>CAAKHD010022149.1:33174-59350 GCA_901007705.1 Fistularia tabacaria
AATGAAAAAGCTTCAAGTTACCCCTTGTTGCACCCCCCCCCCCCCCCTTGCTGTTTACGGTTGTACAGTACATTTTTACTGTGTAACTACAGATTTTCCACTTGCTTATCAAGTATATGGTTAATAACATATTTGGTCTATATCTGCTTTGCTTTATGTGAGGGGTTACTCAGGACATTCCTCTGTCTCTTTATCATTTTGGGGGATTTTTGTTTCTTAGTGCCTTGAAAGGTGGCTATAAATAAAATGCAACCTCTGCTCTCTACCTGAGATAGCTCTTTTTATACTGTAGTTCTCTCCCCTCCTGGGAGTCATAAAGTGTACATAAAACCACACAGTATGCTTTTTTTTTTCTTCAAAATATCAGCTTAAGTTGAGGATGAAACTATGTTGTTTTTTTCTTTTTTTCCTTTTTTGAGAGTGTGACCAAGACCTTTTGATCTTTCAGATCCAATTCAGCTTAGAATGCTAGCCGTTGTTGTATGCTGGGATCGTCGGCCCGCCTGCCAAACATGTTAAGGATGGCTCAAAAAATGTTGAATGTTTTAGTTTGCAGTCACATAATCATCTTTTTTTAAAATGTCACATAATCATCTTTTTTTTAAATGTTTGAAATTGTGTCTGTGAAAGTGACGGACGCAGCACTGCTCGCAGCGGATCATCCCTCACCTACTTGATAGCCCGTCCGTCTGGGTCATGTGACAGGGTTGTCTTGTCACTTGCACATCCCTCGTTTTTAGCCCTCCACTTACATCCCCCTTCCCCTGCTCCATTCATCTTTCTTTCTCCTCCAAAGGCCTTTCTGAGATTACCCCCAATAGAAGCGTTCAAAAGATGGACCTGTGGTGTTGGGGCCAGACCCCCGTCATTCTCCCACTACTTCCTCCCCCCCCCCCACTCCCCTGCTGAAGCCTGCCACTGCCACTTGGCTTGCCTTTGATTTGATACCAGCCTAAGTGTGAATAAATTCCTGTCACAGCCCATTAAGGAGGCCTTGGAGAGATCTGGCCTATTATTAATTCTCCACAGCTCCTCTCTGTCTCCCCTGTTCTATGGTTGCTATCTCTCCCTCTACCCCAACCCTTATGCAGCCTTGCCCTCTTCTCTCCCTCCCTGTACGCCGTCTTGCCTTTTTAATACACTGTTAATCACAGCGTCTATCAGACTCATTCAAATGAGAAAAGGCAGAAATAAAGGGAGGCAGCGTGTCTGTAATTCCAAATGGCCTTTGTCCAAAGTTCGGCTCTTCCTCTTCATTTCCAGAGATGCATGGCCAGGGTGAGAGTTTAGCCTTTATGTTGCACTCCAGTGGCCCACGTGTTCACTTTTATCTGAAAACCTGCCGTGGCAGTAGATACATCCTCCCAACTGTAATGAGACAAGGAGAGGTGGCCATAGACCTACAGTGGATGTTTTCCAGCTCCCATTTTAACTCCCTGACTCCATCAGATTCCCTTTTTTGTCCTTTTTTTTTTACCTCCCCTCACCGATGTTAACCTCCTGCTGCGCTCCATATCCTTTTTAGCCCTCTCTGCCTTTTCTTCATCACTCCATTCCTTGCTTCCTGTCTTCCATCACCACGTCCAGGCACCAGAATTAGTAGGCAGAGCGCAGCATGTAGCCGTACCTTTTCCTTATTAGCAGCCTCACATGCAGCCCATTAGAGGCTATCTGTACGCTAAGGAATTTTTAATTGTTCTGTGAGGGTCACGGGGGATCAGGGTGTGGCGAAGGGGGGGGGGGGTAACAGAGCTCATGATGAAGAGGAATCAGAGCTTTTCTTCTTGAGGCCATTTGGGTTTCCATGTATTTTGTTTCATTTCATGTCAAGCACAGCCCCAATTATTTCTGCCTTGTGATTTCCATTCAAGGGCTATGTAAGCAATAAGTGGTGTCAAGTATTTTTTTGTATTTTTTGTTAAACCAGTTGTCAGGACCTTTTTATATGGATGTGAATCATGCTTTTTGTGTTTTTGTTCATTGCCTGGCCATGGTCCATTTACTTCGTGATTATTCCAACAGCTTTACCTGGTTTCAAATTCATGGTCTAACTAAAAACTACAAGAAAAATTGTTTTGAATTTTTTTTTGTGAGTGGAAGCTTTTTTGCAATTTAGCAGAAATAATTGATTCAAGAATATTCTAAATAATACGACCACATAAAAACCTCTTTAGTAGTAGCAGTCTGAAGTTTTTTGTATAAGGTCAGTATATGTGGTCAGTATATATCAGCAGTAATTTGATCTCTTTATTAAGTTTTAATACGTTTCTCTACAGTTAAACACATCATATTGCCTCACTGAGCAAGCAAACACTATTTTATGAAAGTCAAACTTTTTTATTTCATGAACATACATTTTAATGGCAAAATTTCAATCTGAAACGCCTCAAACCCCCAAGCTTTATTTTCACATTTTTTCCTGATGAAGGGAAAGTTTCTTTGGGCTATCTGATGATATGTCTGATGGAAACTTCAATGATAAGAAATGAAGAGTGTTTGTTTCAGCGCCGAGGCTGAATGCACGCCTCGTTCTTGAACATCTCACATGGGCATCTCAAGTTTATAGTCTCTCTCTCGCTCTCTCTCTCTCTCTCTCTCTCTCTCTCTCTCTCTCTCTCTCTCTCTCGCTCGCGCGCGCACACACACACACACACACACACACACACACACACACACACACACACACACACAGGCATATCCTCATCACTTCAGGGCTGTCAGACTGTTACAGCAGGACGTCATCAATAACAGGTTCAGTCCGTGGGAATCGCTCTCTGTTCAACGAACACCACAGAAAACGTCAAACAAATAACAAAAGTACAAATATAATGAAAACCTCTCTACAGTCCTGGCTCTGCGTCCGACGCCTTGGACTGATACACCAATCAGCTTATCTGGCTTCTTGATGGGAAGAGTAAAAAAAAACAAAAAACTTGTTCGATTCTTGTAGCTGAGGTTGACCATTCGGTGTAGGGTCTACGGTTCTCTCGAGGTTCTCCGTCCTCCTCGCTCAGTCCAAAAACAAGTTCATTGAAGACTCCCTAACTGTCCGAAGGTGTGAATGACAGAGTGAATGCTTGGATGTCTCTATATGTGGTCCTCTGACTAGTCCAGGTTAAACCCCACCTCTTGCTCATTGCCAACTGGGATTGGCCCACCCCCCTCTTATCCCTGTCTGTAGTATAAGTGGTTTAGATAATGAATAAAATGACCTCGGCCTCTACCTTTCTGTGCATAAATACTTTTATCGGACTATATATTTCCAGGACCTTCCCCTCCCCCTTAGTGGCAAGTTGAGGTGGACACTGAGGAGTGTGGCCTCTTACCCTATGGGACTAGGGGCTGGGGGCGTGGCTTAGGCCGGAGGCTTATATATATGCACACCGGAAGTGCGCGGGGTGGTTGTATCGTAGTATGTTGGTGTTCTGGAATAAAGGTAATCTTTCATCCAAGACTCCAAGGCTCCGTTATTGATTATTCCTCGACGAGCACCACATTGGTGACCCCGACGTGATGCGGCCTCAGAGATATCTGAAGTTAATCCGCTACTTGCTTGGCCCTCGGAACCCTGCCAACGGAAGCAAGTACCTGCGCAACGTCATCGTCAAATAACAGGGCTTGCCCTGCCGGTGCTACAATAGGGATGCGAGCTGCTCTGTCCGGACACCGGATTGCAGGACCAGAGCAGAGCTCCCGTTTCGCACCAAGAAGGAGCGGGTTGTCCCCAAGCCCGAGGAGGTGTGTGATTCCACCCCGGCCACATCGCCGAAACCCGCTCAGCCATCCAAGCCCACAATGACCATCTGGCGACTGGACTTCTGGCAAAGCCATGGTGGCCCATGCGTTGGCGAATTTTCAACTCGGTGCACTCCCTCTCGCATCCGGGCATCAGAGAGTTGGTGAAATTGGTGGGTGTTAAGTTTGTCTGGTCTAGCATGCGTGAGAACATCAGGGAATGGGTGGCTGTGTGTGTGGCGTACCAGCGTACTTAAGTTCACCGGCATGTTAGGGTTTGTGATTCCAGCCAGGCGTTTCAACCATGTACATGTTGACCTGGTAGGCTCTCTGCCACCTTTGCAGGGTTTTACACACATGGTAACCATGGTTGATCGGACCACCAGGTGGCTGGAGGTCGTTCCGCTATCCTCCACGGCGACCTCAGACGTATCTAGGGCATTTCTCTCTGCCTGGGTCACCTGTTTAGGCACCCCGTCCGACATTACTTCGGCCAGGGGTCCACAGTTTGTGTCGGCACTTTGGTCGGCACTTGCTGGGTAGTTGGGCGCTATGGTACTCTGTACAGTGGCATACCACCCTTGGGCTAATGGCTTATGCAAACGGTTCCACCATTCCCTCAATGCAGCACTGAGAGCAGCGCTCTCGGACAGCAATTGGGTGGACCGTTTACTGTGGGTTATGCTGGGGCTGCATTCAGCCCAGCGAGGACGACCTCGGTGCATCGCCCGCCGAGCTGGTTCTCGGCCAGCCGCTGAGGGTCCCGGGGGAGTTATTGCCGGAGAGGTCCGCTCCCCCTCCCCGCTCGACCGTGTTTCCGAGCGGGCCCCCCGGCCCTCATTTCCTAGGCCCGGCTCACCACTGTTTTCCGTGATCTTTTGTACCAGCGGAGTTCATGTCAGCTCGTTTCGTGTTCGTGCAACACGACGCTCACCGCTCGCCTCTTCAGCCCCCGTACAATGAGCCGTTACGGGTTCTTGAGTTTTCGTGCTGGACATAAACTCCAAGGCTCCATGTTTGATTATTCCTCGCCAAGCACCACAAGGTCACCTCTCCTTTGCATAGTTGGGGTAAATTACCAGTATTTGTTTGCCAGACTAAGCAAAGAATGTTCAGTTTTCAGTCTGCATCCAAATTCTCATCAAATACGATTTACGAACAGTGACATACCTCTTTGATAATGTCATATGTCCAACATTAAGTCTCATGTCTCTCAAATTAAGGTGAATATAGCTTTTTGATGAAGATCCATGCTGTAACCACCAAAATACAAAGTTACTTCCCCTGACTTATGGCATAAGCTCCTCCTGGCTGGTTTTGCAGTGTTGACCAGAAAACTTCTTGATTAGGTGCGAGCAAAAACTTGAACCTGGGACCTTGAGGACCTGCTTGTGGCACTCTGAAAATGTGAAGTAAATACTATGACATTATTGGATCAACACATTACATCCATACAAGTATCTGGCTAATTCGAACCCCCTTTCTTAAACTTGAACAATCAATCAGACTTTGTTGCTCTAGTCAATGGATTTTTGTAACTGGTTTTGAAATGCTTTCAATGAGGATTTTTTTCTCTTTTTTATATTCCCAAATAATGCCTGTTTGTCTGCCTGCCTCCTCTTGCTTTGATTTTTATAACCATACAGGTAATAAGTAAAGGCAATATTACTTTGGTGAAGTGCCATTTGGGAGCTGAAATGAAGAGTGTGCAAGGCTTAGAATTTATTTTATTACATTTTTGGCCTCCTCACTAGGTTTATGGATTGTGCCTATTTTATTTATTTATTTATTTATGGGCTCAAACTCAGATGCAGAGTCACCCTGTCAACAACCAGAAGAACCATATTGGAAGGGAGAAAACGGTACAAGACAAATTACTATACCTTTTTTTTTTTTTTCGTCTTTTAAGCGTTAGCAATTAGTTTGCATTTCAAATTCAAGCCCCCCACCATTAGCTGAGCTGAGGTCTTACATCGTTGGCCAGAAGTCGCACAGATTGATGGAAAGCTGAAGAAGAGCAGGCTCTAAGAGCAGATCCCGCTACATCACTTAAAGCATGTCTGGAGCATCTTGATGCATTGGGGAATCTCTACACTCCATGTAAATGTATTCAGAAGATTTTGAAAGCTGGGCTGTTGTGATTGAACTTTCATTCTGCTTATCATTCCCTAGCGGCTGCGGCTAATCTGCTGCTGTGTACAAATTAATCCCTGTGCTCCCCTGAACTACATATGAACTTACTTGAAATGTGCTCTTGCACAGTACTGCACAAGCTACACCCTTCAACAGACAAAAAACGAAAAAGACAAATGAAAACGGTGGCCGAAGTCGACGTTTTCTTGGTCTAACATCTTACTCACAGCCCACCTGGTAAACATGGCTTTGTTCTTTGTACTTTGCTCTAAGGCGCAATTTTTCTGAAGTCACCTGCATGGCTGCCCATTGTCAAGTTTAAAGCAACAGCGCTCTAACCTTCTTGCCCCTCATTTATTATCACCGAGAACCAAATCACTCAGGAAAGCTTGATCGATGGGTCCACCTGGCAGAGACTCAAGTGCATAAGGGAGACTGTGGGGGTGCCTAGCCCCAGATACCGTTAAAAGGCGGCATCGATCGCAGCCATTCTGCTACAGTTAGCTGACATTGCAGGCTGATCCAACCCTGTCCGGAGGACAGATTTCAAAAGCTCTGTAGGGTAGGTGTAGGCAAGGAGCACAGCGTAGCTATTGTATTTCTGCTGCCCCTGAAGGAGCAGGCTTTTATCTTCCTTCAAAATCCCCTTTAAAGGGTTTGATTCCTTTGGGAAATCCCAAACACTGAGTGCACATGCACTTAAACCTTCCCATTGAGAAAGAGACTGGAACTTTGTAAAGTCAATTAGGGATTCTTAACTCATGTCGGGCAAATTTAAGCTGTTTTTGGCCTGACCCCCTTCAGGTATACTGTCAGATGGTAGACCAGGACCCACTTAGTGCCACGGTATTCCCCGATTGAGGCAGAGAGCTGTGACCAGCTTACACACCCTTCAAAAAAGTTTTCTTCAAATGGGTGACGTGTTTTCCCTGAAGTTACATCTCATTCTATTTTGTCTGGTGGCGCCCATTGTAATCAGAAAGACTTGCGTAAAGAATCCAAATCATGAAATCAATTCAGTTCAAGTAAGTCAAATGTTAAATGTCTCTTGGGTGCAACGATACAGTCCAATTGGGGTTTGGGTCAATAAGTGATACAAAAATCCAGGATTTGATATTGAAGGACTACAAACAAATTAATTATCTTTATTTTATATTGTAGTTTATTTGTGAGCTTATCGATATAGTTTTTTATACCCGCTACTTTGGTAGACGTTTTGACATATTTGCAATATCTGCGGAGTGCTGCCCCAGCCCGATGGGTCGTAGTGTGCTTCTATGCATCAGAAACATCATCATACCAAGGTTGAAATTTTCATTACGAATCTCGGATTTAATGTATGTTATGGTCTCGAGATCACTACTTCATAAGTGGTGGCCTCTAGATGGGGTCCTGTTTTAGACCCCCCCTATTGTCAATGCTGAGTAACCTCGCTAATTAAGGTGATACAATTTATCCTGTTCAAATATTACAGATTATAGGAATTAGGGTAGCCAATCCCAGTTGACATTGGGGCAAAGGGCGGGGATAACTAACGCTCACAGTGTCACCCGCTGAGACAGCAGCCATCCACTCTCATTCACAACCGAATGCAATTAAGAGTCTGATGTGAACCTACTTACAGTCCTTTTTTTTTGGCTTGGAGGGAGACAGAGGATCCAGGCATGAGAACATGGAGAGAACCCAAGTAGGTACAGAGAGAACATAGAAACTTCACACCACATGTTCCTCAAACCAGGAACTTTTTTACTTTGTGGTGGGAGTGCTGACTGCTGCACCCCTTTCTTGCACACATCAGACCAGAACTTTCTAATTCATATTCCAGTGTGGACCTCAGGTAGGAAAAGAGCAACAAACACCACTAGTGACTTTCGAAAATTGATAATAAACTCTTTGAACCTTAGGATGATAGATGAGCTGTCTAAACTTAAACCTTGTTGCAAAAGTTGAAGCTGACTTGGGCCTTAACAGGCAGGAACTGAGTTTAGATCCTATGGTGTATACAGATTCCATCGACTCCATGAAGAACACCATATTAATTTTTCCTTAATGATGAAACAGGAAACAGGTTCTGCTGCAGTGTTTGAAGGAGACACCCACCACAGGCACCACCATTGTTCCCGCTCTTTGGACTTAAGTGCAGCTTTTTGTCTTGGAGCCTTTGTCAGGGTGCTTCGTAGTTCCTGTCACCGTTTTATTGTGTGTTATGATGACAGACTGTGACTGTTGCACTGGCAAGGTCTTTATTCTGGTGATTTTTAAACTAAGGCTTTCAGACAGCTGCCGAACACAATCCCTCATTTTCCTCCCAACCAGGCGCCCCATCATGTTTCCATTGTGTTTCCCGTCAGATGTCTGCTTAATTGAATGTACAAGGCAGGAGGTGCCAGAACACACAACACAGCACAATTTGGATTTATTTTAAAAGTTTTGCCTGTCATGATTCTCAGTGCTTTTTCCGGGGTTCCACCTCATCAGCTGATTTGGTCCGCCTGGACGCTCAGCTGCTGCTCATGGCAGGCAATCAGTGCAGACTTAAAAGCTTCAGCTCAAGTCCCACTAGTTGCCAGGTTGTTTCTTTCCCTTCCCAGTGGACAGGTTCCCTTGTTTGCCATCGGAGACCTCCCAGAACTGACCCTGGCTTTCTTGGCACGCTGTTGCCGGACTTCAGGAGCCCCTGTGCTCTCTTGCCTGTCTTCCCAGTACCAAACTTGCCTGTCTCAGTTTCCCGTGCTTCACCTTTGTTCTGCCATTGCGAACTGTTCACCTGCTGCTAGCTGTTTATTAAATAAATTAGAGAATGTCATGGCCTCCAAAGGTATCATCTTTGAATATATGGTCACTTAAGTTGTTTTTGATGTCTCAACTTCCTGGTAAAACTCTTGTTAACCAGACTGAATGATTTGTGTTTTAATGTAGAAAGTAAACTTATTGCTCGTAGCGCCGTGGTTAGTGCTTCTGCCTCACAGCACAAAGGACTGTGGTTTGATTCTGACAGGGGACCTTTCTGTGTTTGCGTGTTCTCTTTCTGTGTGTTTTTTCTCTGATTTTCCTCCCACAGTCCAAAAACATGCAGCAGGTTAATTGGGGAAAATTTGGGAAAAATGCCCAGATCGAGAGAGTGAATGGTTGCCTGTCTTGATTGACTGGCGACCAGTCGAGGGTGTATCCTGCCTCTTGCCCGATGGCTGCTGGGGTAGGCTCCAGCATCCCCCACGACCCGAAGTAGGATAAGCGGTAGATAATAGCTGGATGATATTTACATCGATTTTAGACATCTTCTCTCCCTAATCCTGTCTCCTCACTCAGACATTTACACTTGTAATTCCCATCCAGATCCACGGGAGTCAAAGCTACGCTTTGACTGTTCTGTGACAGCAGGGATTAGCAGAGGAATCCTGAGTGAAGGCACCCCTCCCTCCCTATCCCCACCCCGTCATCCTGCTCTCCACCGCTTACTGTGTGGGAGGGTTGTGAATTTTAATCTGTGCAATTTCTTCCCAGCTGTTATCTGGGAGCTGCTCCTCAAAAAACAAAGCCCCGGTTCTTAATATGTTTTGAAATCATCATGGTCACTGCTTTTATTTTACAGATGAAACCACCAAAACGGCTGTACAAAACAGATGGTTACAACTTCATCTACACACACTCACCATTAGGAAGAGTCTTGTTAACGTGCATGTGATCTGCATGGCAGCTCCATTGTAATATAATTACAGTAGGATTTCTGTAATGTTTGACTCTGAAATGAAAAACACCCGAACGGCTTTAACGTGTTGAACAATGGTACTGAATTAATATGCCAATGCCTATAATGAAGCTGGAAAAGACATGGGATGTCATGATGTTTGATTGCCTCCATTTGACAAGTCCCGAGTGGTTGCCTGATTGTGAGGTTTCTCTGAACAGTTGCTTTGTTGCATGCAGAGAGTTGACGCAGGGAAATGGATCAGGAATCTTCAGTTTATGTACAAGTGATTTAGTCCCAAGGCTTTGTAGGACAGGGATGTTTAACATTACAATGATGCGACAGTCTGAGATCAGCCTGTACCCTGGTGCACGATGAAGGAAAGATGCAAATGGTCTTGAAGGGGAGAATTTCAAATGCTAACTCATCTGTCAAGGAAGGAAAAATTTCCCCTACGTTTTTCTGTTTTTCTTTTGATATAGCTGTTAGACAGTGATGGGGCGCCAGTCCTTAAGTTGTTCCGATGATCAGGCTTGTGCCAAAAATTCAGTCTATCATCTTTAACATTTATGAATGATTTATAAAGGAAAAAGACTGACACCTCCAGGCCTCTTATTTTTAGTTGAACAGGTTTGTGGATTGTCAGCTTTACAGAGCACAATGAATAAACTGCTGTTGACCATTTCAGCAATAAACCTAATGTCCGACTTGATGATTTAAAAACGAGGTTGAACCAGACATGAACTCATCATCTCCTGCTGCTCATATTCAGCTCTTTCTGTAGACGCGCTGGATGTGAGGAGGAGATAAATTGGCCCGCAAAGTCAGGTCCTCTGACATCTTCATCATGCTGAGCTCAGCTGGAATTGGATTACTTGCAACTCCCCCTCTTTTGGCAAAAAGCTCAACATCTTGAGGTGAGGGGCCTGCCAACGCTGCGTCCGATAAGCAGCCCACGTGGGGCCATGTTGCTTTTACTCCTACCTTTCATAGTTTTTGAGCGTATCCTGTTTTTTTGTGAGAATGACAAAGCAGGAATGCTCCATCTTTGTGCGCTATTCTGTTTCCGTATGGTTTGATACAAGGAAAAAACTGCATGTTGCTATGAGGACCTTTCACCCCTCATCCGAGAGGCTTCTTCAGCTTTCTCAGATGAGAGGTGAAACGTCTTCATGGCAACAGGTATTGAATTTCATCCCTCCTGAAAGATTTCGACAAGAATTAACCATGACCTGGATGACTGAGAACTTCCATAGATATGTTGCTACGACGGTTTGTGTCATTAAATACAGAATAGAGTAAATATACCCCAAATAATTGTTTTAACCATTCTGACAATGCATTTCCAGTACATTTTTTTAATATTTTGTTGGGATACTTGCCAAAGTAGTTTAACTGCCTCTAACTCATCTGTCCACTTCTAAGAAGTTACAGCTTCTTCTTGCCCATTTTACCCCTTTTTTTTTCTTCACACGAACACTACATCAAATCCGTTCATGATTTCCAGAAGTGAGTGCAAATAGTTAAAATGACACGGACTCTCTACCTCCCCTTATTTTACTATCATGACCCCATCTAGTCACATGAAATTTATTTTACCATTTGCCTGGAGCAATGAAAAGAATAGCGTGACTCTGAAACATCAGCTATCTGGACTAAAAGATTGTTCAGAGCCACAGAAACCAAAAAAATAAACACAGTTATGGGCTCAAATGTTACTTCATGAACAAAAGAAGTGCAGAGGACAGCAGGTGGCTGGCCAAAAATGGTGGGGTTTTTTTTCGCCATTCTAATAGTCAGAAGGGTTTGCTCTGCATAAATTAGTGTGCTGACTATTTCATTTCAAGGAGGGAAGTTTACCTCTTGACCTCACAACAACTTGTGTAGGCAGCCGCATTGTCCAATAAAAGACCCTCCCGTACCCCGAATTACAGCAGGGATTGGCTCTAGGCATCCGCAACCCTGAACTGGTGCAGTATAAAAGCTAAGACTTAGCTGCGAGCCAGATGCAGTCATCAAAAGAGCCACATCTGGCTCGCAAGCCTTAGGTTCCCGACCCCTGAGTTAGGTGGTATGAAGGCCAGCGGGTCTTTTATGTTTGGGTTCCTCTTAACTTGTGACTTATAGATATGTTTTCGCTTACACACACAAGCACATACACACAAAACATTTGCATTAATTGCTAATGATTTAACAAACCAGATGGAGGAGTTTATTGTACTTTAAAACCCCAAATCCTCTGGTGTCAGTTTTTTTGGCAGGGGAACAATATCTGCTCGGTAAGTGTGAGTCTGACCATCAGGTGGCATAAAACATGATCAGTCTTTGGTGTTTTTGGAGGGGAAAATGCACCTTGGAAAGGAAGAATGGCTGCTTTCGGACAGAACACTTCTAAGAACTATCCGGCTCAAATTTGGTTCTAGGAACTACCATTCTCCAGGGGGGACCTTTTCATTTTGTACTCACACAGGTGGCAAGAGACCACGGTAGGGGTCGATGTGACACAATCACATGCTATGTGCAGCTTAAACGCCACACTCAAAAACAAACCTTCCCTAAGACAACATGGACAACATAGAGGCAAAGTATTCATATTTGGCATAGCAGGAATAATAATCATAGACTACCAGATGAATGAATGTGTTTTACACTCCCCTTATCTAAAACTGCCACTCCGTAGTCTGCAAGAGGTATCTGGAAATAGTGGATGTGTGGCTTTTGAGTTCCACCAAGCGCTCATGTCATATAAGTTCCAATGGAACCATCAAAAGACCCTGCTTCGGAGTAGGAGCGAAAGTGGTTCTAGGAACTGAGGCCGTGGCTCCAAGTTCCTATGCTGTGCAAATGCAAGAAAAAATGTCCTGGCTCCCAAAATGATTCTAGGAATTGCCAAAAGTATATGTTGAAATCCAAGGCAGTTGTTTTTCTTCTTTTTGATGAATTTATGATTTGTGAAGTCCGAATGGTAGCTGCCAGCTGCTGGGGAAGTCTTGTGTCTAGTTATTGGACAAAAAAAAAACAAAAAAACTACAGCACAATTCTTAAACTGTGCTTCAGGAGCCTGACTCTTCATTAAAATTGACCCTATAGATCCCTATAGACCCACGTGACGCTCCTTGACAGAGGATGCCTGCTTCGGTCCCAGCGGCACAGGGCCAGCAAGGGCCAGGGAGTTCTGCAGTGAAAATGTAGAATGATTTGATTGTGGGATGTTCTAACCAGATTGGAGGACAGAATAAATCGGGAAAGTAGTCATATAGAGAATAAATCATAGAATTCTCGGAGGGCAAAGGAGGTTTGTTCTTTTTTTCTTTTTTTGAAGGAGGTTGATATGCTGGAAATAATCTGTGCTGCAACAAAAACTCCAATAACTCTGCCAGACCTCAGCTAGCATTCATAGAGAGTAGTTAGAAAAATGTTCAGCCGGGGCCCAAAAACCAAGTACATCTGTTTTCATCAAGTGGAATTTTGGCCTCTTGTATGCCATGAAAGAATTATACAAGATTCCTCCCGCACACACACCCAGATGGGACGATTAAAAAGAATCACATATATGAGGTCACTCAAAAAAAAAAAAAAGAAAAACAAGATATATATCATGGAGCAGGAGTTAACGGCTCGATTCTCGCGCTGCATTTGAAGGTGGCTGTGTAAGGCTCTGGAACCTTTTCCTCTCTGGATAAATACATCCGTTCATTATCTATACTGCTTATCCTGCACTCAGCTGGGATCAGCTTCTCCACCCCTGCAACCCTGTCATTGGGTGAGAGGCAGGGTGCACCCTTAACCAGTCACCAGCTCATCGCAAGGCCACATATAAAAACATACTGTAGCGTAATGAGGGAAAATGTCGGAGATGTGGATGAGTTGCAACTTTGTTTCTTTAACACAAAAATTGAGCTTACAGTCAAACCTCCATGGACCGTAATGCCCCAGCCTAAACCATGCCCCCAGCCCCTAGTCCCATGGAGTGAGAGGCCGCGCCCCTTAGTGTCCGCCACAATACCACCATTCACTCTCATTTGCATGTCACATAGAGGTGCAGAACTATTCAGCCATTCACATGTCTGAGCAATTTAGAGTCTCAAAGGAACTTCCAGCCTGTTTTTGGACTTCCTTTCTTTCCCCTGCATGTTTCCTTGAGGAAAACCAAGAAATGATGAGAACATGCAAACTCCACACAAAAAGGCCTTCTGTTGATGACTCTTGCCACATGTCTCTGGAAAAAATTATTGACCAAAACAAAATCTCAGCAGCTGAGTGGTGCAGTGGTTACAACTCCTGATTCATAGCAGAAGGCTCCCAGTTTGACTCTGGCCTTGTTCTTTGTTTTTGTTCTCTAATGTCCTCCTACCTGGGTTCTCTCCAGGGTTTTTGTCTTCCTCCCACAGCCCAAAAACCGTAGATTCATTGATGACTCTAAATTGTCCATAGGTGTGAATGAGAGAGTGGATGATCAAATATCTTTAAATGTGGCCCTGTGATTGACAGGTTCCAGATCCAGGTTAAACCCTGCCTCTCACCCCAGTGTCAGCTGGGATTGGCTGCAACCAATAATGAATAAATATACTAAAACCCTGTGCTTCTCAGCCTTCGTGCTATGCTGCATCACACCAGGCGAGTTCTGACCGAGCCAGGTGGAGCAATGTTTCTTCTTTACACTCACACTTTCTACACTGAATAATATGTATTCGTTTTAGATTTTAATGAATTGACTTGTTTTTTTGCTGATTTTATCAAAGGTGTGACGGATGAGTTTGTTCAACAAGGTCATTAATAGGAAATGTTTCCCCGAGGGTCTCTGAATAATGGCTGTGATGATAGTTGCTCAGTTGTTCATATATCAAGATGAGCCAGTGAGTTGTTTTTTTTGGATAGAGATTTAAATTATATTTATGTCGCACAAAGAGGAGAAGACAACTAACAGAAAACTATCTGCGGCGCCGTAGGGGGTTAAAACAACAGCTCACTCCATTTGGATCCGGATCTACAAATTGACATTTAAAGATCAACAGGACGAAATCTCGTTTTCAAACTCTCAACATAAACTGCCTCCTTTTACTGCCTGTACCGAAAAAAAATCCAAAGTTGAATTCTGCATTCAGAATGACTTCGGGCGAAATTACAAAGGCTGAGGGTTTCATCTCATTAATACGGAGTAAATGACTGAGATGAGTTATTTCAAGACTGGCTCATCAGCGTAATGAGGCGTAATACACACACATGCACATACATACTCTCAGAAATAAAGTGAAAGTCAATGGGAGCGACAGATAGGAGAAGATACAGGGTGGCGAGGGTTCTCCAGAGAGGAATTGGAGAGCATCCAAATGTTCCACCCTGGAATATCTTCAAGGACAATCAGCCAAACATTTGATATTAAGAGAGCAGTGTGAAATCGATCGCTCCAGGTGTTATCAGGGCCGCCAAAAATGGCTGCCAATTAGTCACGGCTGAAGAACTGTTACAGAGACACAGAGAGAAGTATGATTTAATCTCAATAGATTTCACTGCACCACAGATACTGTACAGGGCAACCCCACCACACACACACACACACACATGCACACAATAAAAAAGGAGCTGAGTAAATATCCATGATGTGCTGTTGTTGCTAGATTGGGCAGAAGCTCTGAATGCCGATGTTCTGAGCTGAAGCTCTTTCTCTCTCAGCAATGTGTACCTCTGGGTGTCGCTGCTAAAACAGGCAGAGCCTGATCTTCTAAGTTTTTTTTTCCCTCATTCGATTTTCATTTATTTCTACATTTCAGATGATTTTTGGGTAAAGCAGTCTTTCATTCATCAATTTTTTTTCTATTTTATTTCCCACTGATTTATCCTGGGTTTGGTGGGGGCAGGCTGCAGCCTTGGCAGAGAGACCCAGTTCCCACTTAGTCCTGGTCTTCAAGGGGGAATCCAGAGGTGTTTCTAGTCCGGCTGAGACCCATAGTAACTCCAGCGTGTTTGGGACTTCTACGGGACTAAAAAAAACACTGGGTCCCGGGTGGTGCCATCTAGGAGGCATCCTGACCAGATGCCCAAGCCACCTCACCTGGTTCATCTCGATACAGAGGAGCAGTGGCCCTGGTCTGAGCACCTTTCTCTAAGGGAGAGCCCTGACACCCTGTGAAGGAAACACATTTTTGACATCTTTATCTTCGATTTGGTTCTTTCGGTCACTACTCAAAGCTCGTGACCATGGGTGAAGGTACAAAATCAAGAACTCTGCATAGGTCCGTCATGGTGAAGGAGCTGAGACAAAAAGGCAGATTGGTGCAACATTAGTTGTGATGAAATACTGCCTGTTGATCTCCTTCTCTGTTCTTTCCTAACGTGTGAACAAGACCCCAGAGGTACTTGAACCCCTCCACTTGGGGAAGGATCAAATCCCGACCCGGAGGGAGCACTCCACCTTCTTCCAGCAGATGACTATGGAGTCAGATGTGGAGGTGCTGATTCTCAGCCCATCCGGCTTACATTCAGCTGGGAAACCGCTCCAGTGAGATCAGGAGATCACGGATGGATGACGGCAAAAGGACCACATTATCTGGAAAAAGCAGAGACTCAGTCCTGGGGTCACCAAACCTGATCCCCTTAGTGCCCTGGCTGCACTGAGAACCCCATGACGGACCTATGCAGACATATATGTTATGTCCAGAATCAGTGACAAATTATTTATTTTATTTCATTTAATCTCTTTAGCACACAACCGGCAAGTTTTATTCATTTTTTTCTTATTAAATCTACTTTTTAATATTTATTCATTTTTTAAAATGTTTTTATTAAATACATTATTTACAAGATTTTTGTTTTTTTCAAGATTTTGCATATTCAAGGTAACTATTTCTGTGTTTAAGATACTTTTTCACAGATTTCTTTGTGATGAGCATTTTTACACTAGCAGCACATGGCGCAGTGGGTGGTGATTTGGCCTCACAGCACGGAGGACCCTGGTTGGATTCTGACAGGGGACCTTTCTTTGTGTAGTCTCCATGTTCTCCCCATGTCTGTGTGGGGTTCCTCCAGGTTCTCTGTTTTCCTCCCACAGTCCAAACACATGCAGCATGGTAAATGGAAAATTTGCCCAGATGTGAATGAGAGATTGAATGGTTGTCTGTCTGTATATGTGGCTCTACGATTCACTGGCCAGCAGTCCAGGGTGAACCCGCCTCTCGCCCGATTGCAGCTGGGATAGGCTCCAGCATCCCCCGCGATCCGGAGTAGGATAAGAGGTAGACGGTGGATGGATTCTTTTTACACATTTAGCACGTTGTTTCTTGCGGTTAGTTCTTTTAGTCTTGGTTTTGTTCCTGGTGTTGAGGAGTCTTTAGATCCAGCATGTCTCTAATTTGTCTCTGTTTTCTGTTGCCAACAAACTACACCAAAGACCGAGGCACTCCCATTATGTCTGTGTAAAACACCTTTTGAAATTCAGGCTTCATGAATCGCACCTCCCAAGGAGCAGGTACGAGGCCATGTCTGCATAATTCTGCTTCTGAGACGTAAATATTGACTCATAATTACACGTTTTCCCAAGAAAATCACCCAGTTTTCAGTGCATTTTGCTCATTCAAAGGCAAACCCTGGCTTTGTTTGGGTCTATTTTCAACTGCTGATGAATACACAAGTGGTACACAAGTGTATCTCCATGGTATGTGTGTAATCTCCTCACAGGAGCCCCCATCAGGTGTTTCTTGTTCTTCCTCTACATGCCAGTTGGTCACATCGAGGATAAAAGTTGACTTGATGGAGGAACTTGTACTTAAAAAGTATTTGTGGTTTTAAAAGTAAATCATACGCCATGCTGGCAGAGTGAGGCAAGCGCTGCTACAATTAGTGGCCTTCCACGGTTTCTTTAATGACACCTTGCTGCTGAAATGTTTGTCCTCCTTTTCATCCTAAACCATTTATATTTGTTCATGTTTTTGTCTTTTTTCCGCCCCTCCTCCCTTTTTTTTCTTCAACAGAAACTGAAGCAGAAAAACCAACAGCTGAAGCAAATCATGGATCAACTCCGCAACCTCATCTGGGAGATTAACTCCATGCTGGCGGTCAGGAGCTAAACCAAATTCAGTAATGGTTACTGATTCACTCACACACACACACACACACACACATACACGGAGAAGGAGGAGAAGACAACTAATTGGACATATGATGGCGCTGAAGCGGCAGTTTACAAGCGCTTTGGCCTCATCATCCTGCTTCCTGATGTTCATGATGACGATGATGAAGAAGACGAGAAAGTGGTGAGCTGCCTGGCCATTGTCGCTTGGCCACTACCCCGAAGACAAGGTGCATCTGGGTGACGTAGAAGGAGATGGAGGCTTGGTCTCTAAAACTTCCATTGTGCTTGATCTATTTATAGGCTCAGGCTCAGTGTAGAGTTTATACCCCTAGACACAGATTTATTTAATAGGCTTAGATTTGTCCAAAAATTAAAGGAAAATAAATTCTTGGCCCTTAAGAACTTCATATAAGATGCATATTGTGACATATTCCTCAGTGACCTTCCTCTGCTGTTTTGATTTTACAAATATGTATTAAATAATATATTTTTTCATCAGGATGAGGACTTAAAGGAATAACCGTCTGCAACTTGCTGTTGTTTTGACATTCAAAGCTGTTTAAAACTGTAAAGACATAAGAAGTGGCTAAGCTAACACTAACCTTAGCGGATCGACCAATCATGTTTTAATAAAGAGACCTGCTGCGTTTTCCCTTTGAGCATTTAAGGTTTTGGAAATAAAGGCGACCATGACCTGATTCTTGATTTTTCACTGCTTATCCCTCGTGTGTGTGGGGGGGGGGAGTGAAGCTGCTGCCAACACACATGGAAAGGAGTCAGTTTAGGAGGAATGGGGGGGGTTGACAAGGAGGATCCAGTGCTTCACCTGTCGGAAAGCCTGCCTGAATGGTCTAGCTAGCTCGTTGGTTAGTACTGGTACATTTTTTTTATGCAAAGTTTCCAAGGCTATCCCCCATCTATAATCTTCAACCTGACATTAGTTGCACTTCCTCTCCTTTTGGCCGCTCCCTTCAGGGGTCGCCACAGCAATCATCTTTCTTCATGTCACCTATTCTGTGCAAGCTCTTCTCTCTCACCAACTAGCTTCCTGTCTCTTTCTTTATATCCATACAGCTCTTCAGTCCTCCTCTACACAACCTACTTGGCTGCTGTACATCCTTTCTATCTCTCTGTTTTGCCCACCTATATGAATCGTTATCTCTCTCCATGCTTTCCGATATTGCATACAAGTCATCGTACGCCCTTTGTTTTGCCTTTGCTACCTCTACCTTCACTCTGCACGGAACCTGTACCCTCCTCAACCCCTGTCTGTTCTCTTCAGTCCCCTCAGTGTCCCACTTCTATGTCAGCCTCTTTCTCTGTACATACTCCTGAACCTCCTCATTCCATCACAAAGTGTCCTGATCTACTTTCCTTCCAGACAAAACACCAAGTACTCTTCTACCTGTCTCCCTGATCACATAAGCTCATCAGACTACATAAGTAGTTATCCAGTAATCTGGAAACCCCTCCAGACCATCGAGAGCCTTTCTCAACTCCTCCTTGAAAACCATGCAACACTCCTCCCTTTTCAGCTTCCACCACATTGTCCTTTGCTCTGCCTTTGCCCTTGTCACCCAATTCATCCTACAAATCACCATCCTATGCTGCCTGGCTACACTCTCACCTTCTACCACTTTGCAGTCACTGATCTCCTTCAGATTGCATTATCTATACAAGATGTAGACTACCTGTATGCTCCTGCCTTACTCTTATGAGTCACCCTATGTTCCTGCCTGTTCTGGAAAAAGGGATTCACAACAGCACTTTTTCATCCTCTTTGCAAAGTCTACTACCTGGATACCAAACCTACCCATCAATTCATCAATACCTCCATTGCCTGCACCAACATGTCCACTGCACCAATTGCCATTCTCTCAACTCTGGGGATATTCTGCATCGCTTCATCTAACTCACTCCAGAATTATTCCTTCTCTTCTAACTCACATCAGTCTATCTGACACTCTTTTTCCCTCCATAACATTCCTAAAAAAACGTCCTTCAAGATAACTCCTACTCCATTTCTCTTCCTTTCAGTGCCATGATAGTACAACTTGAAACCTTCTCCTAAGCTTCCAGCCTTGCTACCTTTCCACTTGGTCTCCTGGACACACGGTATCTCCGCATTCCTTTTCTGCATCATGTCAACCAAATCTCAAGCTTTTCCTGTCATCGTTCCCAAGATTCAAATTCCCTACTCTTTAAGTCCTCGCTTTTTGGCTTTTGTTTTCTCTCTCTGCTTCTGAACACGCCTTCTTCCTCTCATTCCTCAGCCCAAAGTAGCCCAATTTCCACTGGGTGTCCTGTGGGTTATCAGCACTATTGTTAACCTGGGTCTCGTCTGACATATTTAGTTTGGCACAAGTTTTATGGTTGAGACCCTTCCTGATGCACCCTCTGCACTAATCCAGGCGTGAAACCAGCTCAAAGAGAATACTTGTGCCTTCTTGAGGCTTACTTACCTGACATAAGTTGCACAAACATCCTAAAGTCTGAGGACATCTGCGCACTTGGTCACACACACGGCTGCACAGTTGGGTCACAGATGTGCGTGAGAAGATGCCCCTAATTCCGACTGTCTCAATAATTAAGAGCACAGCAGAGATCGTATCGGGACACTTTATGAGCCTGCTGCCGCTTGTCAGGCGCCCCCCGCAGGGCAGATGAAGCACTCAAAGATATTTTTAACAGAACAAAAAGAAAGAGGCAGAAGTGTGTTCTGAGGGACTAATATATCCCCTCCGCCTTGCAGTTTAATACAGAGCCGGTTCTCAGATCAGTGCGAAGTTGACGGATAAGGAAGACATGGCTAGAACCAACCGACAAACAAACAAATGAATAAATACATTATCCAAGAAAGCAAACAAAAAAAATATCTTTAAAACAAATATTTTTGTCTACAAAATAGGAAAGAATTTTGTTTGTGAATCTGAAAGAAATTATCACCGTCCCACAAATATAGAATAAATTACAACAAGATGATTATTATAATGAGAATACTGATAAATGAATGAAAATAAATATGGACTAAGGAAAAAATGATAAGGAATTCTTTCCGTCAAGAAAGCACCCAACTTGAACCTAAAATCAAATGAACAAATAAATGAATGTATAAGCTGAAAGCTGAATGATAAAACTGAAAATAATAAATAAAAGGCGAGCAATTACAAAACTAATCTCTAAATCTACAAAGAAATGATTCTTCAATCTAAAGCCTCCCCATCAATAAAAAATAATAAATACATAAACAAATAAATAATTCAATATCTTAAATGATAGATATATTTTAAAATAGGAAGGAATTTGTTTTTAAATCAGTAAGAGAGAATATCCTCTCTCAACAATGGAATAAACAACATCAACAGTAATAGTAATAATAACAACAATACATTAATTAAAAAATAAATAACTACAAAATAAAATGTAAATAATTTCGATAGTTATCTAAAAGTGGGGAGGAACTGTGTCTCTTACTATTCTCATCCCACATATAAACACATAAATGGATTAATAAAATAAGTGAATAAATAAAGTTAAAAAATGAAAATGAGGCACTTTTTGTGCTCGGCTGTCCATTGGTTCCCAATTCAAAGTTTCTCCATAGAATATGTTGTTGTTGATAATCCTCGAAAAAAAAAAAACAGGAGACCAGAAGTCTTATTCTTAACCAGATAAACTTTTGCAAAAGCAAAGCGGGCTTTTTTGTGCCTTATCTGAGAAGTGGTGTCCTGCCTGGTCTGTGTCCATGGACCCCAGCAGCGTACAGTGTACATTGGACAGTTTGCCTTTAGGTGTATCAGACTCTCTAGGATGGTTTTGGTGGTGATCCTTGGATTATTTTTCACCTCTCTCATGATCCATCTGGATCTCTTCATGATAGACAAGCGAGGACGTTCGCACCATGGAATAACCCATAATCCTGCAAAGTGAAACAGACAACCCAAAAACTAGAAAGAAAATGACATTCCATGGCAAGAGTCTCAGGGAGCCTGGCGAGATTGTGAATGGCTTTCCTGTATGTTTTTTGGTTATGTTTGATCAACCTATTACTCAGCACTAATTGAGGAGAAGAACCAATCCCAGGTTCCTCTTTGGCACTTTATACTCGTGACAATGGTATACATGGAACAGAGGATCGCCGACTTTCTCTCAGCCTGGCTGACTTAATGGGCTTTTTTAATGATAAAATTCTTCTTATTAGAGAGAAAATTAACCAACTTCTGCCCCAAACTTCTACCGACACATTTATCTTGTCTCATTGGAATTCCAAATGTTCCTATCTTGAATTTGTCTCTCCCATTAAACTTGAGCAACTCTCTTCAATAACTGTTTCCTCTTGACTGACTACATGTCTTTTACAGCCTTGTAAAAGTCTGAGAAAAGTTTTTTTCTTTTGCCAGCCTGTTAGAACAGATGAGTTGACTATATCTCCGATTGTAGTGCTATTGCTAGACCCATTTCTCATCTCCCATTCCTCTTTAAGAGTCTTCTTGAGTGAGATCGCATATCAATTATGTAACTTACAGCATATCAATAAACTACAGAATGCGACATGGTACTGAGACAGCATTCGTCAAAGTGACAAATTACCTTCATCGGATCAGGAACTTGTCTCTGTACTGGTCCTTTTAGATCTCTGCCCCGCATTTGATACCATAAACCTTCAGATGTTATTTAAAAGGCTCTAATACTTGGTTGGTATTACACGAACTGCTCTGGACTGGATTGAGTCCTATCAGTTTGAGAGAGCTCATATTGTACATGTAAAAGAGGCGTCCTCTTTGCGCACAATATTAAGTTATGGTGGCATGTAAGGTTCTGTGCTTTCACCAATACTTTTTACCCTACATATGGCTCCTATCTAGGAGCCCTCCATAAACTGTCACTTCTATGCGGATGACACCCAGTTGTACCTATCATTGCAGCCAAATGAAACTAGTGGGTTTATTAAACTCGAGAGATGTCTTAAGAATAAAAAAATCTGGAAGACTACCAATGTGTTTGTTGCTTAACTCCCAAGACACAGAAGTCATCATTCTGGTCTCTGTATCATTAAGTACAGTGTTCCTATGATGTTCAGCTTCTCTAAATGGTGTCACGTTGGCCTCAAAGACTACTGTTGGAAACCTAGGAGTTATATTTGACTAGGGTTTGTGTTGTAGCTCCCAAATAAAAAAAAAAATTCAAGGACTGCCTTCTTTCACTTATGTAATATTGTGAAAATCAGGCATTTTCTGTCTAGAAAAGATGCAGAAAAACTAATTCATGTTTTTGAATTATTGTGTCTCTCCCTTGTTGGGGTGTCCTAACAGGTCATTAAAGACACTACAGCTCAGTCAGAATGCTGCTGCATGTGTTCTTAGACGTACTAGTATGAGGGAACGTATCTCTCTAATATTGGCTTATTTGCACTGGCTCTTTGTATAATTCAGAGCACAGTTACTATCCTTTTCTTCACCTATGAAGCCCTACATGGCCAGGCGCCTTCATATCTCAAAGAACTCCTACAACCCTACCGCCCGGTCAGATCCGTATGCTCTTGGGAGTCTTGGCTACTTGTGGAGTCTAAGTCAAAGTAGAAAGGGGGCCACAGCATTCAGTTACCAAGCTTATCTTCTGTTGAACTGTCTTCCAATGTCAATCTGGAGGGGTAGACATCCTCCCCTGTTAAGGACAGGCTTAAAACCTTTCTTTTATGCTGCCTTTGTTTACTCTGCTGAGATATCCAATAACACACCTCTCTCATTCCTGCTACTCTTACTTCAGTTTAAGACACAAGGCCACCCACACTGAGCTTGGCTGTGTCCAAAGGCAACCACTGTCCACTGTCTCCATAGTTTACTTGTGGGGAAATGTTGTGTTTCTGTAGATCCTTTCAAAGAATATGGTCCAGACTCCCTCTACAAAGAAAGTGTCATGAGACCACTGTGTTGTGATTTGGCGCTATATGAATAACATATGATTATACTATGTTTGCAGATGACAGTGTAAGCTGCAATGAGAGAAGGGAGCACGTGGAGTAAAATCCTAGATAAGTGGAAATTTTCAAAATAAACTATAGCTTCTCTTAAAACAAAAACTAAAACCCAGAGAAAGTAAATCAGTGTGAGGGTTAGCAGTGATGGTTTTCGATATTTTCCTGTAGTTCTGCTGTTTCTTCATGTGGTTCTGTTGATTCTCTATGTGTTGGTTGTTCCATGTTTCCGCTTGGTTGTTTTGGTTCCCCATGCATTGGCTCTCCATGTTCTCCTGTGGTGGTCTTGGTTCTCCATTTTCTCCCACGTTTGTGTAGGTTCTCCATGTGTTGCTCCTCCATGTTACCCAAGGAGAACATCAATGTCAGATATTTTTCTCAGTTTAAGCAAGAAATAAACACCGTCCTTCAAGCATACATAAATGGCCTTAATAAGAATATAAAAAAATATTACACTAATAAATAACATGTAGGTTCATTGAAATAAACCATTTTCACTTAGTAAATAAAACAATGCTTTTAATCTATATATAGATGTGTATGCGTATAAAAATACACCCAGATAAACATAAGTCATTCAGTCAGATGTTAGACATAAGACAAGTTGCGCCTGAGTTGTCATCAAATGAGTTTATTTTTTTATTATAAATCATTCTTACAAAATTGCCATTTGTCTATTCCATTGATGATTCTTATAAAAGTCTCAAGCTAATCATATGGTTGGAGGGAGGGGGCGGCAGAAGGCCCCTGCCTGATGCCGCCACCGCCAGAGAACGCCAAACAGGAACTGGTCACGTTTTCCTTTGTTTTTTTTTGTTCAATTCTCTTTTCAACCTCTGCAGCAGAGGAAAACGCTTGAATGTGACACGGAAATCTCGTGAATCATCCAGTCGCCGAGGGAACAAGCAAACAATAGAAAAAAGTCAGCGGTTCCCAGACAGACAGCGCCAGGCGTGCCAGGAGCTCAAACGTGGATGGAAAAGGCACAAATCAAGAACAGACTGGTCTCCTGCACCTGTTGAGGCAAACGCCCGGTGCCACTGCCCCCCATCATCCAGCAAACCCAGAGAAACTTGCATAATTTGTTTTTCCTGATCGAACACCCCCCGTACGAAAAGTTGATGAGAGGCCTTACAAGGTTCCTCCCGGCTCCTCCCCCCCATCCAACGTGTAGAAAATGATCTGCTCTGGGCTGGGAGAAAAAACAAACAAACAAAACACACGTGTCAGACATGGCAGAGGAGGGGTGTGTGTGTGTGTGTGTGTGTCCATGGAGGGGAAGGGGGTGTTACAAAACAGGCTGGAAATGTTTCCATCTGGTGCTGCTTATTACTTCCCATGATTCACTCGGCTTTACTGGGACTCTGCAACCTAACTCCCGGGGCAGGCCAATATGGCGCGGCCCGGCCCCAGATCACCGGCGCGCAGGATCAAACCATGCCCCCCTCCCCCGCCCACACCCTGAGGACGCTTCCAGGAAAGCCCGAGCAGCCGCCGAGCAGAATCTGAGCCGGACTTGATGTGCATGGCGTACGGAAAATAAACAAAATAAATACCCCCCCCCCTTCAGTGGTAAATGGATCCTTCCTGTAAATTGTCCACGTCCTCTCTTAAGCGCATAGTCGTCTTTCCTTTTTCTAAAATTTCTTTTAAAAAAAATAAATATATGTCTATGTACAGTGCTGAGAGTTGTGGTATGGGGAGGGGGGGTGACCATGAAGCAGACGTCATTTCCTGTCACATATCCGCAGAGCTGGGGGAGCGAAGCGGGAAGCGCGGTGATGGCCGCCACTTCAACTGGACATTAAAATGCCTGACACGGAAGACAAATATTTGCTTCTCTGCATGTAAAGATGAAACCAGAAATAAAAAAAAAAAAAATAAAAAAAATCACTTAATTAAGACTTTGCGGTATCGCAAATCTCTGCCAGGCAAAACTCCCCAAAGCCCCCAAATCGGACTGAAAATAAACAAAGCAAAAACAACAACCCAAAAAAAAACAGGTGATGGGGGAAGGTGAAGGGTGAGGGTGGTGGCTGGGGGATTAATGCAATGTGATATGTTGACACCAAGGCGGTTTGCTTTTGCTGCGTTTGGATTTGACACATTCAAAATAAACAAATAAACAAACAAACAAGTTATACAGCTGTCACCCGCGCCCGAAAACTACCTGTAATACATTTCAAATACCCAAACAGAACATAGATCCATCAGGAAAAAAAAAAAAAAAAAAAAAAGAACATAAACAAGACGTGACACTGATGTGGACGATGGCAGCTACTCAATGAGCACACACTGCCAACAGGCCGAGTGTGTGTGTGTCCGTCTGAAAGGCCACTGGAGGCTGGTCGCTTTCGTTCAAGTGTCTGCTCCTCGTGCTCGCCCATGATGGCTCACCACTGCCCCCGCCGCCCCCCTACGCCGAGGCAACGAGCCGCCCCTTCAACATTCTGATCCGTTTGTCCGACAGACAAGATAATTTAAGGTGCAAAATGTCGGGCAACAGCAATGGGAGTTTTTTTTTTTTTTTTTTTTTTTTTTTTTTTAATCGATAAGTGGGGGGGGGGGGCCCTTGGAA
>CAAKHD010022149.1:59370-73999 GCA_901007705.1 Fistularia tabacaria
CTCCTTTGCGAGCCCCACCCTTTGCCCCACCCCCAAAGGGGGTTTTTTTTTTTTTTTTTTTTTTTTTTTTTTAATGGACAAATGCTGGGGGGGGGGCTCCTTGCAAGGCTGGCAGGTGATATTTGTGTTGTCACTGATTTTAAAACTCGATAGTCCACAAAGAGTTTTTCATCCAAGGCTTGTGTCACCCCATGCCCTTGACCCCCCCCCTGAGACCCCTCGATCCCCCCGGAATAAAATGGCACTGCAAACAAAACCAGTTCCCCTTAATTGAGGCCTGAACGAAATCCCTGCTTGACAAGCGACGGACAAAACACTTCTTCATTCTTACCTTAATGGATCTGAAGTGCTCTGATATGTTATTGGAGGAGGAGGAGGAGAGGAGAGGAAGAAGGATAGTAGGGGGGGTCCATGATGCACTGCTGACCAGAGCATTTTGAGTTGGGATGTCGGAGAAGGACTGATGTTGCTGATGTTTTGTGCAAAAAACAAAAGGAATTTAAAGGGAGACCCCCCAATGGCACTGATGCAACCTCTTTCTCCCCCACCCCCAAACAATGCTGGTCACAAAAGATGAGCTCAGGTGGGCGACACTCCGAGGCATTCGGGGGGGGAGGGGGTCGAAATGAGTTTGGAATACAAAACACCGTTCTGCTCCATTTCATCCGGTGCTGTTCATTTGACTGGCGGCGGCAGAGAAGAGAACGTGCCCCTCCCCCCACCGCCGCTTGTCAAGGCTCTGCACACACAACGTGAACAAACACACACACAATCAAGCAGAAGAATCAAAGTGCAGAGAGTTTGTGTGTGTGTCTGTGTGTGTGTGTTGGAGGGATAAGATGATGAAAGTGGGAGGAAACGGAGGGAAAAAAAGCACAAAGTGACAGAGGAAAATGGGAAATTAAACGAGATGTTTTTGAAAGTTATTTTTGAAGGGAAAAAGGAAAAAAAATATGGTTGTTAAAGCAAAGGAAAGGAAGGACTTCAGACTCGGTCTGCATGTTGGGAAAAAGGGCTGCTTTTGCTGTGAACCCGTCGTCAGGCCGTCATGACGACCAAAACTGACCGAACAACCGATTTGTACAGAAATCAAATCGGCCACAGGGGGGCAGAAATGAATCCAAATGAGTTCCTGTCCTGTTGCAGACCGGAAGATGTGTGGTGGTGGCGGCGGCTGGGGCTATTGTCCCGGCCGCCTGCTGACTCCCTCCCTCTTGTCTTGCAGGAGAGGCCATAATGTCTGGGTTGTAAAAAAAAAAACGTCCATCCATCCATCAAAAGCTGTCCCGCCGTCAGTAGTGTGCATGTGCCGTGTGCGTGCACGTGTGCCCCCCACACAGCACTGATTGGCGTGTCCACTCATTCCATTTCTTCTGTCTGTCATCTCTTTTGCATTCATCTTCTCATTATTATCTCTTTCTTAATCCTTGTTTGTGTTTTTTCCCAAAAAAACCCAAGCACCATCTGCTCCACCCCCAGCCGCCGCGTCGTGTGTTCTGGCAGCAGCGGCGGCGGTGGTGCCATGGCTATTTGGCGAGCGGTGGATCCTTCACTCTCCCACCAAGGCGCGACTGCTCCTAAGAGTCCTTCCCCAGGGCCCCCCCTCCCACCGGGGGGCGCCGTTCCTGTCAGAGCCTCTCAATCTCCTTGTACTTCTTGCGGAGGATGGAGACCTGGTCCTTGAAAAGCACCGGGTCGAGCCTCATCTGGGAGTGGACCAGGGGCATGCCGCCAAACCAGCTGGCGAACTTGTTCATGCAGGTCTGGCGCTGGGCGAAGTGGTCGGGGTCGGCCCAGCGAGACGACCGCGACGACTGGAACAGGAAAAAAGCAGAACAGGCGACAGAACTAGAATTAGAAGTGTGATGCTTGCGTTGCACGATAAACACTGAGAAGCAAACAGGAAGTAAAGTAATGGCCGGGAACGAATCACCATTAAACAGCAGATATTCAAATTGCGACCATTTAAATCGGGACCGGGGATCTTGTGAAGTTCTCCGACTTTCTCTCATTGATACCATCCGTAAGATGATTATTCAAATCCTCTACAATAACTAACCTTAATACTCACTTTTTTTTTGAATTTACAAGAAAAGCTGAAAAAATAGTCATGCCAACTGATGTTTTTTTTGCCAGCTTGTGATTTTAATAGTATTAACATTCATTTGTTCATTTTGATTTTTTAACACAGTAAGAAATAAAAAGAAAATAATATCAGGAATTAAAAGTGGTCTAGGGCCGATAGAAATATTTCCTCTGTAATAAGGACTTAATAACACTTGTGCGGAGCAGCTGCACTTCCTCTCACCTGACCCATCATGGTCTCCTTGTACTGCTTCTTCTGCGTGATCTTGATGGGCGGCAGTTTGGCGACGGCCGAGGCCAGGAAGTTCATCAGGATGTCCTCACAGTTGGCCAGCTGGTCCACCATACTCTTCAGACTGGAGGGCAGGTAGTTGGTATACAGGTAGTGGTAGTACCTGGCGGGGGTGAGGAGGGTAGTTTTTCATCTGGCCACAAAAATTCGGTGAGGCTGAGAGGCGTGGAGATGCAGCCCTACCTGTGGTAGATGGCGGCTCCGGTCAGCACCATCGAATAATCGTTGGTCCACTTGGAGGTGTAGCCCCACCGCTCCTTGCCACTGTCCCAAAAGTGGCTGCGTGCAGGATAACCCACGATCCTCTCCGGGAAGCTCTGCCACACCGTGAAGGCGAAGTCAACCTGATGAGGGGAGCCGGGGGGCTGATTATGACCAGACTCCAAATATAATTTTTTTTTTTTTTTTAAATACTTACTTAACTCCAATTCACTGTCAGTGCCTTTTGCGCGCTAACTGGCACCATGGAGGGCGCCATGGAGATATCTCTCTCTCTCTTTTCTCTCCCTTTCTCACAAGTTGAATTTAAGTATCACCAAAAAGGAAGACAAAAACACCCAGAGATTATCTACAGATTTAAAGAGTCAGCACTTTCAGCTGTTTTCCATTTCAGTGGGGAAGTTTAGAAGTCATATCCTGTCGGTGTGGGCGGTGCGTTGATGGCACGGGAGACCAGCCCGTCGGCGGTTTGGTTCCCAAACTGCTTTAAATGTCACATATATTTCTCTGAAGTTGAAGGTCAACAGGCCCGTAAAGGTTTGTTTACTACACGTGTGCTCGGGTACTCCTGAGAGAAACAGCAACCTTCAATCCAGCATTTGGCCGGTGACAGCTGAAAGAGAGCTCAGCCGACTCCAGCAGGTACTTTGGTGGGGTAATTATACTTTGTAATAGTCAGTACCCGCAGGAAGACGCAGTACACGCGTCCTGTGAGGAGCTCTAGCACAAAAAAGCTAGCTACCACGATGTTGGTCTGGTAACGTTTCAGTGAATTGAAGAGTGCCCCCTGGTGGTCATCACCCGGTTCTGATTCACTTTTTTTCTTGTACTTTCTATTCTTTTCTTCTAGGGGTTCCATATAACCTACTGCTAAATTTCCCTTTTATTATCAATCATTCAAGCACTACATATTTATCTCTAAAACATTATTTTGAATCGCTGCAGTAATTTAGAAATCAATTATATATTTCATATTTTCGTTTCCATTTAGAGGAGGAGATGACCACAGAATATTAAGGGAGCAGAGTAAAAACTAAGTATAACCCTTCCCCTCCGCCATTTTCATCCATGTCCTGAGAAGGAGCAGTAATAAAGGCTTAGACGCACCTCCGTGGTGGAAAGCACGGTGTCCTCGTCCAGGCTGAGCACGGCGTCCGTCACGATGGTGTCGTAGGGCAGGAAGCGGCTGCTCATCACCTGCAGGGGGAGCCAGAGAGAGGTCAGATCACATCAGGACACCCTGGGGAAGCCCCGCCCACCTTTCACGCAGCACTCAGGCTGCTTACAACAATTATTTTCTCCTATTACAGCGCTTTTTTTGGGTCAATCCAGCAGCTGGAGGCATCCCTCCCACTGTTTCCATGGAAACACTAACATCCCTTGCTGTCTGCGTGATCGCAGACGTCATATCGCAACTTTGAGGTCATTTCTCTCCATTTCTGAAGAACAAACTGACACTTAAAACCTGTAGGTGATTTTTAAAAAAAGCACACATAAGTATCCGGATACATAAATTGTGTGCGTGTGTTAATAGATTACAGTCCTCCGACGCTCACAGTGGTGCCCCGGTGGATGGACTCAGAGATCAACATCTTGAGGTTTTCAGGACGGGAAGTCTTGGCGTATTGCCGCGATGAAAGGAGCTCGAATGAGAAAGCGGAGTGTGTGTACTGTGTATTTTCTACAGGATGTGTATTCCAGCTCGAGCAGCCTCCCACACAAACACCAATCAGTGCGGAAACGCAAGGCTTTGATGGACACACACACACACACACACACACACACACACACACACACACACACACACACACACACACACACACACACACACACACACACACACACAGCAACCTGGAGGGAGGCCAGCCTTCCTCCTTTAGAATGCTGAAAAGCCATGGCGTTTAGGAATCCGCTGCCTCCCCTTGCCATCTGAAGAGAGGTCAAGCTGGACGACCTCCATTTTGGCGGGTCTTCGTCACTCCTGCAGCCCGAGGCCGCCAGGAAAAATCCGAGAACAGCAATGAGAGTGCCAGGGGGAGCCACCGTCTGACTTGTTCGCAGGCAGTTTTCATTTTTTTCTCCTCCTTCCTCTTCCTTTTCTTCATCCATGTGGTTCTCACATAGATCAGATCGAACCCAAGTGCTGCTGTGCTGAAGCTAATTAGTGGATGAGCTAATTAACATTTAAGAGTTGCTAATGTGGCGCATTGGTCCGTGCTGTCCCCACGTTCTCCGCATGCCTAGGTTCTCCTGATGTTTTCTTGCCGAGGTACTCTCCAAGTCCTCTGTCTTCCTCCCTCAGACCAAAAACGGCTGAGAAGTGCATTGAAGACATCGATGTGAGAGAGAGCGAGAATAGTCGTGTGTGTCTCTATGATTGACTGATGGCTGGGCCTTACCTGGATGTGTCACTTAATGTATTTACAGAAAACCATAACCACGCAATTGTTGGAAAACAACATCCTTTTGAACCCAATATTACAGGAAGAGGGGGGTTGGACGGGGAGCGATTGGACTTCTGGAAACAATTTTCCAGGGGTTTAAAAAACAAAAACCACTGAAATTCACTGGACCGACTGCGGCTTGGGGAGACGTTCCGCAATGACAATTTCATATAAAAAGGGAGCTGAATTCAATAAAAACAGTAAAAAAAAATGAGAGTTTTTTAGTGGAGACTTGTCCTGAGAGCAGAATAACAGCAATGAAAGAGGAGGAGAGGTGAAGGACGGCAGAGATCAAGATGAATAAAAAAGAGAAGTTAAAAAAAGGCAGGATCAGCGGCGGCGCAGGATGAAAGGAAGGCACCGAGCAAGAAAGACCAAAAGTAAAAAACGAACCCGAAATGTTCTCCATCTCCCCTCGGGAGGGGGGCTGCTTGGCTCGCCATGGTAAACACAGAATCCACCACAACCAAAACAAACCACGGGCTTCCTGGCACACACACATACACACACACACACACACACACACACACACACACACAGCTTTTCCGCTGTGATTGACGGCCGGGAAGAGTGCACTCTTGAGTCACAGCGGGAGCTAATCCATAAAACGGGGGGGGGCTACCACTGGGTGAATGATGCTACTGTGGAAAAGCAAAACTAAACAAAAAAACACAAAACATCTGAGTGGCAGGTGAGGTGAATTAGTGAGATCGGGGGGGGGCAGCTGAGTCTGGATGTTCTTCCCTCAGCAGAGCTTGTAACATCGAGATCAGACAGCCGTTTAAGTGCATGTCTGACCTTTGACCTGCAGAAAGGCAGGTAGCACCGAGGTCATGACCACAACCCTTACCACGTCGCCCAACAGGCTGATGGTTCAGTAGCCCCCCGTTGACCTCCTTACCCCTCAAAACCAATGATCTCAACTTCTCCAGCACTTTTTTCTTCTTGTTTGTTTTTTTATTTATCCTAAGAGGATTGAACCAATTAGGAGGAAACATACGACTCTGATAACGAGATCAAGGGATTCCTCCAGAGATTAAAGCATTTAAATCTGACTGTTTAGGAGCAACAGCTAAAAAAAAAAAACAATATAAAAATAAAAACCAGGAGTGTGTGTTTGAGTCAATTTAACTTCCTGTCAAACTCTTCATCGATTAAAATGAAGTAGGGACATGCTAACGGGCTAATCCGTAATCCCAGTGTGTAAGCCTTTCAAACGGTGAGCATCGAACCCGGCCTCCGTTTGAAAATAAATAAACATGACAGAAATTAGTGGGGTTTACGCGACCCAAATCCAGAGAGCTCATTAGCTCCGGGGACTCTCCAAGGCAGAGTCACAGGTGTGAAACGTGCTGGTTGCTCACCTTGTTCTCCCCCTCGATGACGATGACAGGCACTGGGGTGGCGGGCCAGCGATGCTTGGCAGGGAGGGGCTTGTCACAGTTCCACAGGACGATGACCTGGAAGAGACAAAACAATAAAAGACATTATGACTAAAACGCTCCAAACGAATCCTCGACATCCTGTCAAAACAAGTTCCCCCGCTTGTTGCCCGAACATGACATTCTACGCGCCCGGGGGACGACAAATGTCACCTAATAACGTTCTGATTGGCTGGTGAAAAGCTGGAGGGCCGACGTGGCGATGCGGTGGATTGTGTCCAATTAAGGCTGCACGGTTTCGGCTCAGGACCAATCGTGGGGGGGGGCTGGATTGCCGTCGACAATCTCACGCTCCGCCGCCTGCCTGGGTGTGTGTTTCATGCAGTAGAATCATGTTTTCCCACCGGCAGATCAGGGGACATGACTTGAGCGCTGCAGCGACCCGCGGGTCAACAAGCTCAGAAATGTCACGCAGCATTAGGGTTTCGCCTGCAACACGCAAAGACGGCAGGCCCTCATTATTGTTTGATGGAGGGACGCACACACATGCAAAAATGAATCCGCCCTGGCATCACAACACCGGGCTCATATCGCTGCGTGGCTTCTGCTCGCCATTCTGTGATAAAAAGATTTTTGGAAACACAAATCACATGCTTTTCGCCACAAAAATAAAATTGAAAATTAAAATAGCTCTGCAATGGTCAAAAGTTGATGTCCTATGTAATTAAAAAAAGGCTTAATGACTTTTAGTTCCGCAAATGGATGAAAATAAATATAATGAATATTACAGTTAATCCATGCTAGTAATTCTGCCTAAATAATCCTAAATTGAGCAGTCATTGGCTAATTAATTCACACCAGATTATATGCAGTTCAGCTCAGTTACCATACCATCTTTTAAACAGAGTAAGACACTCGACGCAGCCAGTGACGGTCGTCACCCTGAACCAACGAGGACATTCCCGATTCTGATTCTTAAAGTAGCACAGGGCGAGATGTCACCTCCTGATTATCAGGCCCAACACCAGAGTTGTTGCCATAGAAACTAAGAGAGGATTACACAGAGCCCGGCAGCCACCTTGCCCACCGCTGAAAAACAACAATTAGCACCATCGATGGAATCACATGATCAAGTGTTGATCCAGCGGGCTCGGAGCTCCTCCAGGTAACAGAGGAGCAAGGGCCGCTGTGATGACTTCCTGTAACACCCTTTTCGCCATGCTGCGCTGCCGAGAGGCAGATGGCGGCTCTGTCGGCTCGCCGGCCCCCTCGCCGTGCTGCTGGCGGAAATGCAAGCACGGTGTACACCCCTCCTGGAGGGAGCTGGGACATATCGGCGAGCTCGGGTGTCATGGGCGCATCTCTGTTAAAAAAACATGCTATCATGTGAGCGTGCCCGCCACAGGAGGCCCCGCCCATGCCATGAAGCGCCAGAGCCTCTCAAAAAGGCCTTTTTTTTTCTCTTCCAACAGCCTCCTCCGCCCTCAGTGTTCCTTCATTCTCTCCCTTTCATTCATTTATTTATATCCCTTCCCCATCCTCTCCTGGCTGAGCCCCCCTCAACCCCTCTCCTCCTCTCCCTCCCCCGCCCCGTCTGAGAACCTGGCACTCCACTCTGCATGCACAGCCTCAAGAATGCGAGCATTAAAGCATTTAAAAAAAAAGGTCAGAAAGACGCAAAGGCAGTGATAACGCTTTTTTCCTTATTATTGTGCAACACATGAGCAGAAAAACTATACCTGCAGACACTCACGCAGGTTTTGACTGTGCAAACATGAGACTGATCTTTACGACAACAACAAAATAGAAGCCGCTGGCAAAGGAGAAACACTCCATTCCTTGTTTGGTTAGATGCTGCACTTGTGTTGAATATCCGTCTTGGCCTCCAGGGGGCAGCGGAGCAAACAGACGTTGGAAACACACTGCTAAAGTTTGCACCTACTGGTAAGTGATTCTCCCGTCCGACCGGCTCAAATCTCTCTCCTCACCTGGGTAGGGTATTGACTCTTTAGCTGTGCTTGGTTTCCTGCTCGCTTCACAACAGGAAGACGTGATGTCTTAGCTTCAGCTTCTATTAGATGCACTCGCGTCACCAGCCAAACGACTAACCGTCTGTTCGGTAACGAATGCCGTGGCAACACGATGTCTGGTTTATTGTGCTGTTTGCCCCCCTCCGTTGCAAACAGTTGTGAATGGAAATTAGAGTTGATTAGAGAGGAGTTTTGTGGGCCGTAAAATCAAAACAATTAGCCTAACAGCTCCCCTACACGATCAGGGGACCAGAACATTTAAGAGAACTGAAAAAGAAATGAGCAAACTCAGGATTTACCGTCAGCGATGTCAACGTTTTTTTTTTTTCTTATTGAGCCTTTTCATGACTAATTTGGACTTAAATTACATCCTCTGTTTGATTCTGCACAAGCATGCTTAGATAACGATATGTTCTGTATGGGGCACTGGCTGTGAATCACCACAAACCCGTCACCTCTCAAAACCCATTGTAAATGTACATGTAAAGGTATATGGTCAATTGCATAACATAGACTGTCATCTGTCCATTCATTGGACCAGCTACTGGAAAACTCAATCAAGGTACGGAGTCACCCGGTTAGCCTCGAACTTATTTATGCTAAACTTTAAAATGGATATAAAAATTAGGTGGGAGTAGGGCAGCTAGACAGAGTAAAATGGCGAAAAAACAAGGAGGAGGAAGGCCTTTTTCATTCAAAGTGCCTCATCTGCCAGTTCACTATTGCTATTCTGAAGAAGGGAAATGTGGAGCGGCATTTTTGGACATGCTATGTGAAGAGACGAAAGACACAAATAGTGTGGGTTTAGTTATGTTTTATCTGCCCGATCTCTTCAGCATTTTTCAGCAGTTTGGAAAATGCTGCGCGGCAGTGGCCTACTCTCAGTGCCGTGAAAATGTAGTCTCTTTCTTTCTGAACCTGCTGCAGACAAGAAAGAAAATAAATAATACTCAATATATTGATGAATAAATTCATGTTTTGCATTTTTATCGTAGGAAGATCATCCTGACTTTATAAGTTGCTCGCAAGCTGAAAAAGGGTGGGCACCCCTGCTGCACAAGAAATTTGCATTTCGGGGAATCTGACAAGAACAACAACAATGCAGTGTCGACGCATCGACAATTGCAAAGATGGCAGTTTTGGAGATGATGGGGGAGGAGGAGAACATTCTTGAAGAGGAGGGGGAAGATTTGTAATTACCACTAGTATTACGAGCCACCGGCAACGAGGTGCGTAGCGCCGATATGGACTTCCTCCTGCCGGGGTCACCGCACTTCTTTATCTGCAAATGCCTTCCAGTGACTTTGTGGGAATAATGACACTTGCATTTTTGGTGCATTAACCACACCCAGGACAAATTTCTAGCCAATCACATGATAGTTTGCGGACACCGCGCAAGAAAAAAGTTCTGCACAGATGATTTGTGGAGAACTCCAGAACCCTGGCTACGAGGACAGAATGACCTCATTCTGACTGACGGATGTTGGTATGCAGTTTCAGTATCAAATCATCAATGCATTGATTTTCAAAGTTCGTACGATTGGAAACCCTTGCAGGAGGCAGGAATAACAGCACACACATGCACGCACACATTAAACAAAGAACACGTGTGCGAGCTGGCCGCCTACGTGAACACACACATCCGTGCAGCGGCTGGAACCGACACGCACTTTGCAGAAACACACATGGTAACATATCCTGCCCACGCTGGACGCAGACCTGCTTACTAACACACTCCGCTGGCCAGGGAAATTAACACAAAACACACATACACAAACACACAAACGAAAAAACAGCCATGGGGGAGCAAATTCCATTTCATTTCCCGTGCTGGTAAAGAGCAGGCAGGGGAATCAATACACCCTGTCTCCAGCTGTGCTGAAGGGGTCTCGCTCCCATGGAGACAGATGTAACACCTCTACAAACTGCTATTTTAATACAATCCAATCTGGAGTTAATAAACACACACACGCACGCACACAAACACACACACACACACACATAACGCACACACACGCACGCACGCACGCACACACAGTCTCTGAAGCAGGAGTAAGTGCTGTTTTGGCTCTGTTGATAAACAAAATGGAGCCACATAGCAAAGTGGTTTGAAAAGTAGCATGATTGGGATCAGTGGAGCGTTCTGGAACATTCAGTGCTAAACACACACACGCATACACGCACACACGTGTATCATGTGCACCACATTTAGATCTTTTTCAACTATTATTTTTCATATTATATACTTTCGTACCAGCTTGCGGTTAGCCTTAAAAATGTGATTAAGCATTTAGGAAGAAAAACTGAAGCAGTGAGCATTGAATTACTAAGCAAGATTACTTCTTGAAGTCAAAGGTCATGTTTCAAGACATTTTGAGATTAATCACTGAAAAATACAAGTTATGGATGAAATGTATCAGAATCACTGCTAGCAAAACTTGATAGCTTTCATTGCTGACAAAACATCATCACTTAGAAGAGGCTGCCAAAAACCAGACGATGTTCAGTTGAAGCTCAGTTGAGCAGACTTGATGGCAGCCTGTTGGCCCGTCACCTACCTTCCCCCCAACCCAACACACACACACACTCGCAAAGGTTCCCGTACCTGCTCGCAGTACTGGGACTTGGCCACGTTCTGAAGGAGCTTGAGTATGGGCTGGGACTGGGACACCAGGTTGGTGACGGCATGGATGACGGCGGTGAACTTGGTGCGCGGCTTCTGGCCTGAAAGAGACGACAGACAGCTGTTAGTCAAAGACGGCGCATGCCAGCTGCCTGTCGGCCGCCAGCCTTCGAAGAGCCTCGGCCTCTGAAGAGAATAAAGTCTTGTGAGAACTGAAGAGCTCTCATTTACCGACACCTCACATCTATTTTCAACAAAAGATGTGATTTGAAAGGAGTCGGTCTGCTGCTCAAAGAGATTATCCCCTTTTCACAGACGGATGCCAATTTTTTTCCCCCCTCCTAAATCATTTAGAGACACTGATGAGCCACGACGCCACTGTGATCACGCGACATCTCGTTTTGAAACTCTCCAACTCATGAACTTTGACCTGGGTCCGACTCAACGAGCAGGGAGAGGAATGGAGGAAGAGCGGCGAGGCATGGGGGGAGGCGGGGTTTGACATGGATCGCTCACCTGTCGATCACCTCTCATTCACAATAATGGGTAATTTAGATTCCCCAACAACTGACCAGGAACACTAAGAAGTTGGAGGGGAGTTTTACATCTAATCATTAATAAAATAAACTAATGTGAATAGAGGCTGGTGGTGCAGTGGTTACCAGATACGTGAGTGAGCGAGTGAATGGTTGTGTGTCTCTACGATGTGTGAATGAGAGGGTGACTGGTTGTACGCCTCTAGAAATGGCGCTGTAATCGATCCAGGGTGAACCCCGCCTCTCGCCCAATGGCGGCTGGGATAGGCCATGGCGCTGACTGCAGGATAACAGGTATAGATAATGAGTGAATAAGAGAATTTATAATAAGAAACGGTGCCTTGTTGATTTAAACTGACATTCCACATCAACAGAACCTCTCTGCAAAATAAATATGCCCTTCTATGCGTCCTGTTTTCTTTTTCTCCTTTTTTTTAAAGCCAAATTAAACACCCATTTTACTAAAAGGAAAAACGTAAGAAACATTCGCTGTTTGCTCTCGCTGCCGGACTGTATTCAAGTGTGCAGGATGAATGTTTCTGGGCTCCTGGAGTAGGAGAAGCATCACCTGGAAAAAGATTCCTTTTTATTCCAGCGGGCCGCCTCCTCGCAGCCCTGTTTTAATTACTTCCTCTTCGTTCCGGTTGGCGGACTTGTAATCCATGCCCGTCGCTGTGCATATTCCTTCTAATATCGGCCCTCCGCGCCGCGGTGCTCCATCACCCGAATTACCGTGCTGGGTTTTAGCACTGCTGCCGCCTCTCTGTATTTGAATGTGTGTGTGTGAGGCAGCCTGCCTGCACCAGATGATGATGGAGTGAACAGGAGCAGGATGGAAAGGCTCCCGGGTCACAGATACATGGCGGGGGCGGAGGCGAGCGCAGACTATGTGCTTCAGAAGTGAAGCAGGAAGAATGGACTGCGCCGTTGCGGCAGCAGCTAACTCAAATGATGGACACGCCGGCACGTCAGCGAGGCGAACACAAACATCTGTCAAGGGCCTATTCCTCCAGTCCACTGGCAAGACCCGGCAGTAGATCAGGGTGGCGGGGAGCTAACGGGGGGGGGATATTTCAGCTGGTCAGACGAGGCCTGGGGCTCCTTGGCAGCCATAAATAAATTTGCGCCAAACATATTGCTCTGTTTAGAACTCTGTGGCAGTGTGTAGGGGTCATATGACATTGTTGGGACCGAATGACCCTGACAGCAGAGGGGTAGGAGAACCACCCCAGCAGGCTGGACCTTGTCGGTATATTGAGCCGCGGCGTCCACAAATACGGGCTCTTTCCAAACAGGTGGTGGCACGGTGGCAACACTGTGACATGGAAATGGCGAGAACATGGCAGTGGGATGAATGACTGAAGAGGAGCGCGGCGGGACAAAGGGCAACCCCCCAAAGGCTGCAGTGCGCACGGCAGCGCTACGAGGAGATGGTATATATATTCCACAGATATCGCAAACAGCTGGTCACCACCACGCCACTGTCAACGTGACAGGGCCATCTTTGCCACTGTGGGTTCTTATTTGAATGTGGTAAAATTCTGTGTCACTCAAAGTAAACAACTTTCTGTGTGTTTGTGTGTGCGTGTGGTACTGACCCAGCATGTTGTAGTAGAATGGGAAGTCTCTCAGATAGGGAGAGTACACCGGCAGGACAAAGAGGCCGCCCGGGTGCGTGTTCCACATCAGGCTGCTCCTGGCGCCATGCTCCAGCACACGGTCCTCGATGGTCTGCACACAGGATGCGCCAGCTTTAATCATCGATTAAGAATGCTGAGAACGTCCACCCTTTGGCCAATGTGTATAATAATTTTGACAAGGCCTTTTATTGCCGCAGCGCCTACAGAGCCCGACACATCAGCAGAACCGTCATCGGAAACCGGTGGAGATGCGGACTTTGTTTTTTTCTGACGGAGGCCCTGCGTAACGGCTTTTCAAAGGTTTCTCAAAATACAGAAGTTGTCATCCATAATGCAGGAAACGACGGGCATAATAACTGGGATATCTTATATCTCACCGGCCCCTATAATGAGAAGTTACAGATTACACAGGCGCTGACAATCTGCTGGGAGGAAAAGCTCAATCCGAGGTACTTTTGAAGCCGTTCGGCGGGGAGGAGGAGGAGGAGGGGAGGAAGGGGAGTGTGATGATTATTTTACGAGAATCTCTGTATCATGCTGATGGGAACACGCTGTTATTACACATCTCGGAAACTTTTCAGGAAACTTCTAAATTTTGTGACAAAGTTAGACAAAAATGGACGGATGGACAATCTGGAAATGATGTTTTCTCGTGACTCGCGCCTCACGAAGGGAGTGAATTTCACAGAGAGAGGGGGTGAGTGACGAGCCCTGAAGTCTTACATAACCGACGCGTCACAAAGTATTTATGTGATCCAGGAGTCCTTGGTGAGACGTCTTGCAGGCGGTGAGGGACACGACTCTGGAAGCGAGCCATGTTGTTTTTCCTTTTTTCCCCAAATGTTTGCTTTGTGTTCTCTCGGCAGCGGCTATCGATTGGGCGAAAAAAAAAAAAAAAAAAAATCAATGTTACCGTGTAATATTTCCTGCACGGATGGAGCAAACTGCTCACACAGGGATCATTGATCAAGTGATTGGTCATCGATCAGGTTGGGGAGACAGAGGCCTTAGAGTCAGTCACGCAACAACTGGAAGCCAACGAGGAATTTAAGAAAATAAAATAAAGTCGGGGTCCGTGCAAATTCTTTTCAAGCCCAAATAGAACAGTCAGTCAATCGCTCAGACAGGGGAACAGCCGCCCTGCGCCCTGGCTTTGAAGGCTGGGGGAGAGATATCGCCGCCGTGCCCTTGAGCCAAGCTAAATTGCTTCAGTAAAACAGACACGGGGTTTGGGGCCATGTTTTACGGCCACTGCTGGACCAGGAGGCCGACGGCTGCCAGGCGCCCGGTGATTTGCGGCAAGCGGCTAAAGGGCTCCTCCAAATGTAAAAAGCTTCAGCGATGGGGGGAGGGGGGGGGGGGGGGCATCTGGTGGTAA
>CAAKHD010022162.1:0-10121 GCA_901007705.1 Fistularia tabacaria
AGATGACCTTCAGTGACATCCATTCCTGATCCATAGATTCAATATGACGTGGATCCACCCTTTGCAGCTAGAACAGCTTCAGCTCTTCTGGGAAGAATGTCCACCAGCTTCACCAGTGTCTTCATGGGAATGTCGGATCATTCAGATGTTGGAGGAGAAGGTCTGGTTCTCAGTCTCCACTCTAGTTCATGTCAAAGGTGTCCTATGGGGTTGAGGTCAGTCAAGTTCCTCCACAGCAGACTCTGTCCTCCATGTCTTCATGGATCTTGCTTTGTGCACTGGTGCTCAGTCATGTTGGAACCAAGGAGCTCCAAAGTGTTCCCATGGAATTGTCCAACATGTCTGGGTTTGCTGAAGCCACACCAAGACATTTAGGACAGAATGATCCGACATTCCCATGAAGACACTGGTGAAGCTGGTGGACATTCTTCCCAGAAGAGCTGAAGCTGTTCTAGCTGCAAAGGGTGGATCCACGTCATATTGAATCTATGGATCAGGAATGGATGTCACTGAAGGTCACCTGAAGGTCAAGGCAGTGAGACAGTACTTTTGGCCGTACAGTGTACGTAGATACCAGTCATTGAAGCTGGAGAGGTAACATTTTCCAACCCTGCAGGGAGCATTTGGGACTTCTCTGCGTTCCGGGCCTTTCCCTCATCACCCCTCTGTCTCCATCACATGCTTGTCCATCTGACTGTCCTTCTCCCTCGCACTCTTTCTACCCCAACCGGTCAAGACAGAAGGCCTCCTGGATCTGTCCAAGGTTTCTGCCTGAAAAAAAGGCAGTTTTTCCTTCCAAATGTCGCCAGGAATGTTGGGTTTCCGCAGATCATTTTAAAGAGAGTGGTCTACACAATTTGATGCTGCTACCCCTTGTGCCCCCCAATTGCCCCTCAGGGACAATAACATTTGTTTTCTGATTCTGATTCTTCTGATTCTCTCCATGGAAATAGTCATCAGAAAACTGTGTTGGGATTTGGCGCCATAAATGAAATCCCACTCCACTCGACCTGACTTCTCCCCGGGAGGGGATTCATTTTTATTGAATGTCAAGCCCAATGCCGTTGTGTCATTTTGCTAATTTGACTGGGGTTTTCTGGGCTGAGGCCGGTCGTGCAGTCACAGAAGAGGCAGAGGGGGGACGGGAATACGGGGTACAACTCATCTGCAGTCCATGTTTCAGAGGACGCGAAAGAAGAAGTACATGAGGTCTGGAACTGAATTTCACATGTCTGGGTTTTGTAGACTCCAATTTCGAGGAACGAGACGTTGGGGTACGTTCACAGGCTCCTGCGGAGTAAAAAAGGCTTCACCTTATTTTAGTTTTGAGGGTTTTTTTTTTTCTTTTTGGGGGGAAATTAAAATTGACTGCGACCACTGAAGCGCGTGAAACGACCTTGACATTTTTTTTTTTTTTTTCTCCATTTCGCCAGATGAAGAATAGCACACTTAAACGTTAAGCCGAGAAGGCAAAGCGTGACCAATCCGTGCTGGCGATAGCATCCGACAACGCCGGTCCAACATTTTGTGCGGTTTTTGCGCTGAATATTAATGGCGCTCTTTTGTGGACGCGACCGTGAGTCCTTTGTGTCCACTTTTGTGTCCCTGCGGTCTGAATGAACTGGCCGGACACGTGTGTCATGACCCTCCTGGAAGGATATTTATGGATATTATGGATATTAATATCGGCATTGCTCTAAAATAAAAAAAATGATACCGATCTCGCCATGAATCCAAGGGTAATTGGGCTCTAAAAAAACTTTTGTGAGCAAGATGGCAGGGGGTTAATGATGAGAGACCCGCCTCCTCGGGCACTCTCGCCCGTGCTCTGATGGCTTTATCTTCAAATGTTATGGTAATGTAATCACTACCACGCAGAAAGTGCTGAGTCACTCTTTGCTCCATTGTGACAGGCTTTTCCTGAGTGATGATGCGTTCGCACGGCTTCTCTGAGCTGCCAAAAGCATCTGTTTTAGATAACGAGTAAACCATCGAATGACTTACTGGATACTTTTCTCCGAATTCCGCTCACCTTGTTGGATTGGCGCTTTCACAGTTTCCTGTAGCAACCGCTGCGTTCGTACACCTTCCCGCCATGCTAGCTTTTACCTCGTCCACTCCCCCTTCTTTTGCATTTTCCTCTTCCGCCTCTCCGTTGGCTTCCCCCGTCATCTCTCGCCGTGTCATAATAACTGTTTTTCTGCTCTTTCTGACCCTTCCATCGCTCTGTCTCTCCGACTTTTCTTTTTTTTTTTTCCTCCCAACTAGGATGTTCAGATTGTGAGCACAGATGAGAACCAGGTCTTCCTAGCCCTCCAGGAGTGGTACCAATCAGACACGTATAACCTCTACCAGTCCGACCCCCAGGGCGTCTACTACTCTATTGTCCTGGAAAACGTTCGCAGCACCAAGCAGCCAGAGGAGAACGTCCTCATTGACATTCTGGAGGTGAGAGGCCACATGAACCCGCCATGCATGATGTTCTTTCTTTTTTCTCCTCTCATACGTTATGCTTGTGACCCCACATGAAATGTGGAATTGAGAGGAATATAATCTTCCCTTCCTCTTGGCGCACTTAGCAGCCAAGCTAGTGGTTAGCATTAGGGTAACTATGCTATTGAGACAGAATGCAAGACAGTAGCAATGTCATGAAGGCAAATGCTGCCAGGTCTTATGAAGAGATATTGATCAAGTGTTACCGTGTTCATCTGTTGTAATGTTTTTAACCCATGGTTACTTTGTTAAAAAGCCGGCATTTCTGTTTAAAGTTGTTTCTCTTCTATTGTTCTCTATCGCCTCTTCATTTAAGTACAAATCTAAATATAAAGATACATTTACACGAGATAAAAAACCGAGTTGTTTTCCAGCATCAGGCTTAAAACAACAAAATGTTAAATGAAATTTCGATGAAAATGTCTTTTTTACGTGGAAAATGGGGGGGGAAAATAATCGAATGAAATAGAATTTTATTGAAACCGAAATCAAAAGTCAGTATCCCCACTGACAACATCGATACACAAACATACCAGATGTTTTGATGTTATTTTCACAGACAGCTGCATATCAGGTAAAAGCTTGAACCTGCAAATAAGCTGCGTTCCTTTCTTTGACCTTTTCTTTTCTTGGACGGTTTTGAGGTTCAGTCATTAAAACGAGCGGCATCTGAAATGTGTTTTGAATTGGCCGATTGAAAACGTGCGTGTCCTCCAGGTGCGTGGGATTAAGGGGGTCTTCCTCACCAACCAGAAGATTGACGGGAAAGTGAGAACTCTCATCACCTACAACAAGGGACGCGACTGGGACCTCCTGACCCCGCCCACGGCCGACATGAACGGGAAGCCAATTAGCTGCAAAGCGGTGAGCATGGGCTCCTTTTTTCAACCCTCACGACATATTTTATTGAAATCACAAGAACTCTGAATGCAGGCTGATTCCAATCCCCTGTAGCTCGAAGGAAAAGTGCTATAATTGCTATGAAAGCCGGCAATGGCTACATAATTACAGATATTAATCACCATGATATAAGATGAGGTGGCCACCACTGTAAAAGAGTACCTTCATGCACATCTAGTATATCGCAGTCTCGGGAGGACCCATGGATTCGGATGGAGATCGGGATCGGGGCTTCCTCAGAAGGAAGGGGTGAGGGTTGTGTCCCGATGTTGCTCAGAATGCTCTTTGTTTTGTGGTCTCGGCTTTGGAAGGCTTCACCTGAGAGCGGTCCACTCCAGCCGCCGCTGAGTTGAGCTGCCGAGGTCGCAGGGTTGATGTTGAAGGACTTGAGCTGTTACTCACGCGTCTTCACAGTGAGGTCAGCCAGTCGGTCTCTTGCCAGATGCCGATTTCGAATAAACGATGTCCTTTGGAATTCTTCCATCAGCCATTGGCCGGACGTGTCCGCGCCAATGCTTGGGGGCTCTCTCCTGTCTCAGACGGCTGTATGACGTTCCGTCCTTCCAGGTGATGACCACCATGCACCTCCAGCAGCGCAGGAGGACGCTGATGACGCAGGCTCTCTCCAGTTGTATCTTTGTCTGGGCTGAGAGCTTGCCGTTGCTCTGAACTCTGGTGGTTGGATTTCCGAAGTTGAGCGCTGCCTTGGCGGTCGTTGAGTCCATCGTCCGCTGAAAGATTGCTCGTGATGGTTGATCCAGACTGCGAACAGCCTCCAGTGTGTGGTTGTTAACGGGGGTTTAATGGAGTTTGTACCCTGTTCCGTCGTCCTCGTCTTTTCTTTACCCTGACGGTCGGGCAAAAATCCTGGCACGCATGGCTGACCGGTCCGTGAGGATTTGCAGGTGTACCTGTGAGTTCGACGCCATTTTTCGCATCGTCAGCAAACAGCAAGTCACGGACGACGACCTTTGTTTGGTCCTTCATTGGAGCGGGGAAAATAGTTTGCCGTCTGTCCTCGTATGTCCGGTCGGTGGACACCTTCAGCCGATGTTTCAAAGGCGTGACGCATAAAGAATATCCCAAACAGTGAGGGTTGCCGACCAAGCCCTGCTTGGCACTGCGGCAGAATTTGAAAGGGACCGACGTGGACTCAGCTAACTGGATGGTGCCTTGCATGTCAATGTGGAAGGACAGGAGGACGGTTGGGGGACAACCTATCCCTTATCGTATTGAAGAGGCCGCTTCTGCTTACGAGGTCAAAGAGTTTGGCCAAGCCAATGAAAGCTAAGAGAAGGGGTTTTCTTCGCTCTCTGGGACTCTCCTGGAGCTGTCTCGGAGAGAAAATCAAGTCCCTGGTGGACCTTCCTGCTCTGAACCCTGCTAGTGACTCAGGGCCTGAGAGAAATTCCACAGCAGTTGTTCCAATCACTCCTGTTTCCTTTTGTTCGTGAAGAGCGTGACAATATTTGAGAAATCGTGGAGATAGTTTAGGAGAACAGCCTTCCTTCACTTGAGGATTTTCATAAGTGGTGCCAGGTGTTTTTCCACTTGTTAGATTGTTGACAGTGCTGCTGACCTCCTCTGGTTCTGTGTCCAGTTCCTCGAACACAGGGTTGCATTCTGTGCTGCAGAAGAATTCCTGTCCTCGCTGGCATGGAGCTCAGAACACTGCTCCACCCAGAAGTCTAGCTGTTAGGAGTGGTCCTGAACGAACCCCCCCCACCTGGGGCGGGGATTTGAAGAAAGGGTCCTAGTGGCTTATGGATTCCATCATACGTGCCCCTGATGTCGCCTGAGTCAGCGGCTGCGTGGATGTCATTGCACGGCTGCAGCCAATAGCTGTTGGCACGGCGTCACAAGGCTTGCTGGACTTCTCAGCTCGATGCAAAGTCAAAGGGTTACAGACACATTTGTAACGCAAGATTCAAGACTTTCATTGTGGTTCCAGGTTAGGTGTTGTCAAAAAAGACTAGAACAACCATAATTGGCAGGACACAACACAGCAAAAGCAGCATCTCTAGGATAGAGATAGAAGACAGAAAAAAATTGAGGACAAAAAATCGAAATAACGTCTCCAAGAGTAAATAGATAAATATGTGGAAAGAAAAAAGTAAAAAATAAAGAAGTGAAACAGTTAAAAGTGGAAAAAAGGGTTTATTGCAGTGTACTGTTGATGAAGGCTGTGCATTTTGTTCCTGGGATTGGAGCAAGTTCTGCTGAGCTGACTTCAAACCAGTCACGGGTCCCTCTTGTTTTTGGGACAAAGACTGTGAAGGCTGTATTGCAGCTGGTGTGAGATGGTGTGAGGGAAAGTGGGTGTTTTCAGGGAACTTCATTCCGTTGTTTCGCCCGGAAATATGAGTTTGTGATGCATAGCTTGTTGTATGCACTCACTGCAGGAGTCTTGGCGCAGGAGAGGCTACGTACTGGTAGGTGGATGCTGCTAAAACATGCGGTTCCTCTTTTCACTCCCCCAGTGAGGGGCTAACCGACGGCGAGCGCACAAGAACCATCGCTAAAGCAGACGTGTATTCATTATTGCGAGGAAGTCGTTGGGGCAGCTGCACAGGGAAGCATACAAGTTCCAGTTCTGGGAATCTTGGTCTTAACATTGGAGTGTGTCGAACAGACATGAAGGGAGCATGTATGTTCATAATTGGTAGTTACATCAGAGGGCTTAGCTTTAGCGCTGAGGCCGCGGTGACAAAACATACCCACCTGCTGAGCAGTTCTTTGAGTCTGTGCTTGCGCTGTGGGTACGTTTGTGACAAGGCGGCGTTCCACCAATTACCCCACATCGGCTGCTGTGAGGCAGACGGCGAATAACAACGACTCAACTGCAGTTTCAGCGCCGGTTCGATTGGCCAAACATCACAGCTGGCAGGGACAGCGAGGGAGTTTATCTGAGTCGTCACCCGAGGACATCAACTCGTATATCACCGCGGAAACACGTGTACAGACCCGGAATATGCATGAATTTAATCTCATAGTTACACGAGTGATACGTAAAACAGGTTCTTAAGCTCGGACTCGTATGACTATGAGATTTATTAACCTTCTCTCATACACATGGCTGTTCATGGATTGACCTCGAAAAAATAATCGACTGGAAGCAGAGCGGTTCTTCCGAGATTCATGCGTTTGCAACAGCCTGTAAGAGGCGACGCGCCTCCGGGCAAACCACATCCCTCAAATAGTGTCGCCGGCATCACTTGTCAGCGAGCCAGACAAAGTCAGATATTAGATGTGCTATGTAATGTGTCAGAGTACCAGGCAAACACTGGAGTCTTTATCAGTCACCTTGCCACCTGACAAAGACTGGCTGAGAGTAATGACCTCCTGTTAAAAGACCCGCAGTTTGTCATCACGTCTGATGGAAGTGTGAAGCCTACAAGCTGCTTCTCTGCGTCCCATATAGGATACCGTATAAATAAAAAGCAGGCGTTCCCCTTGAAGTAAGGACAAAACCGGCCCGTGGAGCATTTCATCACGGTAAATAAGATCAAGATAGCCGTCCAGCTGGGACTATTTTATCACCTCCAGGTCCTGAACGGAAACGTCCAGAGATTTTGCATCGCGCTCTGCACTGTCATGTGTCACGCTCTCACTTTTGTCATTTTTTTAATTCGTTTTTTGTAGCAGTTTCTTTCTGACTTCCAGGTCATTTTTTGGACGGGATTTCTAAAGTAAACACCAAAAGTATAGGTTCCAAAAGAAAACAGGTTTTCAAAGAAACGGTAATCAACTCGGGTTGATCTTGTCTCCTCCATTTCCATTTGTTTCAACTCCCTTTCGAGGGAGCTTATAGTTAGCGCTAGGCTAGCCCCAAGTTGTGCTACCATAGGCTTACTCTGCTGAGGAGTATCCCATCATCAATGCATGGCGGTACCTTCACATCTTTTGCCGGATCCTTGGGCTCTCTCATTTCGCAGGTTCCCACCGGATGTGGCTTGATCTACTGCAGAAGTCACACCAGGAGTCCACTGCTTTTGCATCTCTGATGAATACTACTACTATCGCCTACTACCCCTTCTGGGGCTGAGGCCGCCAACAAGAGTTCTCCAAGAATCTGGGTCCTGAGCCAGCATCTCAAGCGTAGCCCATGGGGGTTCCAGTCGAGGGCTTCATCTCAATGGCAGCTCTTTGCAGCTTGGAACACGGTCCTTACCTTCCATGTAGCGATGGTGGTTGTGGGCCCGGTTGAGAGGATGATTTTTGGCATAGTGGCTTCCGGCTGCTTCCAGCTTTCACCGCCCTGTGTCATAAGTCCTTCTGATGAAGCTCCATCTTCTCCCCTGGGCGCGATATCATGGTGTTCTCTTGTTAGCGTATCTGTAACAGGTCGTGTATTATGGGGTGAGGTTGAACCCCCAACTAGGAGGACCGGGTGTCGCCTTTTGTGTGACCTCCACCCCGAAACCAGCCCAGCTTGGTAAGACCTAGCAGGGGTAGAACCCCTGTCGGTATGACCTCCGGGGTTTTGGAGGTACACAAGGCTCGCCACCACGGCAAGCTAGAAACACAATATTCTTATGAATATTCAAGCTAATATTCAGCAATTCAGCAATTAAGAATTAGTAGCAGTCGACCATGACTACCTCTATCATGCTTTTGCTTTCTATCGCTGTCTTTCTTTCTTTGTCTCTCGCTCTCCTTCTCTCTTTTAACCCCGACTGGTCGAGGCAGAAGGCCGCCCGCATTCCGCTGGGATCTGTGCGAGGGTTCTGCGCGGTAAAAGGCAGCGTTTCCAGACCTCGTCGAGAGACGACCGTTTTGTGATTCGTTGATTTTCAGCTAAAATCTGTGACTTAATCAATATTTGCCTCCCATACGGGAAAAAGCGTTAGAAAATGAGCACTCCGTGATCTAGGCGCCTGCAAAACATCACCAAAACACGTGCAGAGCTTCTGACTTTGGTTCCCAACCTTATCGAAATACTGGAGCAGATTTGCAGAGGGAAACATCAACATAAACATGAAAATAATTCAAGACTTGAAATTCCATATGAGGTGGAATACAAACACATGCCTGCGCGTGCAGGGGATTCCAAGTCCATAGAATTCCATACTAATGTTGTCTGCCGAGTTTATGCTTAAGCCTAGATAAACAAATCCGTATCTTCTGTGCCGGTCGACCGGTTTACATCCGAAGCAGTTTACTCTATCGGTCCGCAGAGGCCACATCGCAGGATGTACTTGACATGACTGAAGCAGCTTCTCAGCCTCCCAGTTTCTATTGTAACAAATCATGTTCAACCTGAAGATTGAACACATATATATAAATATATCTATATATGTATTCATATAAAATTTTGAATAACATATACATGATATATATTTAATGAATAATATGTAAATAATAAAAATATATGAATACATTATAAATAGATATAGATTTATATCTTAATATGCACACAAAAAATTATAAATATAAATATATGTATATATTTATACACAGACATTAGCTGCTGTTTTCTGGTGCCAGTTTTCATGATTTTTTCTTGAGTGTTTATATTTTCTTATTTTCTATATTCTTGGATACTTTGTATGCCGCTGTTAACTGAAATAATATTTGTAAGTTAAATACCTCGACTGCACCGTCTGCTTTCTGCTGTGTGACTTGTAATCTCCTCATTATTGGGTTACTGGGTATATATATATATAGAGAGAGAGAGATGGATAGATAGATAGATAGATAGATAGATAGATAGATAGATAGATAGATAGATAGATAGATAGATAGATAGATAGATAGATAGATAGATAGATAGATAGATAGATAGATAGATAGATAGATAGATGCGTATATATAAATGTGTGTGTGTGTATATAGATATATACATATATGTATATATGTACTATGTATGTATATATATATATGTATGTCCCAGCAAGATAGAATACATGTGTTTTAATGAGAGGAACCCTGAGGCTACAGGGAGTGGAGATCACGAAGTTGGAGGATTTCAAGTACAGCAGAGCAGTGGAGAGTGTGGAGAAGAGGTGAAGAAACGGGTTCCAGCAGGTTGGAATGGGTGGAGAAAAGTGTCAGGGGTTCTGTGAGATAGAAGAACATCAGCCAGAAGGAAAGGAAAGGTGGAGGAGACAGTGGTGAGAGCAGAGATGATGGATGGTTTGGAGAAAAGACAGGAGGCAGAGCTGGAGGTGGCAGACATGAAGATGTGGAGGTTCTCTTTGGGACTGACCAGGATGGAGAGGATCAGGAATGACATGCTAGATGTTTTGGAGAGAAGGTCAGAGATGGTTGGGTCATGGACAGAGGAGGGAGAGTGAAGATATTGGAATTGGAGGTCTAGATGAAGACCAGAGAGAAGATGTATGGAGGTAGTGAGAGAGGACATGAAGAGAGGAGGATCCAGAGAACAGGGTTGGATGGAGAAGGTGGATTGGCTGAAGGGAAAAACCCAAAGGAAAAGAAGTTTGTGCTCAAATCAATTAGCATCATAAAAACTCAAGCTGCACTGAATTTGGTTTAATAATTTATCCGTCATTTTATTTTGATTTTTTCTAACACGAATTTGAATTCCCTTTTTTTTTTTCCTGTATTCCTGCAGCCGGACTGCCACCTCCACCTCCACCTGCGATGGGCCGACAACCCCTACGTTTCCGGGACGGTCCACACCAAAGACTCGGCTCCTGGGCTCATCATGGGCGCCGGTGAGTTTCCCGCAGTAAATTCTTCATTAATCCTTCATGTTTTCCGAG
>CAAKHD010022162.1:13912-38762 GCA_901007705.1 Fistularia tabacaria
CCCCCCCGGGGGGAGCGGGGGGGGAGCGAACATTTTTTTTTTTTTTTTTTTTTTGGGGGGGGGGGGGGGGGGGGGTTGTTTGTATCCTTTTCATTTTTCAACGGAACAGTGATGGAACTCCCACGCGCACGTGATGAAATGTTCACCTCTTGATCTTTCCTGCAGGTAACCTGGGCTCCAAGCTGGTGGAGTACAAAGAGGAGATGTACATCACCTCTGACTGCGGGAAGACATGGAGACAGGTACATCGCCTCCTGCCGCGCTTCCTCGAAGCCTCCTCATCGCTCTCCCCAGCTCGTCCGACCGGTCAAAAACTCTTTTGACTTTTTGTTTCTTTGATTTTTTTTTCCTGGAGGTTTTTGAAGAGGAACATCACATCCTGTACCTGGACCACGGCGGCGTCATCGTGGCGATAAAGGACACCTCCATTCCGCTCAAGATACTCAAGTAAGACCGCATCTGCGTTGCCGTGTTGATCTCGATGGGTGTAGGAGACCCTTGTAAAAGGGGAGCGGCGATCGCACAGCGACGATATTCTGCACGACACTCAGCGAGTCCATGAGCCTTCATTAGTCTTCGAAACTGTAACGCGCGAATCATGCGATTCCTCGGTCGGAAACTGCGGCTGGTGCGAGTCAGGAAGTAAAAATGAAGGACGTCTTTATTTCTTCCCTGCAAAGAAGACCACATGTGGTGAGCGGGAACATTTAGCTCCTCTCAGATAGAAAACCTCTCATAGCTCAGCGCTGAAAGCCGTCCAGCTCGAATTGGGTTCCAGGAACTAGCCTCCTCGCTGAGCTTAGCATTCCAGCAGGCAGTGAGGGACAATGGCGGGTGAGCAATCGCGACATACACATTTGAACAAACCAACGAAGAAGAAGAAGAAGAAGAAGAAGAAGAAGAAGAGGAAGAAGAGGGACATCATGGAATAACAATCATGGACCATCAGATGGTTGAAGGGTTTGTATGTTCTCCCTGCAATGTGAAGAACCCCGTTAGCCGTTTGCAAACCCCGCACTTATTTTGGCCAAAATGTCGATGTTCCTCCAGGAGGCCGGACCTCCTCGTCGCTCTGTTTTCACACGGAATGCAAGGAAACAGCCGATCAGTGACCGATAGTTTTTTAAAATGGCAAGAAGTTTATGGTGACGGACGCGGCTCAGGGGTTCCACCAAGCACCCACGTCCCATGAGTTCCTATGGATCCCTAAAAACACCAAGCCTCAGAGCAGAAGCTAGAATGGTTCCAGGATCTCCGGTTCCTCTGCTGTCCGAATGCACCAAAAAAACAGCCCGGTTCCTGAAAATGTTCTGCAAAAAGATCATTCAGCACGAAAGCAGCTGCATACGTACAAGATACGGCCAAAAGTACTGTCTCACCTGCCTTGACCTTCAGATGACCTTCAGTGACATCCATTCCTGATCCATAGATTCAATATGACGTGGATCCACCCTTTGCAGCTAGAACAGCTTCAGCTCTTCTGGGAAGAATGTCCACCAGCTTCACCAGTGTCTTCATGGGAATGTCGGATCATTCTGTCCTAAATGTCTTGGTGTGGCTTCAGCAAACCCAGACATGTTGGACAATTCCATGGGAACACTTTGGAGCTCCTTGGTTCCAACATGACTGAGCACCAGTGCACAAAGCAAGATCCATGAAGACATGGAGGACAGAGTCTGCTGTGGAGGAACTTGACTGACCTCAACCCCATAGGACACCTTTGACATGAACTAGAGTGGAGACTGAGAACCAGACCTTCTCCTCCAACATCTGAATGATCCGACATTCCCATGAAGACACTGGTGAAGCTGGTGGACATTCTTCCCAGAAGAGCTGAAGCTGTTCTAGCTGCAAAGGTGGATCCACGTCATATTGAATCTATGGATCAGGAATGGATGTCACTGAAGGTCATCTGAAGGTCAAGGCAGGTGAGTGGATATTGAAGGCCATCTCGTGTCTATGTTTCTGCTGGACGTGCTTGTTACAGTCGATCGCTTTGAGAATAGCATTGAATACGCAGCAGCACCACCACAATGGGATCCACCTCCATCTGATGGGGTCTTCAAGGTTAGATCATTCACGACTTTCTTTTTTTTTTTTCTTTCCATCTGTCGCTTTTTCATGTGAGCGAAAAGTTCATTTGTCCGTCACCGTAAGGAACGGGGAAACGATGACTCCAGGTTTTTACCCTTTCAATTAACCAAGTGATTTGCGTTTTAACGGCAGAAATAATCAGATCACCGTCGCTTTGGAGGCCAGGGTTCCTGCCGAGACGCTTCCGTGATGTTTCAGAATAAATAAATAAGAAAGAAAAAAAAAAAAACATTAGCATCCAGCAGAGGTATCATTACTTAGACCATTTCCATCAGATGATGGGGCCTCATTAGCTTAGAGAACAAGTGTTCTCCACACACACACACACACACACACACACACACACACTCCTACCCATAATATTTCAGGCTCTCCTCCCAGCCGTCACGCGCAATGTCAAACCCCGCAAGATGGTATCTCGTCGACCTTAATAACAAGGATCAAATGATGAGAAACCAGAGATAAGGGTGCAGTTAAAATACATTTATCGCCGCCGTAAATCAAACGACCTTTCAGTCGGACGTCCGCGTGTCGCTCGGTAAAGGCCGCCTCTCAAAATAGAAACTGTTTTTTATTCTTTTGTTTAATTCTGTTTGGTTTTTTTTGGGGGGGGGGGTTCTTTTTAGTACATCAAAATCACCGTTAGCAAGAAACCGGCCGCTTGTTTTCGGTTCTTTCGCTCTTCGGCGTTACCGTGTGATTGATTCGCCAACGCCTCCATGACACGGAGGTCAACGGCGTTGTGAAAACGCGGTGAAGCTCTTGTCACAACACACACACAAAGGGGACCGGTTCTTACTGGCATTTATTTTGCCGTGAGAACCGCCGGCGTAGATACACAAAAACATCAGCTCACAGCAAAGAAACAAGGTCACGTCGTGTAAACATAAACAAATGTATCGCTAAAACAAAGGAAAGACCTCATTAGCCCCTTGCTGTGAGAGCGGCCCTTCGCAGGAAGAGCATCAATGGACAAAACAGACAACAAATTAAAAACGTAAATGAAACAAAATATCAAACCTCCGTTTTAAAAATCACATCAAAAAACTTGGTACTTAATTGAAATTTAATCAGAGGAACTCTCAGATATTCATGACCAACCGAAGCCTCGTATCCATTTCTAAACACGAGGATTGTCCCGCATCTTTTGTACTGCGTGTCCACTTGTTCCCAGGCGCGTCAAACTTCTTTAAAATCCTTGTAGAAAAGAGCCCTAAAACCTCTAACGCTAAAAGACTTGTTCAGCCTCCAGAGGAGAGTGCAGGGGTTCAGAGATGTACAACCACCTTTGCCCGACAATCATTGTCTTCTTGGAAGACTCGACCAGATGAGACCATCTCGTGGACAAATGACGGTGTGTTTAAAGGCCTGACTAAAAAAAAGGGTTGTTGTCACAACAAAAGCTGCATGCATTGAGTCACTGTGATTCTGCGTGAATGCTTGAGTGGATGTTTGACAGTTTCCTGAGGTGGGACTGATTTGAAAGATGGGATTGGAAGAACGATGGTGTGCATTGTCCCTCATCAAATAAAAAAACTAAAAATGAACAAGATAAAATAAAAATGGCATCTGCACGGGTACGAAACATTAGTTCCCGAATGGAACATTAAGTACACAACAAATGAAGTACACAATAAAATTAGCCCATGTTTTATCTTTTAACGCACATATGAATTTGCTAATTTAACATTTTCATTTAAATTATTTATCGACATGAAATCATGAATTATTAATTTTTACACAAATTACGGCAACGTGAATAATGTAGGCGTGGACGTGGCCGGGAGGCGCTCTGCGTACATCCGCTCCCGTCCAGCCAATCCGCTGGTGACTCTGGGGCTCCCAGTTTGTATGCCCGTTTGGCCATTGAAGCAAATGCTACGCGAATGCTAAGAGCAAAATCAGGAAAAAAAAAAAATTAACCTTGAAATATAATTGTTCATCACCTTGTTAAAATAATTGCCTGACTTATTTTGTACCTTTTTTTGGAGCCTAAATCAACTCCTTATTCAACATTTGACTCCGTTTTTTGTGTTTTCTAGAAGAAACGTGAAAAAATGACAGACGATAATTAACAGGAATATTTTAATTATTCTAATAATATGTGAGAATAATTGAATTGAATGAATTATTCAAAACTGGTTATTGGTGTCAATTCAGGATTCCAAAGTAATGCAATCATATGACTTCATATGATTACAAATGATAATCTCGAATAAGCGGCGAATTGTAATTTATTACTTCTTCTTCTTCTTTTCCTTTGGACTTTTCCCTTTCAGGGGCGACCACAGCGAATCAACCTTCTCCATCTACCCTGTTCTCTGGATCCTCCTCTCTCACACCAACTACCTTCATATCTTCTCTCACTATGTCCATAAACCTTCTCTCTGGTCTTCATCTAGACCTCCAACTCTAGCATCCGTCCACCAATATCTTCACTCTCCCTCCTCTGTCCATGACCCAACCATCTCTGACCTTCTCTCCAAAACATCTAGCATGTCATTCCTGATCCTCTCCATCCTGGTCACTCCCAAAGAGAACCTCCACATCTTCATGTCTGCCACCTCCAGCTCTGCCTCCTGTCTTTTCTCCAAACCATCCATCATCTCTGCTCTCACCACTGTCTCCTCCAGCTTTCCTCTCCTTCTGGCTGATGTTCTTCTATCTCATAGAACCCCTGACACTTTTCTCCACCCATTCCAACCTGCTGGAACCCGTTTCTTCACCCACCAGAAGATGTCAAATCAAATAATATATTTCGAGTCGATTACGGAACATGGGTAAACCGATCCGCCTCATCTTGGTCTTTCCCATTAAGGACTCGATGAACGGAGCGCAGAGACTCGCCATCGCGTCAACGATCTGCGGCCGAAGTTTAACAACCGCGTGAAACGTCACATTCGTTGTCACTCCTAGATGGAGCACAACATCAGCCAAATTTGAGCACAGCATTGAACCCATCGTGGATGCGCCATGAGCGGGAGGAGCGGCGCCAGGGGAGCGGTTAGCGGTTCAACATCCGGGAATCAGAGCAGGAATGTTCGGTTCCAAGGACGACCGCTCTGAAAGCTAAATCCATCATATGTACTTGAGGGAAAAACACTTTATCCATGTTTATTCGTGTGACGGGAAGCATGTTTCGCCGAACCGACGGCGCATTGACTCCCCACACTTTGCGCCGAACCGCGGGACTTATTTTAATCAGTTTCCCGGCACAATCACCGCGGGCATCAACGTCGCTTTCAAACGCCTTCCGAGCTCGAAATGTTACCCGCCGTTTCCCTGCATCTAAAAGAAAAAAAAAAGTAAAACGCTGTTTGTGCTTTTTAATTGATGCTCCGACCTTAGAAGGCCGCGTTAACATTCCGGAGAGGAAGGCCGGCGTCTAACCTTTTAATGCAACAATGAGGTTGCTTTCACACCCTATGCTTTAGCGGTGCCAGCAGGAGGGGGAAAGTTGCAAGGACAGACAGTCACACAGCAGGAAAAGAGCTCTCGCCGAGTTTCACACAATAAGCGTTTCATCTTCGCTCGCCCTGGACTCCATGGACAGGTTACGGAAAGAAAAAAGCAGGATAAGATGTTTGGGGGTATTGAAAGAGACGCTAGGCTTTGGTAAGATAGCGCCGGAGACGGCGGTTTAGCAGAGAGCGGATCGTCTCTGTTTGAAAGCTCCCTGTGACCTCACGATGCTCCTTTAAATGCTTCAAAAAAATGTCCCCTTCTAAAAAACACGACTTATTCCCTCCCACCGCCGGGTCTTTATTTCAGATATTCTCGCCATTGGCCCCACGAAGCGCGTCAAAGGAACGCAATTTTTCACGGCCGCTCCCCGAGTTTCGCATCTAAACTTCGGAGGGGGATATGGGAGTACTTCTCCAGTACTACTCTCTCAAACAGGAGGTTTTGTCGGGGGGCGTCTCTGTATTCATATCAGTTAATTATGAAAAGTCAGCAGGCGGAAAAAATTAGACACCAGCGTAACGCGCCAGCTGGACGGGATCGTGCTTTGCACATTTTTGATTTACGATTGGCCCGGCGTACGCTAAGTCTTTTTTTAACGTTTCTTCAAACTGTCGGCGCTAAAGGCAGGGCGGCGTACTCCTGCCCGGCTGCGCCTCGGCTTGTTGACGCCGCCGATGAAGGCGACCGTGTGGGTCGGCTCAGGTCACCTCCAAATGGAGGGCGGGGAAAAAGCGCCGGGGTTTTTATCATGGGAAACCGTTTTGCTGCTGATCTTTAGCTTTAGCTTTAGCTTTAGCTGAGATGGACGAAGAGGTGCAGCAGAGACGCGCGGTCAGGGGAGGCAGCGCGCAATGTAAGCGATGCGCTTGTGTCTGCACGCGCGTTAGCGCTTGTGCTTCCGCTTGCGTTAGCGTTAGCGCTTGAGCTTGCGTTCCTACTTGTCTCAGCCTGATGATTGGAAGGGGTCGCGTCGGGCCGGAGGTTTTCTGGGCCCGATCCAAGCCCCTCATTGAAAGCTTACCACGTACTTTATTTATTTGTTGGCATTCTGCAGAGGCTGCACTCTATTTTTATAGTTTGCGGAGCAGTGATAGGAGACATTTTGTGATCGTCAAGCCTGTCAGTGCTCCTGAAGATGATAAATGAATGCATGAGAAAGACTGATTTTAATAGGCTACGGAGCATAACAATTTTATGACACAGAAATAAAGTATCCCCTCATTCTTGCGCATCTAGAGCTCAGTATGAATAAAAAGATAATCCATGACGCCCACTGGTGAAGCCAGAACTAGACTCATTTTGTTCTTCAAGGAGCAGAAAGGGAGAGGAGTCGATAAACTATCGCTCCAACTCCATCGGCATCGTCTTTTAGCGCTCCGGCTCGTCGTTGCGGTGCAAACAAACACAGCACTGATGAGGTTGGGCTCAGCAGACACCTTCTCCGGCTTTGGACGACGTTCGTGAAAGCTCATCGGAGGCCATGGACGAGGAAAAGTCCCACTTTTGAATCCCTGTAACGGTCACGGTTCTCACGAGCTGCAGATTCCACGGCGCTGGTTGACGTTTGACCAGAAACCATGGCCTTGAAATTCTCATCTTATTCGAAATTGAAACTCTTAATCAATCCGGTTCTTCACATTCAACAAATCTAGGTTTTTTTGAATGATTCTCCGCCTCTCACGTCGTCCGCCATCACTTGAACCTGCGGCTATGAATAACCCGCCTCCCTCAGCCCGGAAGAAACCAGGCGTGCCCGTTAGCTGTGGTTTCCGACGGAGAGCTCGTCACGGTATGCTATTGTGGTTCATCGGAGGCTCCGTGGCCGAGCCACTGGATGATAATTGTGTCATAAAATGTATTATTTTAGTTTATTCTTGAAAATTATTGATTGTTCACCGGAGGGTTGATAAACGTGATGTCAGTCTTGATGGAACGGATGTTTATGCCGGTCCTTTTCGCCTCATCCATCAAATCTGTCTGTCCGTCAGTCTGTGCTTGACGTCGATAAATCAAAAGCTTCGATTCGCCTAAAATGAAAAAATACTTCTAAATGTACGGATTTCATTCAGCCATTCATTCACTGATAGACGCAGGGCTGCCGTGTAAAGGCGCTAACTAGCCCAGCGGGAGCAACCGGGGGTTCAGCGTCTTTCCCAAAGATGCTTCGACCAGCCGAGGCCGCGGACGCCCCAAGAAATCCGCGTTACCGGACGGCTGTACGTGCCATCGCAATGAACCCGATACAAGAGATCAGAGTTCAGCGTTGGGTTCTCGCTCCTGCAGCAACTCGCCGCTGCCTCCAGAGGAGCAGAGTGGGTTTACATTACAAGACGGTCCGGTTTTACCTCGAGGAGGGAAACTCCGCTCAGATTAATTAGAAAAAGTATCCCCGGCAGAACTCGGAGCTGAAGACGTTACCGCGAGATTGGCAGCGGAATAATTGGTTCTCCCAATCTGTCTCTGTACACTTCAATACTCGGAGATGCTGAGTATATTTGGACTGGTCCGGAGACGCTCATCGGTTCATCAGCGGGAGCAGCTTTCGGACTTCTCCCAAAGCATCCGCGTAATGACCGCTTGGAGTCCCTGACAGCCTTTCACACCTCAACAACCGTTGAACGACTTTCAGAAAAGTTAAAGTTGTCAGACGCTTTTTTTTTTTGTTTCGTTTTTTCCGAGATTTTTCCTAAAAAACGCCGCCAGGATTTCAAGCGTGACGGGTTCGGACCCAAACGCAACAATAACAACTCCACTCAGACTTTACCGGGAGTCGGTAGGAGGGGAACAATTCGTGGAGAAAAGGCAATGCGGGGACTCCGGCAAGAGAGCGCCGGGGTTCTTGAAGAGGCGTGGACGGACGGACAGGGCCGCTTCTGGAAGGCCTCCCACGGCAAGAAAAGGCAGCCGGTCCACTGAGGGGGGCGGGCAACTCGAGGGACCGGAGCTGAAGCTTTTTAAATGGGCTCTGATTGGCTGGCGTGGGAGGCAGCCGTGCGACGGGTGGACCGAATCGGCTGACAAGGCGGGGCCGACGGGGAAAAAACGCCGAGGACGGTGACAAGGGGAGCGCTTCACGCGTTCTTTAAGCTCTCGGAGGCCTCTTTCCGATAGCAGGAACCTTCGCCGCAGCCGCTCTGTTCCCTTCTAACTGTGCATGTTTACCTGCTAATTATCACGTCGCAGTTCCTGTTAGCGAGTCATTACCACCCACAGCCTGTAGTGCCGGCCCTATGCTGCTCCATTAGTCATTGATCAACCTCCATCACGCGTTTACTCAGCACTGCTGCCAAATGTGAAGAAAAGTGCAGCAGATGGCCTTGTTTTGCATGTGTCAGATTTTCATTTTGGATTGAAGGGGATTTAAATGCCAAATACATGAGTTACTCCAAGGAGCTCCAGGGGGAGATTAAAATTCATGCCGCTGAAATCATTCATAACATTTGGATATTAATGTTTTCCCTTTGTCGTCTTCTATTTCTTTATCCCGTTAGCGAACTAATCAGACGACGCGCTTCTTGACAAATTAAAACAGAACATTTGTCTGTTTGATCAGCCGCTGATGGTCCCGTCCGAGGGCGTTTTGCAACGAGAGCATTCTTTTCGTGACAACGCCGTTTTTTGTTCTCTTGACAGGTTCAGCATCGACGAAGGGCAGACCTGGACCGTCCACAATTTCACCAGCACCTCCGTGTTCGTCGACGGACTGCTGAGCGAGCCGGGGGACGAGACCCTGGTGATGACGTGAGTGCGAGCGCTTTTTTCGTCCGGGAAAATGATCGCGCGGCAGACGCACTTTCGAGGAGGGCGAAACCCGTCGGCGGCCGTGTCGCGGACTCGGATCTCCGTGAGAGTGACAGTTTAATGAGCGTCCAATCGCAATCCGGCTTTATCAGATACATCGCTCACCTCTATCCTCCGTTCAGGACAGCGCCCCCCCCCCCCGACCCCGCCCGACCCTTTCGAGTGCCTCCAACAACTGTGATTAACCCCCGGGGAAGTTAAACGCTCACTCGAGGTTCGATGCATGGTTTCTCGACCGGTTTCTCGAGAGGCCGCCTCCAAAGGTGAAGCGGCGTCGACCCGCCCGGCGCCAGATTCCGTGCAATTCCCTCTTGATCTGTCGGAGCAGGGCACCCAATTTCTAGGCGTTAACAGCAGCTGCTCTCACTCTTTATTTCCTGCAAAGCCTCTGTCTGTCCGCCGTCACCCCCAGAGGTTTTGATTACTATTGCTGAAGGGATTGACGGGAGGCCTGTGTTTGCCCTCTGCCCTCCCGCCCGCCTTTACTTTTCTACTTCGCTGACATTTCTCGTGCCTTGAACTTTTCTGGCCGTCACGGATGGGTAATGGATCCCTGGCGTTCGGGAGCAAATAAGCACCGGAGTGGCTGATATCTTCTCCGATCTGCGATACAATCCGCAAGAGTACATGTCAGCGCAAGAAAGCTCGACCCCTCGCCCTCAACGTTGTTTGATGTTAAAGTCGTGACACATCAAATCATCTGTTCCTGGTTATGCGGCCGGCAGAGGTTTGATTCAGACCGGCGTTATCCGTCCCATCACGTCACTCCTCCCATGTCCAAGAGCGCGTGACGGCTTTCAAGAGGTTTTCTTTGGCAGTGACGAAGACGGATAGAATCAGCGAGGAGTCCTTCAGATGGACGGCACATGTTAGATGTTCAGGAGATACAAGTCAGACTGAGACGGTTTGGACATGGACAGAGCAGGGACGGTGAATATGTTGGTGGAAGAATAGTGAGCAAGACCAAAGAGGAGGTTTGTGGATGGAGTGATCGAGGACATGAAGTTGAAAGAAGAGGACACTGAGGGTCAGGTGGAGGAGGTGATTCGCTGTGGCAACCCCTGAAGGAAAAAACCCAATGAAGAAGAAGAAGTAGAAGAAGACTGTGCCTGGAAAGCCTGGGTTTCTCAAACCAGGAAGGCTCATCCAGATTGCTGAAATTAGGATATTTCAGACTCTGTCCGGGCATCGAAAACAGGATGTGGGACGGTGGACTCAAGAAGAAAGAAGAAGAAATACCTTTTTTGTCACATTCACCTCGACATAGAGCACAACATAGGCCGAATTACATTGAACCCATCATGGATGCACCGTGAGCAGAAGGCAGCTAAGCAGCTGGTCGGGGTTCAGTGTCTCGCTCAACAACACTGCGACTGGCGAGGAGGAACCAACCGGGAATGTTCGGTTCCAAGGACGACCGCTGGAACCCGCCGCAGAAAAGTAAGCAATTGTAGAGGGTGTCCACTTGTGTGGCGCTTTCAAGGAGAAAACATTCATCCATTCTCACAATGAATGAATGAGACGGAGTCTTCTTCTTCTTCTTCTTCTTTGGATTGCTCCCTTCAGAGGTCGCCACAGCAAATCAACCTCCCCCATTCAACCCGATTCTCAGTGTCCTCTTCTTTCACACCGACTAACTTCATACCCTCTTTCTCTCCATCCATAAACCTCCTCTTTGGTCTTCCCTTAGACCTCCTGCCCGGCAGCTCCAACTCCAGCATCCTTCGACCATCCATGTCCAAACCATCTCAGTCTGACCGTATCTCCTGAACGTCAAACACATGCTGTCCCGGTAGTCCCAGCTACCGGGAGTGAAGGAACCTCTGGCACTCATGTGGCCGTGGTGAAGGAGGGAGAGCAATCGTCCTCGGAACCAAACATCGGCTCCTCTTAGTGCGTCGAAGTGTTGTTGAGCAAGACACTACTCTGCTCGACAGCAGCCAACGCCATGGTGGGTTCAATGCGGAGGAGGAATTTCTCCACGAAGGATCGATAAAGTTTACGTTGTTATGGAGACGGGAATCGAATCACCAACCGTCTGATTGGTGGCCCGCCCACTTTAGCAACTAAGCCAGCGCCCTCCGACTCCACTGACATGGAAGCTTGATGGTGTTACTCCAAAATGGCTTCCCCATTGCCTGTTTGAAGCTGCTACTCTAATAATGTCACATATTTATTTATCTGTTTACCTTTATTTAACCGCGAAGCCCCACTCAGGTCAGAAATCTCCTGCTAAGCTAATGAACCCATGCATGTGGACCTATTTAATGTTTTGATTCGTCATTGGGCAAACTCCCATGCCCCCTCGAGAACCCTGCTGAGGGTGTAGAGCTCTTCCACTGTTCCACGACTGCTCCACGACCAGGACGAGGGCCGCACTGCTCCTCCTGGATCCAGCACCGCTGACTAGACTTTGCCAGAGAGGCTGAGGAGTGTGATCCCCCTGTAATTGGAGCACATCCTCCGATCCCCCTTTTTAAAAAGGGGGATCACCAACCCGGTCTGCCAGTCCAGCGGCACTGTCCCCGACGTCCACGCAATGCTGCAGAGGCGTGTCAACCAGGACAGCCCTACAGCATCCAGGGCCTTGAGGAACCCAGGGCGGACCCCATCCACCCCCGGGGCCCTGCTACTGAAGAGCTTTTTGACTACTTCAGCAACTTCAGCCCCGGAGATAGGAGGACCCCCCCCCAGGGTCTCCCGGCTCTGCTTCCTCATTGGAAGGTGTTTCGACAGGATTGAGGAGGCCTGAGAAGTAGTCCTGCCACCGATCTACGACGTCCCGCGTTGAGGTCATCAGCGTCTCGCTCCCTCTGAATACAGTGTTGACGGAGCACTGCTCCCCGCCTGAGACGCCGGATGGTGGACCAGAATCTCCTCGAGGCCCACCGGAAGTCGTTCTCCGTGGCCTCTCCGGACTCCTCCCACGCCCGAGTTTTTGCTTCGGCGACCGCTGTAGCCGCATGCCGCTTGGCCTGCCGGTACCTGTCTGCTGCCTCGGGAGCTGAGCCGTAAGGCGAAGCTCTCAATTTGCCAGTCGATCTACGTTCCTACCCTCACCTATGGTCACGAACTATGGGTGGTGACCGAAAGAACGAGATCGCGAGTACAAGCGGCCGAAATGAGTTTTCTCCGCAGGGTGGCCGGACTCTCCCTTAGAGATCGGGTGAGGAGTTCGGCCATCCGGGTGGAACTCGGAGTAGAGCCGCTGCTCCTCCGCATAGAGAGGAGTCAGATGAGGTGGCTCGGGCATCTGGTCAGGAGGCCTCCTGGACGCCTCCCGGGGGAGTTTTCCATGCATGTCCACCTGGGAAGAGACCACGGGGGAAGACCCAGGACACGCTGGAGAGACTATGTCTCTAGGCTGGCCTGGGAACACCTAGGGGTCCCCCAGAAGACCTGGACCATGTGGCTGGGGAGAGGGAAGTCTGGGCCTCCCTGCTCCGGTTGCTGCCCCCGCGACCCGACCAAGGATAAAACGGATGAAGATGGATGGAAGGATGGATTCGTCATTGGTCGGTTCGATAGCGACCTAACAATGACATTTACTAGCTTTTTGCTTTTTGTTTTGGTTTGTTGGGGTTGCGATTGTCACCGAGCAAAATCAAATGTCTTCATTGTGACATCAAGACAAAAACGCAAAACTTGAATTTCCGCTCGTCTCCGTAGAAGAGACTTCTCGCCAAAATCGAACACCGACTTTCTTGTCATTTTTAATACAATTTTCGCACCCCGTCAGATGTTGACTCTAATATCCTTCTGATGTTCGTGGGATTTACAGAATAGAGGCGCGAGGACACAAGGGGGTTTTCAGCATTTTCCATTTCTCAAAGCCTCCTTATCTTGCATGTATCGAGCCTCACGGCTCCAGGGGTCCGGCGGCATATTAGCGCCGCCGCGGGCCGAGTTGGTTCAGTTATTGTTTCCTCCCAAGCTGAAATTTGTTTTGTCCGTGCGAAGCGAATGTTAAAACGAAGGTCGGCCCTCGTGAACGATCTCTCCGTCTGTAAGCGAGCCGATGTGAGACCCGTCGCGCAATCTCGGCCTTAAGACCCCGGTCCGCAGATAAGACCGGATAAGACCTCCAGCTGTAATCCGCAGAGAACGGCAAGGAGATGTTCACACACACACACACACACACACACACACCGATCACCGGCAGGGCCCGGCGAAGAGAGACCTGAACATTCGCACTCAGAATTATCTGCTATGTGTCAGTGCCACACATGTTCACACACACATACTTAGTCCATCTGGGTGGAGAGAGATAGAGTCTGCGGCCAAAGCAGGGCTGTTGAGAGTGGCTCGTGTCTGACAGATTAGCCAGGGTCTATTTCCTTGCCACAGAGTTTCGATTTTTGACAGCGGCGCCTGCCATCCCATAATGAAGTCTTTGAGAAGTGACTTAGCACCAAGGACAGGTGGGGGAGCGGAGACGGTCCGCCGCCGCCGCCCGTTCCTCTGACAGCCGGTCAGATGTCGGTGAGGGGTCGGACCCGCCGCGGACCCGCCGCGGCGAACGCAGCTTTATGAGATTAGCCCATCGGCCGATGCTGCTGACGATTAGCGCATCCGCCGATGCTGCTGACGATTAGCGCATCCGCCGATGCTGCTGACGATTAGCGCATCCGCCGGTGCTGCTGACGATTAGCGCATCCGCCGATGCCGCTGCCGCACCAGCAAGTTTCTCTGTTATTTTTATTTTTATCTACGTGCAAACAACGAGCACACACACATCTGAAATACAGAGGAGTTGTCACACATCTGAGTTCCCCGTGGAATATATTGGAAATATCTTGCAAGGCGAGGCGTTCCCGGTATTTTAACTGAGCGGGGATTCGACAAGGCGTCTCAGGTGGGACCAATTTGGTGCTGGGTGTGGTGGGCAGTGCTTTATGTCCAAGTTTCATTTACCTTATTTTCTGGACTATAAGTCACTCCACTTGCCAAAAACTTGATAATGAAGAAGAAAATAATAAATACAAGTCGCGCTGGACTATAAGTCACATTTTTGGGGGGAAATTTATTTCATAAAATCAGTGACCAAGGACAGACTTTTCACGTTGAAAGGTAAGTTGTAGTAATAAAAATAGAATAGAGAACAACAGGCTGAAGAGGTGTCTGGATATCAACAGTTATTCAAATAACTAGAGCATCAACAACCTAGCATAGCACGTCTACCAAACTCACCATCTCACCGCAAATTACTGAATCCGTTGAATCGGTGTCACTTCTGAGCAACTCCGCCGACTCCGGAGGGAGACGGAGCTCGGCTTCCTCTTCTGCGTGGCTGTGCTCACACTCGGCATCAGCTCGTCGCTTCTTCTAGCTTTTAGCCCGCGATTAGCTTTTTTTTGGTTTTCGGCATTGCAGTTTGAGAATCCTCCGCTTTTTCGCCGGTCCTTCAAAAGTTTTCTGGCTCACTCCAAACTCAACCAAGAGGCTTCTTCTGTTCGAACAACTCCAGGCCCCGGGGCTGGAGTTGGACGGTCGGTCCAAGTTCGGAGGGTTCGTGAGTGGGTTGTTTTTGAAGAAACTTCGTTGAATGGGGTTGTTATGCTCATATCTGCTTCAGGGGCAACAAAGGTACAAATTGCAGGGTCTCTCCTGAGCTGGAGCCTGAACAGCTAGTCATAAGCTCATTAACGGTAGACGTCCGTAGGTCCTCTTGGGTTCTTCCCAGAATGCGGTCTCCTCTGGTGCCCAAAGGAGTGGCCCTTGTCCTGAAGGTGAAAGTGGACAGTGGAGGGCTGACCTGAGGAGATGGCTCTCCTCTGCTGAGCCACCCATTTGTTTTAGCCCTCCAAGAAGAGGTCTTCACAGTCCTCGCTGCACTTGACAGCGAACGGCACCTTCTCCATCTTGTGTCCTGTTTGTGGTGCTCTCGTCGCTGCCTCAGGGTGTTGCGGGGTTTGAACACAGATCTGTTGTTTGATAAAAACCCTTCTCGTTTTGTTTTGTTTTTTTTCCCGAAATACCAGCGGATGTTTGGTATTACGAGGAGCTCGACTCGGAGAAAAATGTTTCTTAAAGATTGCAGTTCCTCCAGTGGTACCTGCTGCTAAGTTCAATCCCTTTCCCCTCAGTACTGCATCAACAGACATGAAATGAAAAGCTTTCGGGTGTAACTTGGTTTATTCGTTAATTATTCCGCAGCTATTTTATTTTTTTTCCCCCAATTTTTCAAACCCGTAGCCCAAAGAACAGGATGCCACTGAAGCATGTCTTTGTAGTTTGGGGACTTTGTGATGTTGCTGGCTACTTGCGGAGAGGGGGAATATTATTGTTCAACTGAGTTCTTGCCAATCAACAATGAGAAAGAGTGTTGGAAAATATGCTCGGTCATTTTCTTGCTTGGTTAACTGAGTCGATTATAGTAGTTTTCTTCCAATTTTCTATTTCTATTCCAAGTTATGTTTCTGTTTTCCTTCACTGGAACAAACAATAGGCGATGTATTAAACTCCAATTTGATAGGATAAACTTTTATAAATGAGCGTGGCGGCGCTGAACCGCTGGAGCGATGCTGAATTTTGGATTGCCGAAATAAAAGACTGGATGACGGTACGGTGTCACAAAGGGATGCGTTTTTGTCACGGGACGCTCCTGCACATCTTCTTGAGGTGACCCGCTTCATTTTATCCTCGCCGATCGGAGCGAAGGTCACAATTAGCGTGACCGTGTCACTCTCCGACGATTAAATACTTTCAATTGCATGAAACGGCAAAGTAAATGACGGGTTATATCCCGGAGGTCAAAGGTCAGGCTCTTCATGAATAATACCTCAGGAACACCTTGAGGGAAGGAACTGTGAAGGATAGCGAAGGCAAGGGCAAAAGGCAAAAACCTGCAGGGGGTTCATCGCAGAATCTAAACAGCCCCGATGTGTGAAGATAGTCAGCGGATGGTCGTATGTTTTGACACGTGGCGTCTGGTGAACCCGGCCTCTCGGCCAATGACAGCCGGGATAGGCTCCGGCTTCCCCGCAACCCTGATTCAGAATGAATGAATGAGTACTTTCGTGCAAGTGTGCGGAGGCTGTCAGTCGTACGGGTCACGGTGGATCCTTGTCCGAATCTCCCTGTTGTGGCGACCGGGCTTAATTTCCCAGAGGCTTCTTCGGTTGCGGAAGACCTCGGATGCCTCTGGGACGAGGCTGAAACGTCTTCAGGTGAAGAAATTCGAGTCCTGCTTCCACGACAAGAAGATTTCGACGACAGTACTTTTCGTAAAAGTAAGATTTGTTGCAAATAGAAACAGATGTGTGTGTTTCTCTTTGCAGTGTGTTTGGTCACATCAGCTACAGGTCGGACTGGGAGCTGGTCAAAGTGGACTTCAGGCAGTCTTTCCCCCGTCAGTGCGCTGAGTCCGACTACGACTCCTGGCTGCTCAAAAACCTGCAGGTAAAAATACATTCCGCCCTCCAACACCAACCCCAACCCTCACCTTGCGACCTGACAGCTGAACTCTCGTTCCTCATTGGTGGCCCTCAAAGGGGGAAACGTGCATTATGGGCCAAGAGAGAAGTTTCAGAAAGCGTAAGGACACGGTGTTCTGCATCAAGGAGAAGAGCTACACGTCTGCCCTCACCACCAAACCCTGCCAGTGCGGCGAGGCCGACTTTAACTGGTGAGCCCACAAAACGATTCGAAGCGCATCCAAACGCGATGCGATAAAATGATTTCCGCCCCCGTGGAACGGGTGAGCCCGAGGTTCGCGCAAAGGTTTCAATAACACATTAAACGCAGCCATCGCTGCTCCATCTCAGCACCATAAAACCAGCCAGGGGACAAAGGAACAAGTCATTGACTTCAGGTAGGACAGGGCGAAGCTCGCCTCTCTGGAAATCTTGATCTCTGAGGACCTCTAGTGGAGTGACAAGACTACTGCAATTGTCAAGAGCAGGGTGCAGGAGGGGGTCGCTCCCCCTCAGCTAGCAGTATTTCACATCAGCACTATTCTTGCAATATTTACATCAATCACATTTTACACGATACGGTTGAAGCTGCTTGTTTTTTGTTCAATGATAGAAATGCATATTTACTGGTAAAGGCGAAAAGGGCTCTCCATGTTTGATATACCTGTTATTTTTTCGTGTGCGCAGTGACTACGGTTTCGAGCGATCCCGCACCGAGGGCGATCGCTGCTTTGCTAACTTCTGGCACGACCCAGACTCGCCGCCCGATGACTGCCACCAAGGGCAGACCTACGAGTCCAGCACCGGGTTCGTGCACGGACGCAACATCACGCAAACAAGACAGGCTGCAGAGTTTGCCCTCCATTTTAGAGGACTTTCATCATTTGTGTCCCGGCGTTGATATCTGAAAATCCTTATCTCGGCACTTTGTACAAAACATTCAAGTGTTCTGTTATAACTCTACTTGTACCTCCACTTTGACGCTCAGCTTGGTTTTCAGGTACCGGAAGGTGATTTCCAACCTGTGCGAGGGCGGAGTAAACAAACAGCAAAGTTCCAAGCAAAACAACTGCCCTCTCTTAGCCCCGAAAGGACTGCAAGTGGGCATCAAGGGGCAGATGCTGGCTGTGGCGCCAGGCGATGACATCACGTTCATCGTCCATCAAGAAGAGGTAGGAGGGAAGGCCCTGCCTCTGCTAGCTCCTCTGCCCTTGTTAGGTCTACATCGGCTCTCGTCTCTTTATGAACGCAGGGGGACACCAGCAGCACCAAGTACCAGGTGGACCTTGGCGATGGGGTTCGGGCGATTTACCAGAACCTGACGGTGACCGATGAACCCATCCAGCACCGCTATGCGAGCCCAGGCGTTTATAAAGTAACAGTGAAGGCAGAGAACATGGCGGGCCACGACAAAGCCACCATGTACATCCAGGTCACAGGTGAGCTTCTCACATTGCTGCTCCATGTTCGAATGCGAGCGGAGCATGCATACTGCTGACCTCTGGTGGCAGTTGTTCTTTGTGACTTTATGGGAGTTGGTGTCCCTTACAACTAGAGGTCACATGAAAGTAACTACCTCACAACTGTGATAGTTGGGGCTGCCGCCTCTCAGAAGTAGTTAGGGTACCTAAGAGTACCTCCCCGATGACGACCATGCTCGAATCGATAGCCTTAAAAAACGATAAGACAACCGCTCGGTCCCCTGGCTGCCATGACAGTGTTAAATCTGAAAGCCCTTGTTTCTTTAAATCTGATAACATTGAACAGTCAAGATCATTATCTTTCCCTCAGCTGGAGTACTAAGAAAAAATACTCCGCCCTGCAGCTTTAAGACATGAGCCCGTGTACCTCTTGCATCCAGGTTGTCATGTTAGCATTTAGCTGACGAGTTTGCCATCCTCTGAAACTGCACTCCGCTCCCTTTTGCAGCACCTCTGCAGGAAGTGCACCTGGAGGTGATTCCTATCGCCGGGAGAAACCACGAGGTCAATTTGACGGCCATGGTGCTCCCCATCGAGGCCAACCTGACAGTCTTCTACTGGTGGATTGGAGACAGCCTGCGGGTAAAGAGAGACGTCTAGCCTTTGCGAAGTGTCACAGGGCTGACAGCGGGTAGAGAGCGAGGAGAAAGGACACGGACACTGAAAGATAGGACAAGCCAGCGGAGTGTCGACTTGGGGGAGTCGACTTTAAATGGGGTTGGGGGGTCAAAAGGATGATTCAAGTTGCCTCCAATTGTCCCTGTGAGGCAAGTAAAGTTTCACTGATTCCGATTCCGACTCCTTTCAAAGGGAAAAGTCTTGCAGTTGGTCACGACACATCTGGAGTGGCTGTACACTTTGCACAGCCGGTTTAGTAGAAATAGAATAGTACCTTGACACCAACATTGCAGGGCGTCGTATTCGGTTCAAAGTCGGCGGGATCTCCTTTGGAGAGGGTTCTTTAAAAGCTGCCAAAGTGCTCGACAGTGTCGGAAAGTGACAGAGAATGAGTCATTATTATGTTGTGTACTAATTCAATTTTTACTTCTGTACCTCTGACAGTCACAGCTTGGCAAACACTTTCCTAAAAATGAACTAAACACCAATATGTTCAGGAGCGGTAGTGACTGTATAAGGACTGAGAGGAGGTTCCCTTACTGCTTTTTAGCTTTTACAGACTTTCTTTGGGGTCCGTTGTGTCTCGTCGGTTCACAGCTTGCTTCTTGACGCATAATAGATAAATGAACCCCCTAAATATTGATTAGATCACCCAGGTTGGTTATTTTGGACTGATTGCTATCATTTTGTTGCCACTAGCAGGGACACTAATGTTGGGCTGCTCACTTCATGGGTTGCATCCGCCAGTCATCTGCCTTCATCTAATCCTCTCCTCTGCCTTCATGTCTTTTCCCGCTCCGTCCATAAATCTCCTCCCTGGTCTTCCTCCAAACCTCCTGCCTGGCAGTTCCAACCTCAGCATCCTTCTGGCCAGATCTTCACTGTCCCTCCTCTGTACATGTCCAAACCATCTCCTTATCTCTGCTGCTTCCAGCTCTGCCTCCTGTCCAGACATCGCTTGTCTCACCACCGTCCTCCACACCTTTCCTTTCATTCTTGCTGATGCAGTTTCAAAATGGAGTATTCTGCTTAAAAGATACCCAGAAGCTTGCAAGTAATGTATCTGAGTTTGTGAAGAATGTTAGCTTAGCTCAGTTCAGCTTCGTGACAAAGCTGAATGCGTAAACGTACACAAACTCGATCCTGCTAACGGCCAAAACTGACTGTGTCATGCAGCCGACGCTGACCCTACAGAACAGCCTGCTGACTCGGTTCCCGGAGGCCGGGGAGGTTTCGGTGACGGTGCAGGCCTCCAACGGCCGATCCATGGTGCAGGACACCAGGACCGTCCAAGTCTACGGTAATCAACAGCGCCTCGTACTAATGCTGTTTACACAAATAAGCAATAAAATCCAATGTTGAAGCAAGGATACGTCATATGGGACGTTGGGATGTTTTGCAGAGGGTTTTTTTCAAAAAACAGTCGTTTTGAATGCATTTCTTTTAATGTGCGTTTCCATGAAGCAGGTCTGGAACACATTCTTTGAAACCACTTCCAGAAATCCAACACGCCCTCCTGGCATTGGACAGATCCCAGATAAATGTGGGGCGGCCTTCTGCCTTGACCGGTCGGGTTAGAAGGACACACAGAGAGAGGACAACAAGATAGAAAGCAGGAGGTTGATAGAGACAGAGAGGGTTTGAGGGCTGGGAGGGACAAGCACAAATCACCCCATACTAGGAATAGCATGGGAAACAACAATGGCGGACACCTGGCAAGACGCTGCAGAAGATCGAGCCACGCCCTCCGGGAACCTGTGAAATGAGAGCCCAGGGACTCGGGAGAAGATGCGAGGTTACTATCATGCATCGATGAAGGGACATGAGGGCAGGTTGGAGGAATGAGAGAAGTGCATCGCGGCATATCCCTCGGCAGAGTAAGCCTATGGCAACGTAACTAGGGGATAGCCCAGCGCTAACTATAAGCTTTCCTCAAAAAGACAAGTTTTAAGGCTATTCCTAAACACAGCGACGTGCCCCCGCTGTTAGAGGTTGGAAGAGCTCAGACGTAAACGTGGTTCTCATTGGGAATCGGCGTCTCGTAGCGGTGCAACTCGACCGACAGCATTCGCTTGTTTCTGTCCTTCTCTTGGACTTAATGCACGTTAAGATTCAACACACATACTCAAAATGACCACGAAGAAGCTGTCATTTTATTCAAATACTCAATAGTCAACTTCTGCAAATTTTTCTCCGATAGAGTCTCGGGTCTTATTCCAACTGACTCTCAAAGCGGCTCTACGGCTGACCCGGATGGATCTGGAGCAGATCCGCAGCCTGGACGCACACTTTTGAGTGTCCAGATGCCGAGTGCGACAATTTGACCGGTTTCACGTCGAACGGCTGCAAAAAAAGAATTAAATCTCATTTCAATTCGACGTGACGGCAAGCACTAGCGGTAGCATATTTTGATGGAGCCGCTATGGGGGGTAAATAATATCATCGGCTCCTTTTAAAACTTCAGCGCTGAGTTATTTGAACATTTGGCGTTTTTGCAGCAGTCGCTTGTTTTGTCTGTTTTACTGTCTGCAGAAGACTTTTATAATACCTGCACTTTATTTGCCAGAAGTAGCTTTTATAATATACGCTTCTGTCCCTGTTTGATGAATCAGTCAGAGTCGAGAGGGTTATTTTGCTAAAATTGAATATCATGCGTCTTCTTATCCTTTCTACATTTATGTCTCTTCCATCGCTCGGCTTTGCCCGACCCTTTTTGGAACTGGTATCCCAGAGAAGAAGAAGAGAGCTATTGGTGCAGTAAAGTTTATTGACTAGTGGGGGGGGGGTCATCCAAGAGAGATGAAATTGCTGCGTAAGAAGGAATGGATGCTTGAGATGAATCTTCTTCCGTACACCATTCTAGTTTGGCATCAGCCCCTCCGCGACATTTTCATTTCTGTTTGCGATGGAAATAGTCGCACTAGTTTACCTGGGATTTACAGCATGCGGGTAAACCCCGTTTGGCCATGTTGGCGTCGTAACTCAGCTGCCGCACTTTAAGTACGGCTGGACGATCCGGTTCACTTGTTTCATTTCCGCATTTCACTGTATTTATACATAACATAAAAGTGACTTACTCGGTCAAACATTGCAGCGAGCAAAACTGGCCTGCAGAGATTTATCTTGTAAAGACACAAGCTCCTGATTCCCTCGCCACTAAAGCCCTAAATGTCCAGGCGCCGTCGTATCTCATCGAGCTCTTATGAGGGCCCCAGCAGGTGAACAGATAGGGAAGGCAGGAGGGCATGGGGTTTGGAAGATGCGACAGAAGAATCATCAGAAGGTCTTGCTTGGCAAGGAGGGCAAACTGTCACTGGCACGGGACAGAGAGAAAGAAGGGAAGACGACTCGGCACCCGGCTGGGACGGAAACTCAGGCTTTTAAGCCCGCACTGATTGCCTGCAATGGGAGGCAGCCGTTCGTCCAGTGGTGAGCTGCAGCCGTTCGTCCAGTGATGAGCTGCAGCCGTTCGTCCAGCGATGAGCTGCAGCCGTTCGTCCAGCGATGAGCTGCAGCCGTTTGTCCCGTGATGAGCGGCAGCCGTTCGTCCAGTGATGAGCGGCAGCTGTGACCCCATTGATGAGCAGCAGCTGCAAGCCGAGCAGACCGAACCGTGACAGAACAGGAACTTAAGTTACTGGGCTCCTCTTCTTTGGAACCATCTTCCAACCCTCATGCGGGGGGCCGGCAACCTCTCTTTTTTTAAGAACAAGCTCAAAACTTTCTTTTTGAAAAAGGTTATCGTTGGTGCGAGGCTAGCCCCTAGCTATGCTGCCATCGGATTACTCTGATGGGAAATATCCCATGATGCGCCTCTCCCATTCCTCCCAGTCCTCCTATCCATGTCTGCTCACATGTCCTTCCATCAACAGTAACCCGATGTCTTCTCCATAGCCCTCGTCCTTCCCCTTGCTCTCTCCTTCTACTCCGGCCGGTCGAGGCAGAAGGCCGCCCACCTTGAGCTCTGATCTGGCCAAGGGTCCTGCGTCGGCAGAAGGCAGCGTTTCCTCTCCACATGCTAGCTCAAGGGGGAATGTTGGGTTGTCAACACTGAAAGTGTCATCTCTTTGGCTCCAGATGATCTTAATTAACCCGATTCTAATGGGGTCACCGGACAAACGCATCCGGCACGACTTTGGCGTGAGCGGTCCGAACTATTTTGGACGCTGACAGGTGGCACATCAGGATGCCCTGATGTGGTTCTCCAGATGTTCCCTTGCAGTACCTCTTACGCATGCCATGATGCCACCACCCCAATGTGCAATATTCTACTGAACACTCTTCCACCGTGCTTCACTTCTGCAGCGTATCCATTGCATAAAAATGTGTACGAGCTGGAGATGGACCCTGACTCCATTGTGTTGCTCATTATAATGACGGTAAAGCGTTTCCGTTCTGTTCTGTTCGTGACTTCCGCTTCGTCTCGTGTCCCGGCCTCCCAGATAACTTCCAGGTCATCCCGCTGAGCTTCAGCAGGAACCTGGACCGTCTCAACCCAAACATCCCGGAGTGGAGGGAGGACGTCGGTCAGGTCGTCACCAAACTGCTGGCGAAGGTGGGATTTGAGAATGAAAGGGCTTATAAAACAGCGGCCGCAGGAAATTAAATCACAGCACTTCACCTTTCGAAAATATGTTGCCGAGTCATTTATAATCTCTGTGACATTCTGCCGTTTTGCCATCCGGCTGCGGTGAAACTAGGCCAAATACCAACGGAGAGAAGTCTGGATTACTGACATTTCAATAGAGAAGTCAGTCAATCACCGGCCTTTTGTCGTCGTTCTGATGCACGTGGCTCGAGCCTTTGAATCTGCGAAGCTCGGCTGCAGACGATCTCCCAACCTGCCGTTCTTCGACCCGTTGCCCTCACGAGCATTCCATCCGCGACTGCGATACGCTGCCGAAAAAGGTCAGACACTCCAGGTATTTACCTGCCAGGTAAAGACTTGGAATGTGAAGCAGGAGGAGCGGGGAATTTTCGTTTTTTCGTTCGTCATCGAAAGCGATTATCCCGCACTCGGGCTGGCGGGGGGGCGGAGCCAATCCCGGTTGTCAATCGGGGGAGAGGCGGGGTTCGCCCGACCGATGCGATCCTCAACCGCGCCTTGTCGCGCGTACAATTCATCTTCAACGGTTCAGAGTGTCCCTCGGCTGATACGTGACCCTTTCACCCCAGATCACGGGTGTCCCTCAGGAGACCTTGGTTACCGTGGTGAAGGCGGGCCTCCCCACCTCCGCTGACCTTTACGTCCTCCCGCTGGACAGCAAGCCATCCAAGAAAAGCATGTTTACAGACAAGGTACGCATGAGCGCCTTTTAGCCTCGACGACATTGTTTTTTGTTTTTTTTTCAAAAATAATGTTTCACATATGACCATTATTTTCACTTCGAAGCTAAATATGCTACATGCTAGCAGCTAACTTACATCAAATTCAGCTAACCGACTTATTTTCCTTTCTTTGTTCAATGGCGACGGTTCTGTCTCCGATCCGCAGCGGATCCCGGCCATTCTGCAGGCTTTCAACGACAACAACGTCAGCTTCGTGGTGCGAGGAGGTCTCCAGGCGGCGGTGATGCTGGCCGATCCCAGCGCAGGTAAACCCCGCCAATGCATCCACACGTACTTTGTCACCTTTGTGTTTTGTTTTTAATGACGATCGCGTGTCATTGGTTTATTTCAAGGGCTAATCCCTAATGACTCGACAGCGTCAGCTGCGGAAAATGGTGCGTTCATGAACCTGCAGCTCCTCCTCTCCTGGTTTTCCCTAACAAATCTCCTGGTTTTCCCTAACAAATCCATTCTGATCCCGTTTCAGTCAACGGAAATGCTGTGTGTGTGTGTGTGGGTGTGTGTGCGTGCGCGTGTGTGTGTGTCTGTGTGTGTGTGTGTGTGTGTGTGTGTGTGTGTGTGTGTGTGTGTGTGTGTGTGTGTGTGTGTGTGTGTGTGTAAATGACTACAGTCATCCCTCGATAAAAC
>CAAKHD010022206.1:0-29113 GCA_901007705.1 Fistularia tabacaria
CACACACACACACACACACACACACACACACACACACACACACACACACACACACACACACACACTACAGCAAAAACACACAAAAAAACACACACCTATCTCAAAAGAGAGAGAGAGAAAGAAAATTAAAAAAAAAAAAAAAAAAAAAAAAAGACTCAACGCTGGAAGGGTAAGGGCTCAAGGCCAACAGCATTTCTGTCATGGAGTTTTCCACACAGAATGTGCATGAGGCGGTGTATGAGAACCAGGGAATAAACAAAAGTCAGAAAAAGGAAAACAAGGAAAAGGAAGGGTTGAGAATATTGTTAAACAAGGACAAGCAACGACATTGTAAACACCTGCAGGCACAGAGGGCCGTTTCAGAAAGCCGGCCACTGTGAAGCAGAACAAACTGAAGGGATATGGAGATGCCATACCATTGCAGTAAACACAGGTCAGGGAAGAAGTGAAGATCAATTGAGAAAAAAAAATGCCAATCTACCCAAGAGCAGCCATCGTAGAGCCTCTGCAAGACCACAGCAATGCAAAATGCTGAAAGCCACAGACATCTGATTGGCTTGGTGTTCCTCTGTGGTCACGAAAGATATTTTCACACTAGCTTGCCTGTATCATGTGCTTCAGACTTCTTTGTTTTCACACTTGCGTTATTTCGCAAAACTAGTTTTTAATCCAGTGTCTTATCAGACCCAGGATATGAAGCTCATGACTAACAGGAAGATCACATGCAAACAAAGTGATTACTTTTACTTTTTTCCCCAACGGCTACTATCACTTATGATTAAATTCACATCTGGGGATGTCAGTCAAAGAACCAGGTCGGACAGGCAAAATCAAAAATATTGAAAAAATAACCTGTGTGTGTCTTGTGTGTGAAAGTGTCATTTTTCAGGGTGGGACTGGGCTCAGTTTTTGTAGTCCTTCGGAGAACGGTTTTCCTTAACATGTATAACCATTTGGCAGTGACCTTAGCAGAGAGTCCAAATAAGCCTGACATTAAGTTAAACATTGAATACAAGTGCAAGCTTTTACAAGAAGTAAAAAGAAAAATAAATAAATAAAAAAGTACACAGTGTAAGTGCAATAAGGCAAAGCGTGCAAGAGTGCAGGACCCACGCTGGGATCAGAAGAAATGACAACACCGGAGTAATAGTACTTCAAAAGTATCGTGACTAATCATTAATAAGTATTCGGTTAAGTTATCCAGTCAGGATATTAATGAGCAAATACCAGACTGGATCAATTCGGTTACATATTGTGATTGAGGATGATTTCTTTCAAGGAATATAACATAAGCACAGTCGATTTGGAAATCAATAGTTCTCCAAAATAAGCCAAGGACAGTTGGGCAGAAGCGGCACCAGTCAGCACTAGTCAGGGACAGTCAGCGTTGCAAGCAAACAAGTGTGAGGAGTTAAGACCCGAATCCGGAGGTTTGTAAGGGGAACAGACCCGACCCGAGTCACAGTCGGTCAAACAGGTTTGAATTTTTTTGCCGATTTGGAAGTAATCGGGCACCGTGTATCGATTACCAACATAACTCTACACACGTTGCAAAGAGCCAAAGAAAAAGAGGAGGCAGGACAGAGACGATAGCATCAGAAGACAACAGGAATTAGGGGGAATACCGAAAAAAAACAAAAGTGAACAGCAACAGTTTCATGATGAACTTTCGTCTGATGGGTGTTTGTAAGGTTAATGACAAAACAGGTGCAGCAGTGGATTCCTGACATTTCGCATGAAAAAAACATTGCCTGGGACAAAAATTGTGTTGAATGTACGTAACAGGTTGCGGTGACATTTGGTAATCTTTGAACTGGAAATTGCTCTTTTACAACCATACAAGCATTTCTCAGTTACATAATAAGTTCACAACAAAACGGCAACAAGTGGCTGAGGAAGTGGAGGAATAAGGTGTGCTAATTTATGACCAACTTAAAATAGCCAAACTTTTCTTTACAGTTTTAACTGGTAAAAGACTGGGTGGAGCCATGTAAGATTAGGTCAACATTGTTCCAGAGTCTCTTTGAATGCCGGAGAAATGGCAGAGATGCCGATCAAAGCGAAGACAAATTGCTGCATCCCACCAAGAAGATAAGCAAAAGAGAACAAGAGAACAAAGTGATCGCTTGAATTTGTGTCACTCCTGCGTCCCATACGGTGTCAGACTACACTGAGATGCATTCATTAAAAGTCGAACAGTCCACAGAACACAGATTGTATCCCAAACTGCTTGTTAGTCAGTTGTGGTGACCACTTGCAAATTAATCGGACCGACAGTCTCACGAGCAAATACAATTACTCTTAAATACATCAAAACATGGCAAGTACATTGAGCAAAAACTATATTTCAGCACAACGCAGAACTTGAATGACCCTATGCCACCACGTTACCAGTCAGAGCCACTAACCGCGTCAAATTACAATATTATGATGGCTTCCTCAAAACATAGCACGCTTGAACATTTTAGAAATGAAACGGGAAATGCTCATGCAGACTCTTGATATAAAGTCCACATTTATACCTTCCTTAAACCCGACACACGTGCCAATGATGTTACAATAAAGAAGGAGTTTTGCATGACAACTATCATATGTCTGGACCAAAGAATCAACCTCTGGTTCAGACTTTTCAAATTTGTCCCATGACTTAATGTCATAAACAAACTGAACAAACTCTGTACTTGTGGGAAAAAATAAATTAGCCTTGGCTCTTATTTTTGGGTGTGAAAATAGAGACATCGTTGTCAAACTGAGATGGAAAACCTTCTGGACTAACTTCACGTCACATCTCTAGACCAAAAGAGTAGCTTAAACTCACCGGCCAAGCCCTGCCACACAATGCACAGCAATGCAACAGCCAGGTTCCTCTCGAAACTTTGTGTTCAGGAGCTTGAGCCAGTCATCCACAATCTGCGTGGGAGGAGGGGCACCATCATCGAAGGGCCAGTCCTGCAGCCAGAAAGTCCAAAAACAAAAAGCGAAGACCATGTCTGTTTGATCTTCTATATTGTAGAGAACACATTTATTCTGCTGAAAATCATCGTGTGTGTATTTTGCCCCTTACAAGGACTTGGATTCCCTCCTTCTCGACGGGGGCCTTGTCATAGGTGGCATCACAAACTCTCACAAGTGTGTGCACTTCAAACTTTTTCAGCTCCTGAGCGGCAACAACAAGTCTTTTGAAAATGACATCTCATCATCTAATGCACAAAGATATACATATAGATGAAGATGAAGGCATACCTCAGTGAATTTGTTAAGCGTGGCATTGGTTGGGTTGTGGGTGATGAGGAACCTCATGCACTCGTAGGTAATCTCGACTGCAGCAGGGCGGTTCATGTTGGCGAGACGGCTTAAAGAACAATTACAATACAATACTCTTACAAACAAAAGCGACTTTTGGCTCAGAAGTCAGCAAAGACCGCTAGGTGATTTATGTATTCAGGAAATGGTTGAATAAATAAAAAGGACAACAAGTGGAGAAGGATGGGTCAACTATTGGGATGATATAAGCAGAGGAGGAACAAAAAAGGATAAACTAGTCCACAACACTATGGGATGTAAAAAATGAAATAGTATAAAAACAAAGACTTAAAGGAATAAAAAAAAAGATGGAGAGATTTCCAGGAGTCATCCAATCCGTTTACCCCATTCAGGAGAGCTGTTTGTGATTGGCTGTTCAAGGAGAAAGTGGAAACCAAAGATTTTTCGTATTGGTTGGGACAAGGCAGAGCAGTCGGGCCAAGGACTACGCAATATCCCAGAATGGCCTTTGGAAGAGTCAGCAGTTCCTAACGTGCTGGCAGTCAAGGAGGTTTCTGGGTAGCGTAGTCCCTCGGGGGGCAGCCGATTCACTTCTCCACAGGGGTGAGGTGCTGTGCCTGGCAAAATTCTCCGCTCACACACGCCATATAGGTACGGCTCAAGTCAGCACTGAAACCCTGCAGAGAGAGAAGAATACAAACAAACAAAAATAAACATTAACAAAAATTAACAACACTGAAATATATCAGGTCTTATCTGCCTTCTCCTGCGCTGCATACTGATAGTCATTTTCCTTTCGCAAACCGGATTAATGGAAAGAAGAGGCAATGGAAAAGGTTCACGGGAGAAGTGGTATTTCAAAGTCTTGACCAAAGTGCACACCTCTACTGTCACCAAAATGTACCACTTCTAATAAAATGTAGTCTTAGTCAGTATGCTTGTATATGAACTTTTCTCTACATCGAGTCAGGGCAGACATCTGTTTTGCGAGCTCATGCTGCATCAAACTTGAGTGAGAGTCCACACACGCCTGCACTTCACAAGTCTTACAAAACAAGTTCATGTCTGGTTGATAACTAGCCAGAGTGTAACAATGCCCTTGACAGTATAACCCTTTCCGCCGCGAACTAGCTGTAACTGTCTCAGCGTAACTTGGGAGTCCGAGGGGCGGGGGTGTAAAGCAAACTTTGGTGGGTGTACGTTGCCATTGCCACACTGACTATGTATAGAAGGTGGGAGGTGGGAAAAAGACACGGGGCTTGGACTTTAGCACTGTACCACAGGCTGCAGTCACAAGTTGAGGATTACAAGGTGGGCAAAGCTTCAAACAGGCAGAGCATTTAAGTCCCACGCTCCCATTTCGCCTCCATGAGACTGACATTTTCATTCATTCTCTTTCTCTTGCCCTCTGATCCAGGATTTTGAGAATGAGAGCAAGCTATCCATTTACACAAACTGAAGAAACTAAAAGTAAATTCAATAATCTAATTTAGCATTGTGCATATTGACTTTTACCCAAGAGAACAAAACTACCCATAAATCATTGAACAATGATAACCAGTGTTACAAATTGTCAAATCTTGGAAGCCGCTTGAAATCTATGACCAGGGGCTAAAAGAACATGCCCTTATGATTTTGCTTCACGTCCCTGTGCCAGGTTGGGTGATCATTTAAATCAGTCAATCAATTGTTGGACACTGATCAGTGGAAAGAGATCTATTTGACATACAAGATTAAGTTATGGGAAAAACCTCTTCCTGTGACACTAACATTTGTGAAATAACATTTTACACCCAAAATAAGACCTTTAAAGAGTTACATTTTTTATTTTTTATTTTTTTTTGGGGGGGGTTCATCTGTAAAATAACTATATTCACCTCAGGGTATAAACAGATGAATAAAGCCCAAATAATTACGAGTCACTCCTGCTCGCTCACTTTTCCCTAGCACGCAAGGACATGCATGCACGCATGCACACTTTTTTGGAACAGTAACAGCAGCTTTTTATTAATTCATGTTGTGGAAATATAGGAATTAACAGCTATTGTTTTTGTACAAACCCCAATTTTCTGACCAATGCCAACGGTTGTTAAAGGCAATGAGAGCTAGGTGGGCTTTATAAAAATACATTCTTTAATTTTCCTGTCTCACAGCCCTGTTGTTTTTACTATCGCTGTAGCAATGCAGCCAAGGCAAATGTGAGTGCATTAAGTGGAAACTGTTTTGACTGACAGAGTGCAATGATCGGTTCCAAAAATAGTTTTTGCCTCAAAATGAGACGATGAGCAACCAAATGCAAACAACCCATACAGCAAAAGGATAATTCTAAGAACAACAAACACTGAAACTTTTTTTGTTCGTCTTTCAGTTACTTTCATTCACTCCCTTCCAATGCAAAAAAAATAAAAATATCCCTCAGTATGCAACCCCAGTGTGCACTAATAGCTGTTGGCACCCTTAAAACATATCTGATATCTGTGCAAAGTTGTGCAGTTGCAGAGCCTGATTTTTCATTTTTTCTATGTCATTACCAAATCTGTACTGCACACAGATGCCATCATGCCTGCCTGCATTGCATTTTGATTCGTATTTTTTTGAAAGGGGGGGGGTCAATAAAATACAGTAAATAAACATTGCCTGAGTATATCTATCTTCCATCTTCAACTTTCCAACGGTTACAAAGTAAACTCAGTTCAGTACTTTCATCAGCTTCTAACCTTCTATAAATAATAGAGATGATGTCAACATGTATGTTAAATATGAAACATCAAGGTGGGAATATAAGAAATTAAGTTCAAATTTCAGACAGTTTCATACAAAAGGAAGTCTGAGCGAACAAAAAGAAAACACGAGATACACTACATACCACACCGTCATCTTGTGCAAACCCTTTTGAACTGTTGCACAAATGCACAAAATGACAGCGAATGTCAAAAAGCGGTGTATTTTAACTTTTAAAATCGCTTTTTGTTTGTTTTGTTTTTAAACACATACATTGTATGGCCCGAGCCAAAGGAAAAAACTATATAAATACAGATGGCAGAAGGCGTAAGATGGAATGATTGCATTACATGTAGTCTACATAAGATGTAGCATAATGGCCTCTCTGTTGGTTGCTAACTCAATCACAATGTTTTAAAATTCTTCTTTTCCTTTCAGCTGCTACTTTCAAGGGGTTTCAAGGGGTTTCAAGAGCAAATCATCTGATTCAATCTAACCTTATTCTCTGCATCATTCCATGTTTTAACATTAAAACCCCCAAATCTGCAGATGCATAAATGTGATGGAGAAATGTATAAAAAAAAAAAAAACACGCCAGTGTTTCTTGACAGAGCTCATCAGTGGGGACATAAGTTAAATGCTGTAAACTTATTCTTATCCTGTACAAATAAGAAAAAAGAAAATAATCATATCAAGTTGGTCATGTTGTGGACGTAAAAACAGTCATAGATGAAGGGTATCAAAAATCATTAACTTTCAACTCATCCAAATATGAATAATACATAGCATCATCTTATTTCTGTATTATTATTATGTTCCTTCCCAATAGACATCATTCAATGAGCTCCTCAAAAAATTTACTGACTTCTTTTCAGATAATTAGATTTTCATTAGCGCTGTGTGTATTTATTGACTCATCTATTTCCAAGTAGGCAAATGGTTAGAAGTACCAAACAAATCATGGGAAAATATTAGCCATTTACAAAATGAGTAAATAAATATGTAGTAAAGCAACAAGAGCATGTGAATTTTAAAAAGCTATCTTGGCTTTCAAAGCATAATGCAATGGGATGAAAACAGTGTTTTGAGTGACCATGTGATTGACTTTAACTTGTGTAGAAAAGACCTTTAGAAAGTTCTGTTAAAGTATATGCCTCTTAGATCAGGCGTTCTGTGTGTCTATGTACCGATATAAAACTGGGAGAAAGGTCATTTGAGAAACGCAGAGGCCCACGCAGTGGCTCAGAGAAAGCTCCCTTGGTGCCCCTGTTCCTGACCATGTGCTCCTCTTGCTGTAAGGGGAAAGAGGATAACATGAGGGAGACTGTCAGACTTTCAGAGGACATCCCCAAATCAGCTGGCTGCTTCACTGAATCTAGAGTGATTACAGAAAAAGAACAGAAAGAGAGAGAGCAAAATAGGAAGCATGTGAGAGCAGAAAGGAGCTGAAACTGACTGATAAGGACAACAGTATCTCAGAATAGAGTGTACATGCAAACCTAAACAGGTGATAAATGTCCCAACATGGGAACAGGAGCATGGGTAAGGCGCAACAAAAACGCATACAGTTAAGACAAAGATTCATCGGGTTGTACATCAAACTATAAAGACTTGTGAGGACGAAGCAGCGAGCAGTTATTCCATGCATAGCGACAATATTAATATTTTAAAGTATCCATTTCCTCACATCACTGATAATGATGGGAGATGCAAAATGGATGGAGAGGTCTTGGTCATTACGACCCGGGTGTCCCTTGAGTTAATGAAGATTTTTAGTGCTGGGAAATTCGTAATTGAGGACCACAGACTATGTCCATCTTGCGGTAGTCAGGCAAGCTATAACTACACCACAATGTCTTTCACAGACATGGTAAAAATACTAATGATTTGACAGGGGCGAGTTTGCCTCAGGGCTGAGGAGGTTGTTCTATTAACACACACATGGATGAAATATTGGAAGGACACAGGAGCAAAACATATCTTGTTTTTACGCGGAATATTTAAGTCCATCTTTTTCATCCCCGGTGAAAGACGTTCGCACACATCCAATCCTTTTTGATGGTCTGGGGCTGTGCCTGAGTCTCACTAATGTTTTGTCTGGAACCAAACTGGGCATGACCAGACTGTGCTGCCTTCAAGCAGCTGGAGGGCTAATTTGCTGTGTGGGAGCAGAGTTAAGCACTGAGGGAGGTGGGGGGGGGGAGTGGGTGCTTGTCATCCATGGCAGGATCAAGAGCAAGGAGGAGGCAGTGCAGGAGTTCCCGTTGGTGTTCGAGCAGCTTTGGCTCCACAAGACAGATAAACGCTCTGGTGCCTATGCCCTACATAACCACCTGTTTCCTACATCCAGGGTACTTATTAATAGGGCTTCATTGAGACGATTTAAAATACTATAGACTTTAATAACCACAACTAACACTGTAACAAATCCAGGGTGGCAGGGGAGTATTGCATTTTCCTTCTCGCTGTCAAGAGTTTAGCTGTCACTAATGTTTCGCTAAGTCAATATCACCAAGGAAGACCAGTAGCAGCACAAATCTGTCAGAATGAAATGCAACCGGAACGTCATGCCACACAGACATGCAGACATTGCTGTTTCGAAATAAAAAGGCAAGTGATACGCTAAAAGGGTGGTTAAGAAACGGCAGTGAAAAATGTTAAGTCAAAAAAACGAGCAAAAAGACACAAACTTAACTAATGTTGGAAAGTAGCAAAGAGTTCAGTAGTAACTATAGCAGAGATAAAGCAGCAGCTCACACCTGCTCAGTGGCCCAGCTGGCTGCTTGTAGTGACGTCAATGCTGATGATAAGCTAAGTGGGTGGATCTCATCTCTGTTTAGTGTTGTCCTTAGACTACAATGTTGTGTTATGTATGAGCTCATCCCGTTAGCACACGTAAGTAATACAAAAACATCTTCATTTGTAAGGAGTTTAAGGATGTACGAGGTAATCAAACAGCTGTCAAGACATCTTTTATGTTTGTGTTGGTGAAAATGTTACGCTGAGCCTTTCACGTACATTTTACAAAAGAGACATTAGTTTTGCTTTGAGTTTGACATATAAACGGGAGAATGAAATTACACTGCCTAAGATAACTTCAACCATGTCTAAAAATGAAACCTTGATAACTTGTTAAACCTAGTGTCAGATACTGATGGAGGCCAGAAAACTACACACTGGTTAACCCCTAAATAAAGGCTTGAGACTCTCTGGATCCTCTTGTGGCTTCCTGGAGATATTTTCAGTACGTCTGTTCAGTAAATGTGAAATCCAAAGATGCATACCGAGTGAATTAATTACGATTGGCGGGAAGTGTCTCAAAATAGTTTATTTACACCTATCCGAAAACGCTCCAAATGTAACATTAAAAGTCCGACGCTGGGGACAAGATTTGTGAATAAAATCCATGCTTAATAAAGACAAAAGCATATACCGTACGGCCGTCTAGGGCACAGTTCAACAGTACATGTGGCATTTCAATATAAGGGGATTGTGAGAGTCCATTGCAGCATTTTGCAAACAAAGACACATGTAAAGGAAGTGGTTTGTTCGAGATTACCCTACCGTCAGTCATGATTGAAAATACACACACGAACAGACATTCAAGACAGATAGCAAGTTCATGCGAGCATGTGTGCAAGTATGCACGCACAAACACTCACGCCAACAATATCTGGGTTCCTACTCCTTTCTTTGGGCCTCTCAGGCTTCTTAAGGGTAAAAGGCACAACGTTAAAATTGTCAAGCAAGTCCGGCCAAGAAAGGATTGAGAAAGTGAGCCTCATACGAAAACTGAAGTTCAACAGAGATCCCAACAGTTGCTGTGCCTTTCAAAAGAGCAGCCTTGGGCTAAAAAGCAGATTTCAAGTCAGTAGTTTTAATGGGGCCTGATGCCTTGATGGAATCCTGACTACATGGCTGTAGTTATGGATACCGATTTTCAATATCCAGTACTCTTCATATTGCAATGGTTTTGGATTAATTTAGCTCTGATCACTCTACGTTAACATAAACATCGCTAACTGCAACCTGAGCTCTCCTAAGCTCTTAGAATGCCTCATTGCAAAAATACATTACACCTACTTTTTAAGCTACAAAGAACAAAACAAGCAGACCCAATCCATTACTCGAATGATTTCCCTTGGTGTCTGAGCTGGGCTCATTGGTTTAGGATGTTTAACTTGTAGCAACTCCCAAAACTGCCTGAACTTGATTTTTTTCACAAGCCAAACATGTTTCAACATGTATCTTTGTCAGCCGAAGTGTAGCAAAGGCTAGAGGTACTTAAAAAAAAAAAAAAAAAAACCAAATTAAAAGACAATCTAACCTATTTTAAACAAAGAAAGAAAAATACTTTGCAGCAGCAATGAAAGGTATCAGCTTTCATTATCACTGATGTAATCTCTTCCATGAGTTACCAGCTGCCTGAGACTACTGCCTCGTAATCTGGTGACAATGTTATTCAGGAACGCTTTAAAAGTAGAATAGTACAAATGGAGAATCGAGCAAACCGTTCAGTAATTAAAGTGATACCTCGATTGGGAAAACGCTATCTCTGCTCAGCCTCAATTCTTGCTATTCAGGCAACACTTTAGAAAACTGATGGCAAAAAACAAGACTTGATATGTTCCTGGTACATTTTCTTTTTTCAAAAAAATGTTAACTTCCCAAAACCCACAATGCAAATAACAACACCACAGGACTAATGAGATACTCTATCCATGCCACAGTTCGTGGAACATAAAAGTATTGGCACTAGATACATACAAAGGCAACTTTTTTATTATCCACCTGTCTATTTAACACAAGTTATCAATCTGCCTCCTGTGAAGAGCTTATCTTTCTCTGTAATATCTGTTTGGTGCTCCTTGTGTCCGTGTAAATATGGACCAGTGAGAGGAGGCAAGGATATGGAAATCATTTCCAAAGTCTGAGGAACAATCCCTACACATTAACTGACACCATGGCAAAACCTACTTATCAAAACTCATTTGCAGCCTCAGGCTCACCACAGTTAAGCGGTGTGAAGATCGGAGGCCTCCAAAAGCACCTGTGCTGACAGTTGGGGCATCGGCAACTAACGCATCTCTGGAAAGTACCTAAAACAGACTCGCTTCAAACCTTGAGACACAGTTAAGTGAAGAGGATAATATCTCATGATGATGGCCAAATCTATCGGATTGTTTGGACATGTGGTTACAGTTTAACCACATTTATCCTAAATTAAACACAGGCACGTGACAAATTAAGATAGAAAGAGGAATTAAGTCTGGTATGATTGACACTTTGGCATAATTCCAAAGAGGATTAGTGGTGAGCAAAAAATAACAAATCCTGCAAAAAAAAGAAACACTATGTCAATCACTTAATAACAAGAGTTTGTGTTATCGATAAGACTTTGCTGTTTGCCGCCACTGATATGCAGGAAATGTATTAATGCTAACCTACGGAGCTTGATTTAGACAATCTCAATGTGTACAAATGTAGTCGGACTCTGATAGAGAAATCAACTTAACTCGATTTTACCAAGTAAAAAAAGCAGGGTAGGCCAACACACACTTTACTGTGGAAGACTATCCAGCTATGCAAACCCCATTAAGGGAGGTTGAGTACTTTGTCTCCAGCAATCAATGCAGCATCTCCAATTAGTTATTACTGTGCAAGTAATCTGTGAAGGCAGCCTGGTATTGATGAAGAGCAGTCTATGGAGGGAATGGCATAACAATATGCAAATAGCTACATTTCAGTGACAGAGCTGCAATTTGGCACAGTTTGGTGGATGACTTGAATGAGGACAACACAAGTAGAGATTGCCACAGAATTCAAAGTAACACACCAGAGTTGACCAAAGGTTTTCAGAGGGCTTTGGTCATGACAGATAAAACCCATATTTTACAAACCACAGCAATACCGAGAAGGCTTGGGGGGTTCAGAGCGTGCACCCATCTTGAAGAGACGGAAAAACTCCTTTTAAATGAGGACTGCTAATGAATTTTTGGGAATTCCAAGCAATTCAGATTACTCTCTCCAGACTTTTTTGGAAGTTAAGTTTACCGACATCGTAAGCACACAGTTATTTAATGAAACAATAAGTGAAACCCTATTTAGGCGTGTCAGGACAAAAGTTAATTTACTTAAATGGCCAAGAATGTATCAATGTTCAGAGCATCTAAAATTACCCAAGCCTTTTGCTTGATCTTCTAATTAACAAATCAGTTGCCAGGCAGTAGACACAGCATCACAAATATCCAGACAAGAGGATCCCTGTTCACATTTGTGCAGAGTCCTGCTGCGGCATCAGTTTTTTCCTGACATTTAGCGAAAAACTTGGCCTTCTGACTGCACCATCAGGGGATGCCTGTTGCTATACCAACAATCTCAGCAGTAGAAACAAGAGCTCCTGTAGGGAATTTAGGTGTCTCTTGTGAAGAGATCAGAGAGAGGCAATGGTGCTCTCTTTAAACATTCACAGCGAAAAACTGAATAAATTGAGGAGAGGTCATGGTTCAGAGGAAATGGCTACGCTGATCCAGGCACTTTTTAACCTTGAAAATCCAACTTGTCTACTCGAAGTGTAACATAATAAACACTGTTATCTAGGATCAGATGCTGGTCGTATTTTTTTTTTTTTTTTTTTTTTTTTCTCTAAGATGATAACCAAAATGGACATCTCCAGTTCAGAAAGTATGACAAAGTATCATTTCACATTTACTGAAATGTTACAGTGAGAACATTCAAACCAAATGGAAGATACAGTTTGTTAATGAGCATTTGCTTTAAGACTGGAAAGCTTTCCAGATCAAGAAAGGTACATTGTCGCACACTAAAATACAAACAACAGGTATAATGGTGACTTTTTATGATTCCTACCACACCTCTGGCAGCTCTCGCTAGACAAGGTAGCTTTAAACACCACCAAAAAAGCAAGATCATATCCCTACCTGTTGCAATAGTTTCAGTAAGGGCTCTTGTAGCATCTAGGAGAATTGTCTGTCAGACACTACCAGTGTTAAAGTGCTTTTCCCTTTGCTCTATTTCAGCGCTGTGGCAACAACAGTAAACGAAAACCATGCTGACAAGGGCAGGATTCATTAACCAACTCACAGCAAAAGAAACGCATGAGGTGTCCATAGCTACGAATGCATAATCCTAGATGGATTTTCACTTACTGGATTGGAACAAAAAAAAGAGAGAGAGAGAAAGAGAGGAAAAAAAAAAAAAGAATCTTCTCTTGGCTATCCACATTGGCCCAAGTTCAATAGGAGACTTATTTTGGAGCCAAGCATTTTAGCAAGCTAACAAACATTCAAACCAAAGCTAGTGTTCCTTTGTCAACACAGCCAGACAACAGGAGACATAATTAGATTTTAAATTGACCAAATCTGTTAAGCCAGTCAATGTGGAGCAGACCTCTTCAACCCTACCTTTAATACGCACAGCCACCCCATAGCTAAATGGGCTGGCTGTCAGCAGGATGCAACTTAGGTGTTCTTCTCCCTCAGTAACTCTCCTTGGTAAGTTGGCATCATGTTACTGTATACTGGGTTCACCTTTCAGCATTACGGTAACCAAGGCTGAGAACTTCCCCACTTGTCACATGCACTGTATTTATACTGGTGGTAGATCAAGGAACCATCCTTTTTGTCAGTGAAGAATTGTAGACATTAAATTAGATTTAAGCCAACTTTGACAAAAAAAAAAAAAAAAAAAAAAAAAAAAAAAAATGAGCATCAATTACAGTGAACGCGAGTTCTTAAAATCTTGTCAGTGAAACCTTTAGGGAGAGTAATTCATGGCGTGTTTTGTACACAGAAAACATCAGTCAAAAATTGCTTTGATGCCATTTCCAACAGTCCAAACACAAGTCCTTCAAAATTATGAACTTTCATGGATTCCGTACACAAAAAATAATTGAACCCTTAAAAAAAACCTTGAGACACAAGTTAAAGGAGTTTAACCTGCAGTGTGGCATCTCATGAATGAGAACCTTCCAGCGTCGAAATGTAGACCAAGGATCCTCAATTCAAAGCTTGAAAACGAATCCCGAAAGTTTGTTTACTCTAGTCCACATCAGACTGATTTATTGTAGACGGAATTACATGTCTATCATGAAAAAGCTAAATACATAAAAAGTTACATATTTGACAACTAGGGAATTGGGCCATATTCCTGCAATTGCTTCAATAAGTTATGCTTTCATTGTTGAATACTAGGAAGTGATTACTGGGTAAAATTCATACTCATAGCTTGTATAAAATGATTAACCAGCCATCAGATATAACATCCCCTAATCTGCTGACTGATGAAAACTAGACTACGGGGATTCGTTTTATCATTGGCAATGTGACTAGAATGCAACTGAATTTCCCTCAACAAGTACGGAATTATGAGCTGCCAAGTAAAATTATACTGTAGCTGAACATAACCCAGGACAAATTTCAACATTTTGATAAAGTATGAAAAAGTGACAAAATAACTGCCAGTAGCAGCTACTTACCATTGGTATGTTGTTTTTTTTCTTTGTTTTTTTTTCCGTACCACCTAACAATCACAATAAGCAGATAAATAACTAGTGGTACATGACAAGTAATGGGAACGAAACACAATTCTCAATTGTCATATTTTGGCTAAAATAAAAGCACAATTAAGAACAAAGTTTGTAGCCACGACCTACAGGCTTTTTAAACAGCTGTGCAGGTAATTGTCTTCTCCATACAGCAAATTAAAGAATTTGCCAGCTCAATCCACAGGATGTGTTCATCTAAACAAAAAAAGAATTACATTTTTGCAGAAGGAAATTGCAGTAGTACGCTATAAGACTGTGACTCTGGTAAGAGAGAGCAACAACATAAAAGTAGCAGGCTAAGGTTGAAAAAAAAAAGACACTACAGTCGATCAGAATTTGATCCGCTTGTGATCCTCCCCTCATTCTTCCTCATCCTTGAGAATCAACCTGGGATATCTTTTATAATAAGTCTTATCGTCAATGCCCTGTCCAACTGAATTAGGTCACCTTGCAGTGACTCATAAGAGGGCCTTTGTAATTAGCTTACCTGTTACAACAGTTAGGCACTGACTAAGAATACTATGTTAGCAGGACTGGTCTAACCCACTAATTTCTATTAGTTACACACTGGAAATGATTACCAGGGAGGAGACTGAGACCACTGGAAGGTCATAAATTGAAAACTGAGAGCCATGGGAATGTGCTGCGGCCTTTAGTGTCACAGCTGCTCAAGTCAACTTCCTCTCAAAGTGCATTTCCTCATTTCACTTCAGCCCACATGGCTAAATGGTTAGGTGCTTTCCTTTTGAAGAAACCAGACAAGGCTAAATTATAGACCCCGCTAAACCCAATGTTGGCTATATGTCTACATGGAACGCCGACATTATCCAGTTAAAGTAGCGAGTCAGAATGAAGAATTCTACAAGTCTAACCACCTTGTGCATAACAACTTTGATCAGCAGACGAGACACGTCGGGTTAGCGGCCACTTTGCATTCTAAATAAACGTTTAAAATGTTTTTTGTTGGGTTTTTTTTTTTTGCTTAAAAACTGGGACACTCGTGCTCTGAACCAACAATAGTCACAAAGGGCGGAAGGCAGTTAGCTTAAACGCGACCTGCTGCTACCCGAGCTTTCCACAGCTACCGTCGTCTGCTGTACCCTCCGCTGAACGCCGAAGAAGCTCAAAGCACTCCGATTCGCGAAATGTTGAAAATAATTACCGTCGTGACGTCGTCAACAATGTCAACCGAGCCGTACTAATTACATGAACCGATGATTTTGTTAACGACACGTTACAGACCACGGGGAAAAAGGCTACATCCACTGACAAAACCCATAGCTAGCAGCCTGAGCTCTTGAATCCTGAAATTGCGGACGACGTTCAGCGGCTTCTCTGACATTTACCAATAATGTCTTAGAAAACAAATTCCATATGTTTTCTGTAATAATGATGATGATAGTAGTAATAATAACAATTTACACACGTTCAACAGGAAATGTGGCCGTGGCACTAGCCAATAGCAATTCTATCGTACGTTTAAGGAAATTGCCTCAGCTGTGAAAGCAAGCTAATGTTGCTGCATTAGCTTAAAGTATAGCCTAGCTCCGACACTATTTCCCCGTTAACGTTTTGATTTTCCTGTCAGATACATTTGTGAGTTACATTATTCCACCACGGTATTTACAAATTGCCACATTGAAAGTAGTGAATCATAATGGTTGGGGGTCATTTTGTACAATATGCGTTGCCTCCATATAGCAGTCCGAGCACTGCTCTGAAAGCTAACGTTAACGTGGCTACAGTGGTTCGCCTCCTCGGACCAGCAGTCATAGCTGACAACTTACTTTAGCTTGTGTTGTGCTAATCTCCCAACAACAGATATAGCCAAACAACTGACACAGGTATCGCGTGTTTCCGATGTAAAATCTTCGATAATCTACTCGGAAACACCTTAAGAGAGATCCGTTACAGCAAGATAAAGTGTTTGCAACTTACAAATAGCAGGATGAACATTGAAATCCCGTGACTTGCCCAGAGAAAGTGTGGGGAGTGCAGTAGCCGCTGTCAGGTTGCCTTTTTGTTCTTCTTCAATGTGGCAGCTCGGACTGTTGTTGGGGAGGAGCCTTCCCAGTGTGCCGATACCTTCAGGACTATCGGAAAATTTAGAAAATTCGAGACGCAAGTTGGTGTCACGTTGATGTCAATCGTTGCGTCTTTCATTGTCATCATTTTAAAATGACACCAGTATCTGTTACTGGCCTTGTTGCTCATTTATGCGAGCGTGTATAGACACATGTGGGCCCGTGTGTTTTCTAAATGACAACAAAATTCTTAAGTTATAGTACCATCGGATTGTTTTTACACATTCAGTAAAAGAAACATTTGTGGTGTTTAGTGATTTGTCTTTTTTCTTTTTTGGCAGGGGGACTATAATCCAATTCATGCGGAGCGTAGCCTGACATCCGACAATCCGCATAGGCTTCATATTCGGCGAATCATGACGCGTCTGAAAGAAGGTGTGTTGGACTTTACCAGCTTTATCAAGACCTTGAATGTGACACGAAGGGTCTGGCGTCAGTGCGACGTAAGAAGAATCCGGGTCCATGATGACAGCTCACCATAGTGACGACAGTTCCAGAAAAGATCCGCACGCTGTTGTGCCTGTGCTCGGGAGATGTTTTTCAACATGCATTATTCGCAATGGCTCACATCGACTTTTAATCCATTAAGCTAGGGAAAAGGCTTAAGGGGTCGCAGGTTGTTAGGAGTTATCTCCTGCCAGGGCAAGTTCAATCCTGGTTGCTATTTAACCTTTTTTTTTCCATTTGTTTGTAGAAGATTTTGGCTTATGTCCATGATATGAGTGCATCTACCCCAGAGAAAAGTAATGATAAAAGCCCCTGATTTCACACCGCTGAGTTACGGCCTACCCAACTACCCTGCTTATAGACAGTACAGCATTAAGAAGCACAAAACCATTGACTTACTGAAATGTCACAAAAGTGGGGATCATCAGGAGGCCCTTGGTGGGGGGTTTATGGCCGAGCATCTGACGCATACATGCAATGACTCAGACAGTTCAATGTTCTCCTGCGGTCATCTCTTGTGTTATCATCTGTGGCCTGGCGAGCAAGTCCGACATTGTTTACCGATCAAAATAATTTTCACTCACACGAATCGGCCTATGACGATTGTTTTGATGAAACTGGCAGATCAGATAAAAGCTCTAATAAAAGCATGTAAAGCCTGAACTCCCGACTGTAGTTTAAGACTCTTATCTCCCTCTAGTGTGCAGCTTTCCACCTACAACTGTACACAGATGCAAAAAGCTCAATTTATGTGAGAACACATGCTCGACCGATGGTGGGTGTTTGAAAGTAGAGTCATCACGGTCAACCGCATCGGAGAAACAATTTCATGACAACTTCAAATGACATACAGAAAAGGAAGTGGCACACATATACAAGAAGGTTTTTATTGATGTGATATCAATACAATCAAGTACTGTAGATTTTGTATAAGCAGACAAACATTTTCAATCAAAAGGAGTGCATTTTATACCCAAATTCTATTGCACAGAGTGCACGCAATAGCCTTGTATGACAAAAGTCTGATAAGTAGATACATTGTACATTACGCAAATAGAAAATAAAACTCAAAAAAAAAGTCCTTCACAAATTACACTAGAATGCAAACTACATGTTGTAAATGCTTCATAACTCATCAATGCTGTTAAATACGATTTATACGTTCTATGCTTCGGTGGTCGGTTTTTGGCATCCCTATTAAATTATCATAAATGTATAAATACATCTTCATTAATTTCATGTGCAAATGGGAATGGCCGTTTGTATTTATTGAAACTAAAACAAACAAATATCCCTCAAGAACCGAAGCAAGCCTTTTTTTTTCTTTTTTTTAAAGAGGAGAAAAGAAGAGTTCAAAAATTTGTGATTGAGAAGATACATGGATCTTACTGACACTTGTTAAAGTGATTTGCGCACAGGGCAAACTCCAAAAGCAAGTGACTTGTCTATGGAAACATTAGGACAGAGAGTAATAGCCACATGTAAGTCACATCACCATTTCATATGTCCAAAGTAGAAAAAAAATAGGCAGCATACAGTACATTACGAGCCTAGGACTTGCTTGTAGACTCACATTACAATAATGATACATAGCAGTTGCAGGTGTGTTCATGTTATGTAGACAAATAGAGCGGGACCGAGTGCACTGTTTGTGTTCCATAGATGTTAAATACTGATTAGGTCTTAACCTAGCACTGCATCTTCCGAAAAAAAATGGGAACCATATCTGTTCATGTATAATGACACAACATAATCAGCTCTTTCAGAAAAAAAATGTCATTCATACATACATTCATACATTCATACATATTCATTCCTATTGCAAAGCTCAATATTTGGCACTGTCTTCCTATACACTGACATTCCTGCATCACAGTTTAAGGTAGTCTTAAAGTCATTGTAATAATGATGGTGGTGGGTGGTATGAGTTACATTATAATCATTTTCTGACCAAAGGCACTCAGAAGGAAATGCAAGCACCGATATATATATTTTGTTTATTTTGGAAATAAAAAAAACATCCAACGGCTTTGATCGACTTTCTCCCTTGTCTTCAAAAACTCTCATCTTTGACAAAACATCTTTAACACATCACAGAATGGACTGCAGTTCACAACACAGAATTATTGCACGACATTAGGCCGCTAATTGGAGCAATGTACAAACTTGAGCATTTCAGTGTTATGCGATAATGATGTACAAAAATCCTACTTATTTCAAAAGGTTGTTTAATTTTTTTTTTTTCTGTCACCTATTATGTATTCCTGATTTTCATACAAAAAAAAAAATCTTTCGTAAATGGTTCCCTTACTTTGTAAATGCACCTCTTGTGTGATCATGTAAACCTTTCTTAAAACCAAAACAAATTAAATTTCCTGTGGAACACTGGCAGATCTGGAGGTTTTGCAACTTTCACCAAAGTTAATTATTGTCTTCACGGATCTGTTCATGACCTGGGTGCCTGTTGGATAATATAACACAACTACACGTAAGCACACGCACACGCACACGCCCACTCACTCCAAGTGACACAATGAGAGGCAGAGGGGTACACTGACTAAAAACACACAAGCCCGTCATGTGTACACACACACACGGCAAGGATATTTAATGCTTCATCCCACAAAAATGAATAACGACACAGCTCTCACTCATGGCCTACCACCTCTCCAAGAATTCTGGCACTGGCTTGTTAAATGTTACACAACCTTTGTTTTCACAAGCTGTGGGCCTCAGTCACTTCCTTTACTTATTCATGGAGTAAATGCAAATCCACGCTCATGTCCAGCTGTACACTCGACTATCCCCAGTTCTGTCCTTGCAGCGAGGTGTGTCCTTTAGGAGCTAAACTCGTCAGGGGGGTTTTTGGAACTACGGGAAATTTGGACATTAAAATGCTTCCCAACACCCCTAGGGAGTCTGTGCAACGTGGAGAGACTTTCATGCGGCAGCACAGATCGCTCTCTTTGTTAGGAAAGCTAAACACCGACTCAGTTCAAGTTAGCATACCGTTAGAAAACGCAGATATCATGAAGAGAGCATCGGAAGTAAAGTGACGACAACGAGGTCAAGTGATGTGGAGTGCAAAAGGGAAAGGGGGGAACTCAATCAGATCGAAATAAGATACCAGGCCATTGACGGAGCTGCAGTGGTGGGCTTATTTTCCGTTTGCGATCTCTTTCCCAATCTGCTGTTTTTGCATGTAAACACACGTGCATGTATTTGTATAACTATCATCATCCTATTACAACATTTTAAAAAAGGGCTTTGCCTTCGCATGATCATGTTGATTCTTTCAAAAGGGCCAATTGAATGCAACAATTCTCATTTAGCGAGGTCGCGTCAGTCCGAGAGTGTCTCCTATTGTATTTCTGGATATTTCAATAAATTACTATTAATACAACGACCCATCATTGACAGCTACTGAATTCATAAAGAAGCAGATAAACAAATATCCAGCAGGTGTTTAAGCCAACTAACAGTCACATATATATATTTCACTCTAAAAACAAAGATACCATCCCATGAATAGAATTGCCGAAACAGCTGGAGCCCAAACAAACGAAAAGAGAAAGTAAAGATGTCCACCTAGGATCGCTGCTATTTATGCCAGCATTGTAATTCACTGCATTTAGTCCGAACATAAACGGGACGTGACTGCGGCCAGAGTGGGAAATAACCCTGCCCCCCTTCTTTTGATATCGTCTGTATGATGTCAGAGCATCTTGCCAGAATGTGCAGTCACACGGGAAGATCTGTTACTTGCACATTACAAGGTAAGGCACTTCATATTCTGAGCCCCTCCCACCCCCCGAAAAAAACAAAAAACAAAACATACTTGACAAAAAAAAAAAAAGGAACCAAGAAATAACAATAAAACTATAACAATAATTAAAATAATATATGCTTAAAAAACACCAACATCAAATACAACTGAAAACACACATCTGAAGCACAATGAAATACAGAACACAGTATGAAATTCCTTCCCCTGCCTTTTTAAATCATTCAGTATTTCATTTGGAGATGTTTTTTCTTTCACTGATGCTGTTGAGGGTGATACGGATAAAGATGAAACAAAAATGAGAGTGTTATGGGTTCTGGGGATCTATTATGGCTGCAGGTACTTTAGGTGTTTTGTTTTTTTTTGGCTTCTTTGAGGTGCCAATATTGGAACATGCTGGAAACAATGGTCAGGGTTATGTGGGACAGAGCAGGAACCCTGAGAAGGAAGAATGAATGTACTCGGTGGAATAGAGGCCATTTGCCTGATCTGACGGCATCTGGACCCATACCTGGTCACCTTCCTTCAACTCTAGGACAGCACTTCCTGATGCCTGGTCCATGTAGCCTTTCTTATATTCGTCATAGGTGTATGTGGCCGGTACGTTGTTCTTGTAAAGTGCCACCCACAAGCTAGTTCCCTTTACATGCATGTGGTAAGCAAAGTAGTAGACGCCAGATAAGGGAGCGGTGAACATGCCGGTAGAGGGGCTGTAGGCATTTTGCCCATTGTACAGGGTCCTGTCAAATTTTATGGGCATGCCAGAGGGAGGGAAAGGTTTGGTCAGGATGGCTGTGAAGGCTGGCGCTACAGAGGCAGAGAGTGGAATTTGACTGTATGCTGGCCCTTTCCTGTCTCTTGGTATTTCATCTCCTTCCAACTCTGAATCTGTTGGCCCTGCAATAACTGTCTGGCCATTTCCTGGAGGACCGGGGGGCCCCGGAGGCCCGGGAGGCCCAGGGTTGCCATTAAGTCCAGCAGGGCCTGGTTTCCCTGGAGGACCTTGGGGGCCTGTGCTACCCTTCTCTCCGAACTTGCCCAGCCCCGGAGCCCCTTGAAGCCCGGGTTCACCCTTTGGCCCGGGGGCCCCCTGTGGCCCCATGGGACCCATTGGCCCCTGAAGACCGGGAATTCCCGACTGGCCCCTGGGGCCTGGCGTACCCATAAATCCGGCCTCACCTTTAATGCCAGGAGCACCCTGTAATCCTGGATTGCCAGGTAGGCCAATATGCCCGGACTCCCCTTTGGGTCCAGGTTTTCCAATAGCACCATTTAGCCCAGGATTGCCCTTCTCCCCGGGATTTCCAGGATTACCAGGGGACCCATTGGGGCCCTGATCACCTCTTAGGCCAGGAAGCCCCGGAGGGCCCTGAGGCCCGAGCTCGCCCTTTTGTCCTGGCATACCATGTTTTCCAGGGAGTCCCATTGGGCCTTGAACTCCAGGTGGTCCTGGTTGTCCATCAAGCCCTGGCTCTCCAATTGGGCCTCCCATTCCTTGGTCCCCTTTGTCCCCTGGAAGGCCAGGCAACCCGCCGTGGCCCTTTTCCCCTTTTGGCCCACTGAGACCAGGTTTTCCATAGCCCGGGGTCCCAGGAAATCCTGGAGGACCCTTTAACCCAGGTTCACCTTTTGGACCTTGGTGGCCTGGTGCTCCTGGAATTCCATCTATGCCAGGTTTTCCTATCCCAGCCGAGCCCGGTAAACCTTGTAACCCCGGAGCTCCAACTTCTCCTGGTTCCCCTCGATCGCCCGGTGCTCCACGGTCACCTTTATGACCCGGCAGTCCGGTCAAACCTCTTGGCCCTGGTTTGCCTATACCCGGAAGACCAGGTGGTCCTGCGTTGCCTTTAAGCCCAGGTGGACCCCTTATACCTGTAGGCCCTGGCTTCCCATTTCCATTCTCGCCTTTAAGCCCACGCTCACCCGGAGGGCCGGTAATGCCCTTTAATCCTGGTTCTCCCCTAGCCCCTGCTGGTCCTCTGATACCTGGTAGACCAGGTTTCCCATTTAGAGACAGTCCAGCTGGGCCAGGAAGGCCAGGTTGCCCAGGAGGACCTCTGGAACCTGGCTCACCCCGAGGACCAACTTCACCATTAAGTCCTGGCATCCCCTTTGGCCCGATCTTCCCTGGGAGACCCGGAGGGCCGGGTTTACCAATTCCTGGAAAACCAGGAGGCCCCTGAGGTCCTGGTTGTCCATTGAGGCCTGGCTTTCCGACTCCAGGTTTTCCCAAAGGTCCTGATGGCCCAGGTGGGCCTCTTGGTCCGGGTTTGCCTTGGGGACCTGGTTCCCCTTTCACTTCCATTACGGGCGGCATGTCTGGAAAAAAAGAACAGATAGTGGTTGTATATTTAAAAAAAAAAATCATAAACAATCCTTAAAATGTAAACTGGGACTGTCATCTAAGGTGAATTTGATTTCACTGAGTGGTAAAATAATACAATGGAATACAAATATTAGATATTAAGGAGATTAAGAGGATGATTAAATTGATTCTTTTCAAAATGATGGATTGCTTTCCATACAGAAGGTCGTCAATGCTTCACACATGAGGATTGACTGGACACTGGATTTCACAACTTACTGAGATGAGTGGAAAGATTCAGGTGAAAGCAAAAAGGTGGAAGACATACGTATCCCAATCTCCTTAAAATCACATGAATATCTTTCTTTCTTTTCGGTACCTTTCAGATAGCTTACATGTTATTAGAAAACATTTGGTGACAATATGTAAGCTATCTCAAAGATACCAAACTCATTCATCCGGCTCTGATCGAGGATATTAGTATTAAACGCCGGTGAATCGGAATGATCTCAGTATTATTGCACGCTGGCTTCATTGGATTTTACACCGCATGTTTTACGTCACTGCCATCTAAGGCGATGAGAGTTTTTCTCTGGTACTGCCTTTGGGTCTCACAGTGTTCAGGCAGCGATGGTGGGGCTCCGGCTTATGCAGATGAGGCTGGAGAGTGAGGGCAGCCCTGCCGGGCCAAGGGGTCGGTGTGTGTGTGTGTGTGTGTGTGTGGTGGGGGGGGGGGTTAGTTAAAGTGGAACATGCATTGTGCATGTTTCACTTCATCGTCAGGATGTTAGTTAGTCTCCAAACCAAAGTCACCCACAGACGACAGCAGTGATTTGAGACATATCTCAAATCTAACTTTGTGCATTCTTCCTCAGAGGTAACCTTAGAGGTGCCCGTCTTATTAAGGGATGATAACGTCATGACTCAGGTGGAATTGATATTCATATTTAGTTTAACTATCATGAAAGAAAAATGGAGGCTTTTTTGAGGCTTAGTAAATTTAATTTCAAGGACGAGATGGAATTAGTGTTTTAATTGGAGAAAATGTTAAGGGAATTTTAAACATACGACTTGATTAATTTCATTTAATCTCATCTAATTTAGTAATGAATTCATTCATTTATTTTGAGAAATAACTGAATCAATCATAAAATAGTTAGCATTCGATGGGGATGTGAGAGTAAAATCGCATTCCCAGTCCTCTTCTGCAGGGTGACGTCTTCTCTCACATATTCATCGAATTCCTGGATTTAATCATGACATTCAGGACATGCAAAAGTGTAGATGGGTGTGGGGACATTGTGTCCAAATCAGAGTCGAAGAAGCCGTTCAAAACACAGCCCATTCTAATATTGAATTTAAAATCCTGGCATGTTTACCTGGAACATAAATGTCGGAAAAAAGTTGATGGAAATTTGTTCAATCACACCCTAGGCAATGATATATTTGGTTCTTCGTGGGCATAAAGGTGAATTTTAACCAGTTCAGCCATACGTTTGGCTGTGGTCCGAGTCTCCCGAAGGAAAATAACGGCCACGGGTTGATATTTAAGTGGTCCGAAGACTTTGCCTATGAAACAGGGCCATCCGTTTGGCAGTGCGGTGGAAGATAAAGACCTTTCTCCGTTCAAATCACACGAGCAGGACGGTGCCAGAGCGAAGGGTCGCTTTCCCTCGCTTGCTGTTGAATCCGTGCCAGGACGGCGTGCGGTTTGGCGCCGGCGAACGTTCTCGGCATTACAAATTTGCGCGCGGGGTCATATTTCGAGAGGTGGAGGGATTTATTCTACCCCTGAGTAAAAGTCAAAAGCAGGAAGTACGAGGTTAATGTGACCGGGTCAGACTTTTTACACTCGCACCCCCTCCCGATTAGTCCGCACTCCATTTGCAAAGAAAACATTATGAAATGTGAAAATGTCTTTCCAAAACTATATATTTTATAAACATTTGAGAGGAAATTTTAGCTCTGGATAATTTCTTTACACCAGAGTGGCTGCAGATTTCTCATAATACCTGTACAATTGACTTTTTAAACATATTAAATAATTAAACTTGCTTATATTTTTTGACATTTTATATCCCCCAAAAAGGGGTCCACTTTAATATTTTTGGACTTTCCTTTGTGATGTCACCTCCCACGCCCTCCCTGTGGGCCTAAAATACACTTGTAGCTGTTATAATTGTTGATAGATGTTTCTACACATTTCATTTCACCCACTCATTAATTGCCAATAGATATCCAACCAAAATGCGACTTTACTTAAGTCACACCCGCAACGTTGTTTGTTAACTTGTACCTTTGTCTTCGAGGGGTTAAAGTTTAAAAAGCCGCCTCTGTGCTCCAATCAGATTTTAGTGATGCTGCTGTTTGGAGGGTTAATCATGTGCAGCTTTAGCATTTTAAAAAGCAACAATAGAAATAAGAATGGCAAGTTTACATCTGGATATTATTTTCATGGAAAACAGTGACAGAGGTCTATGTCCTGGCATGACCTGAAATGATTGTGTCTCTAGTTATGCCTAAAATGCGGCTTGAGAGTTGAAGCTTTATAATTCAAGACTGGAACGAAATGTCTTGCAAAATACATAATTCTTAAATCTTAAGTCATCTCACAAGTTTTTATTAGCCACGCAATATCGGTAAATGACCACTAGATGACAGTAAAAGCCCATCGTGTTGCCAGAGACCGCATTTTCTCCAAATCCAGAGTCCTGCTTTTGCTCTTCTTTTGATACGTTTTGTTTCTTTTGTTTCTTCTCCCGTTCCTTTTGATAAACTTTTGTTTCGAACACAATTTCATAGCGCTGTTGTGAAAATGTTCACCGAAATAGCTCTGAAATTGAGTTTAGATGAGAGCAAGGACAGGCCGGCACACATTGAACTTGAACTTTGGATTCAATTTCAAAGATATTGAGTGATGCCGCAAAAAGCAGGCAATATCTAAAGGAGTATCACACCTCACCTGTGCCTGCAGTTCTTGTCTTTTTGTTTTCTCAATATTCTCGTCTCTCCGCAACAACTCGATAACAAGTGATAAATTATGGGAGTAACAGCATCCAGATGGCGGAGAATCAATTACCCCAAAAGAGCTTTGTTAACAGTCGTATTCAAGCGACCTCGGGTCCCACAATGTGGACCTGATAATTGCGGACGGCCCCAGGGGGCAGGGAGCCTCACGCCCCCGACTGAGAATTAGCCTAAAAAAGCAATTGCCGTTGTGTGTGCAGCTTTTCATGTCATTGATACCCAGTGGGGATCAACAGCCGGGGGTAAATGTTATGAAATGTCCCGCGTGACCGATTCTGGAGGCGAGATGCCCGCAGACAGCATTAGATTAATCTTGCACAGTCCTGCAGGCCCCGCAATGGGATGATATAGGACGAAACCAGTTGACACCGGATGAGATAGTTGAGGAGCTTTCCGAGGAGACGATGCCTAGATCACAGTTTCCTGCTTTGCATCCCTTTCTACCTCAAAGATGCCTCTTATCTGGATTTTGTCTCCCGTCGACATAAAAGATATGCAGAGAAGCCAGGCTGAGGTGTGGTTTGGATGCCTTGTTCAGTATGAGCCTTATTAGGATACGATTTTGTCCTGCTATGACATCATCAGCAAAAAGAAACCCAAACGTGAATTTGGTGGCGGTTTATTCAAAACGACTATCGCAAACAGCCTCACATTTCTTGAATTTTTTTGCATTTTCATGTGTGACTGGACCTAACGGCCTGCGGAGGTGGCAACATCATAGCGGAGTGTGATAAAGCATGAAAGAGATTTTGCGACGTCAGCACGCCCACATGCATTACTCACCAACGTAATGCCCCTTGCCCTCTCGGAATGGTGGTCCAATGGGCCCTTTCATCATGGGCTGCATGTACTTCATGTGAGGTATGGGGGGATAGCCCCCGGCGAGAGCCTGTCCCCCGAGCATCGACAGTACAAAGACGGGCGCCAGCAGCATGGTCGACAGCATCCCGGGCAGCCGATGTCACGCAAAGAACTGCAGACATAAACGGAAGATGGAGACGGGCTTAGAAGAGACGGACACTTTGTCAAATACACACCGACAATACTTACATAGCTCAATTTATCATATACTCAGGAAGGCTTCACTGAGAAGTGAACTCTTTTGACAGGAAATTCATTCATTCATTCATTCATTCAATCTTTCATTCATTATCTGTATCGCTGGTCCTGCACTCAGGGTCAAGGGGAGGTTGGGTGGAGCCCATCCCAACTGTCATTGGGCAAGAGGCAGGGTTCATTCAGGACCGGTTGCCACATTTAACGACATGTAGCATTCACCCTCTCATTCACACATCAGTAGAGAAATAAAAGCATTCACCCTCTCATTCACATGTCAATTTGAGACACGCAATTTGAAACCCAACACACAAAAAACACAACAGATCGCACAGAAAGAACCCCTGTCGGAGTCGAACCGGGGTGCTTCCTGCTGTGACCACCGTGCCGCTCTGACAGGAAATTCTGGCAGTAACATCTTCATAAGTCCTCCTGACTTGCACGAGACCGTGTTTACCGAGCGCAAAACACGTCACATGCAAACATCACTTGTCAGCGTGTATTTATATTGTTCCCTCTCGCAGCTGGACAGATGTTGCGTGCGGTAAGTTCTTGGAAGGCTGGGATGTTTTGCCTCGGCGGTCCCTCGAACTGGCGCGTCTGTTGACATTCATTTACTTCAGGAAGAAATGACCACATCATCCCCCGCTAAATATTTTTACAACCGTGGGTCAGGTGCGAACAGGAAACTACCAGCGTATCTTTGGGAGTGTCTACATGGTATGAGCGCTCCCCTGGAGTTGTCCCAAGGTGGTTTTTAACTTGTGAAATGATGTGTGAAAATCACGCCGCTCTCTGCTTCAACATCCTGCCGAGCTGAGTGTTTCCCTCGGGGCCCTACACTGATAATGTGCAATCTTGTCTCCATGCCCTTTACATACCGTCCCGTTCGCACTCATTCGGCCCCCCAAAATAACAGAAGGACGAAAGAAAACGGTTCGTAGTCGTGAAAACCTCGTGCACATCCTTCTTTGGTAACATCTCTGAATCAACAGATGTGCCGTGTAAATCACTCCGAACCATTGACCTCTTATTTATTTGCTATTGATGCAACGGGACAAGAAAAATACATGGTACACTGGAAATATTTCTCATTAAAGGACCAATTAAATTACAAATACAAATCTGATTCATGTGGCAATAAAATCTAAAAATTCAGGGAGTATTTCCATACAAAAAATGTTTTATTTCTCTTCTTGTGGAGTATTTTCAAAATGTTTCAGGACATTTCCTGCACGAGCTTGCGTTCACGATGGGCGTCCAATCAAAGGCGAGCGTCGAGCCACACCCATGACGGAAAACTGCGTCGTTGCTGAGTGTCGAAACTTGGTTATAAGTGATCAGTTCCATCTGTAGCTCCATAATAATGCTGTAAGCTTCGCTTCAGTTCAGCTCTCCTGTCTGTCTTTGCACTGTGGGATTCTCATTCCATGTTTTTTTTCAATAAAAATTTTTACTTAATAACACCCGATACTTAACACCCTTTGCTTTTTTTGTCTTCATCACGGCACATAAAAGTTTAAAATTTACTATTGGGCAAAGGAGTTGGCATGAAATAGGTAATATATAAAAGTTGACTGAGTGTACACACTGCAGTTAATTGAAATCTAGGTTTGAGAGTAAATAAGGAGCAGACTCGACACGTTTAGAAACAACCCTGGTCATTGCAAACATCTGTTTTCAGACTGCATGCTTTAAAGTAATGCATTTACCATCGTTTGTGATTATTAAGCAACCACATAGCTAGCCAGTCAAATTCTTGTTTTACAGCCATTACCCAAAATGTTCATCTAGGTTTCCTGCTTTTTTTTTTTTTTTTTTTTTTTTGCGGTATTAGACATAAGATTGGGCGGCGTGTT
>CAAKHD010022240.1:0-16438 GCA_901007705.1 Fistularia tabacaria
CACACACACACACACACACACACACACCTCTGAGATGATTTCCCTCAGCTCTGCATTCAGCAGTGTGTAAGAACAGCAGACACCGTGCATTATTTACTTTACACACACACACAGACGCACACACACACACACAGACGCACACACACACACGCACACACACACACACGTTCACACTCTGGATGGATAAAGCAGGGCTGTGACGAATCAAACCATCCGTCCCTTTTGTACCAGTTCTCGCCGCATCCCTCGTGAATTCCCGTTGACTTTTGCTCTCGTCCAATCCCCGCAGCTGAACCCGGCCCGGGTGGCGGGGTTGGGGGGGTGGGTGGAGCCTGTGTCCATGACGACCGTATTGGATCGCAATTATAGCACAAACTGCATAAGCGGTTTGTCCATCCACGCCTGGGGAGATGCTTTCACGTCATATCAGGAATACGCTTAATGTGGTTAAAGTGTGTGTGCGCGTGTGTGCGTGTGTGTGTATGTGTGCGTGTGTGTCTGCGTGTGTGTGTGTGTGTGTTTTGCAGACACACTCCGCTACTCAAAACTTCAAACCACCACCGTGACCGCTCTTTTTCATGTTGTCTTTTATTGGGATGAAAGAGCTACAATTTCAGTGCGAAGTTATCTTGGCTACTATTATCAAAGTTTAATAAGCTCCCCACACTCACACACACACACACACACACACACACACAGACACACACACACACACACACACACACACAAACACACACACTCTTCCATCAGACTATAAATGATTGACTCGACGGGCCTTTGATGGCTCGGCCCGGTGAGACGGAACTTCAGTGAGAGGTGTCGTCTTTAAAAAGAGATTAAACGGAATCGCTCATAAAACGCTTTGCGGTGTGTGTATGTGTGTGTGTCAGGTGTGTGTGTGTGTGTGTGTGTGTTTTCCATTCACGCCGATGCTCATGGAGATGTTTGTGGCCTTTGTGTCTCCAGTGGTGGGACGCGAGCCGAGGCGAGGCCCTGCAGACCTTCTACCCGACGGGCAGCGCCCTGATGAGGATCCACGCCTCGCCCGACTTCTCCACCTTCGTCACCGTCGACAACATCGGCATCCTCTACGTCCTCCAGAGGGTGGCGTGATGCCTATCAGCGTTGCCGTAGCGACGAAGAGGACAGCACAACGAGAAGACAAATCACTATCGGGGGGGTGGGAGTGGGGGGGTTGGATGCCATACCCGCGATGGCAAGCAATCATGACACGGTTTCATTTACTTAGATGTCAATCACACATCGTCGCCTTGACGACGTGACGCCGGACTTTTCCGAACGTCGGACCGCTACGTTTTCTTATTTTCCCGCCGTCTCAGGCGATGTAGCCGCGGACATATCGGTACCTCTCACACGAAACGCCGGGCCGTCGCCACGGCGACAGGACCGGAGCAAACTCTACACCTCTACAGCGGCGTGGAAGTGTCTTACGGCGCCACCGATCGCTTCCCACTCCAGCAGATCTTTGGGATAATGAAAACAACCGACCAGCATCCACTGAAATGTGAAAATAGAACTTTCTTTCCTGCTTCCGAAGGTTGATTCTGCACGCAGGGGATTTTTCCAGCCGGCGCCGCGGAAACGATACAAGCCGGCGAGCACGTCCGACGAGCAGCCAGACGCCACCGACGCCTTTTTAAACTCACCGATTTTGCCCGTTTTCTATATTTCCGGTCCGACGGGACTTTTTTTTTTTCACACTAAACGCGGCCCGACTGCGAATGTCGAACGCCTTCGGAATCCACCGGAATGCAATTCAGGTGAACGGGACTTTTTTAAAGCCTTTGTACTGCAGAGAGTTCCTACGTGTTACGTATCTGTAAGAACGAATATTTACCTTCTCAGAAAAAAAAGCAGTTGATTTGAGCTCCAAATGCGGTCCTTTTCGATCCGAGCGAGTCTTTTATACACTTTTGAAAGCCTTTTCCTGAGCACCTTGAAGCAGGACTCGCCCTTTTTCGTCGGGTGTTTGTATTTATGTCTTTGTTGAACCTTGTTCCTCGATCGGGAGACCGACCGGTACCAGCGGGTCTCCGTTCTCCAGCCGCACCTGCCAGCGGAAGGGAAAACGCTGCGAGTGAAACATTTCCACTCGGCGGCGCCCCCTGTGACCGGAGTGAGAATGCAAACGACAGTGTCATTTATGAGGAATAAAAGAAAAAAAAAAATGCCTGAACTCTGATGTCACGCGTGTTTGTTTCTACTCAAGGCTTTTGAGATGTTAGTTCAGAACAACATTCCCAGATTCATTAATGATTGAGAGAAAGAAATGTGTCATGGTGGTGGCTATTGAAATTAGCAGGCTCACATGATAGCATGTGGCTTTTTGGAGTGAGGGTTTGATGCAAAATGTCGTCTCTTTGCGCTTCCTCCTCACCGCCAGAAGGTCCCTGCTTGGATTCCGACTAGGAGTCTGTCTGGAGTCTCCATGATTGCATGGAGTTCCTCCTGGTTCTCCGGGTTCCCAACAACACGTCCAAAAAGGAGGATCTGTGAGGAACCTGAATTTGCCTGGAGGAGTGAATGAGACCGTGAATAGTTGTATAATAATAATTTATACTTTATTATGTGGCTATGAGAAGTTTGAATGACAGAGTGAACGGTTGTTTGTATTTCAGAAGTGAATGAGAGGGTGAACGTTTGACTAACTTAGAACAACAACAGAAAAAAATCGACGTCCATACTTTACAATGCAGGAGCAAACCAGTGGCGCTCTGCACGAGCACGGCAAGACCGTCTGACAGTTCCTGATCTTTTCTCTCTGCTGTTCCCAGCTGCTCAGACGGACTCTGCTGGTCTCAGACGCAGTCGGGTGTTCATGAGGCATCGTGCGGAAGTTCTTCTTTGGGAGCGAGGAGGACAGATTGGATCAGGAGGGAGTCCATCAGAGGGACACCGCTTGGTAGATGTTCAGGGGTCAGACCAAGACGGTTCGGACTTGGACGGAGGACGGATGGTGAAGATCTGGGTGGTTGGAGCTGCCAGGTAGGAGGCCTGGAGGCCAGTCAGTCAGACATGTATGCCCGGAAACAAGAACAGGAGCATTCAGTTACCCAGCTCCTCTTGTGTGAAACTGTCTTCCAGTGTCCATCCTGGGGTCAGTCACCCTTTCTTTCTTTAAGAATAGGCTTCAAGCCTTTGCTTTTGAGAAACCTTAGAGTTAGCATTAGCCTAGCCACCTGTGATGCTGCTAAAGTCCTACACCGCTGAGGGACATCCCATGATGCACCTATCTCTTCCTACTCCCATCAATGCACAATAGCAACCTCGTAGCTTCTCCCGAGTCCCTGGGCTCTCATTGGCCAGGCTCCCAGGGGGCGTGGCTTGATCTACTGCAGCACCCAACATTGTTCTTAAAGCCATTGAGGTATCATTTCAGCTATTGGCATGTACCCCCCCCCCTCTGTCTCTATCATGATCTTGACTTAAAGAATGTTGGTCCAGACCTGCTCCACATGGGAGGTGTCATCAGATGTCCGAGCTGTGTGTGTTCAACATCTGACTGGACTTAAAGTAGAAAGAAGCCGGTCAGAATCGCTGAAGGAAGTCGAACTTATGCCTAAAAACATCCTTTTCCTGCTTCTGGTCTCTCTTTTCTGAAACCTTTGCTTCCCTTCAAACCCCTCCAACCCGCCGCGCTCCGTAAATAAACCAGCCGCCGCCTCCTTGCAAATCCCGCGGCGGCGGCCATGTTGTCGGAGCTCCAGCAAGGCGAGTGCAGGTCTAATTAATAACGCTAATTACAACCCTGCCGCCGCCCGGCTGCGAGGCGCCGCGTGGAACTGTAATTAACCTGATTGGTTCCACCTGTGTTTATCCTGCCGCCGCAACCAAGATGGCCGCTAGGGAAAAGGGAAGGGGAGAAAGCAGGGATTATGTTTCCAAATCCTGTCTGTCAGGGAGGCGGTTCTCATATTCTGTCAAGTGTGGATTAACAAGTCATGACTTCAGGAAAGTGATTCAGATTTCAACATTTTTTCATGTTTGCCTTTTCATTCTCTTCTCTTGTCGACTGTTGCCGCGGGAACTGGACTCGGGTTGTCCCGTTGAAGACGTTCCTCCTCTCGTCCGGGAGATTTTCCCCAGTTCCGAAGGACCGTGGGGAGTCCCGCTGCAGTTCACCTAACCGGACAGTAGTGGGCAGTGTTGCCTTTTCTGATTAGCTTCAACACCCCCATGACACTTCCTGTTTTGTACTACAGGAAGTGGAAGCGTCAACAATGGCGACCAATGGACCGTTACTTCTTGTACCCTGGAGTACAAGCTGGGTAACTTCCAAGAGGATGTAGACTGGAAGTGGTGCCAGTTGAAGTATACCGGAGCACTCTTGAGCACTCTGGGGTCGGCCATTGTTGTTCCGGTTGAAACCATCCGACGCCGTTGCCGTGTTTGACCCGCGTGTCATCTGGAAAACAACGGTAAAAGTCCCGGGACTCCCTTGAGTCGGAGTCTGAACAGGCGATCGTGACCGGGGGTCTGGAGGTCAGGCTGGAGGTCAGGCTGGAGTCCCGCGTTGTCGGGTTGTCGAACTCTGAGGGTGCGGACGGGTCTCGACGCTGCCGTTGCGTGAAGGCGAAAATATTTTGTTTGAGCTTCGAACCCCCGAAGGTGCTTCCGGAAGGTCACGGAAAACAAGCGAAACCGCTCCCTTTTAAATAAGTGCATCTTTGTTACCACAAGAATTCGCACTCTGAATTCTCGGAGGAGCTGCCGTGAAGTCTGGAAAGTCTGGCAGAGGAGCGCGGCAACCTCATTAATTCCACTCTCTCTCTTGCTTAATTAATCTTTGTCTGCCGCCGCAGTGATTACAGCTCGCTCGCCGTGCCGACTTGTGCCGGTTCCGTCGGGCCCGGGTTTCCTCCCCTCGGTCTCCGACGAGGCTCGCAAGCACCGTCCGCCATCTGATACCGGGCTTGTTTTTGGAGTGGAGGCCCGGATGCAGATGGAATATTGTGATTTTAATGATACTCGAGCCGTTTGATGTGAAAAGCCAAACTTCGGTACGTTCGGTTTTGAAAATAGCAAGAAGCTGCTGCTTCAAGAAGCTGAGTTCAGACGCTCGCTTTTCTAATTAGCATTATTTAGCCACAGATGAGCTCCAGGGTGAAGGCTAACGCTGCTATTTAAACCTTTCCAGTTTCCCAGCGAGAGGTCCGCGCTCACATGGGGGCCCCCGGGAGTTTGCTAAAGGTCGAGCTCCCCTTCGGCTTCCTGCTTGTCTGAGACCTTTATCTTTATTTGCCACCATCTCGCTCAGGTTTCAAGGTGGCGGCGGGCGATCGGGCTCGCAGAAGTTTCGGCAAGCCAACCAGAACCACGGAGTGAGGCTTGGAAAAGGTTCGTCGGGCATCAGAAGGGCAAGGATCCGTGTTTCTGGGTCCAACCAACCAATGGTGAACGGTACCTTTCTCCTCAAACTAGCATCCACAGTGGGCCAAAATTCAAAAGTGGGACAAAATCATGGGCCAACATTGATGTAATTGAAAAAAATCTTCCTCCAGATAAAACAATGAACCTTTTCATGTGGACCCAAACAAGTTTGGCTGAAAAACTGAATATGGTACGAGCAAAGCTTCATACTAGACAATATATAACTTCATATTGCACTCATGCAAAATCCAACTTGAAATTAAAAAACACATCAATGGTATTCATTTCTTGAATAAAAATTCAATAAAATTCTATGCCACTCTTTATTTGCAACCCTTTTAATTAAATTTCAACGGTAACCTTTTTCCACAGGCTAAGAATAAATGTAAAAATAAAAAAACAATAATAAACCAATTCACTGATAATGATATGTCTTGATTTTCCTGCCAAAACCCCAGCAGAGCATTCTGGGATTTGTAGTATTAGCAGCAGATACACTGCAGGCTAAAATAGCGGCAGGCTAGCTCTAATAGGCTTCAAGGGCCAAATATAATTACACTGTGGGCCAAATTTTGGCCCGCGGGCCAGAGTTTGACTCTGCTGTTCTATGGAGTACCTGCTCCTCAGAGCCACTTGTACCTTGCAGCTAAAGCTAACACTCCCATGACATTCCTGGTCTTTGGATTTGTGAGAAAAGTGGGGCGACACTAAAAACTTAATAAGATTCAAAATTGCAGATCCGTGATGACATTCAGTAAGTCCTTCATGCAGGAGGTTCACAGGACACCCAGCACGGTCCGGTCGAGTGAAAGCGAGGGGGAAATGGTTGGACGTTTCCACGTAACGGGGCTCCTGTGCAGGATAAGTGGGATAGAAAATAAAAGGCGCGAGGTTTTCCAGCTCTTCTTTGCAACTGGAATCTCAGTAGCTTTTAGTTCCCCATGTATTCATAATGACCCGGGCATCCGTCTTTTTTTTATCACTAATTTACAGCAGGGCTGTTTTACACGAACACCCCTATGTATGCTTTTATTTCAATCAGTATTCATATTCATTTGAAACCTCTCAAGAGCAGCTTTTTAGCGTGTTACTCCTCCCGGATAGACGCCAGCAAAGGCGATGGTTGTCCATATCGTATCCAGCGCCAACATCAACCCCCCCCTTTATTTTCTTTCTTTTTCGACCTTGTTCTGCAGTTCTGTCCTCGCCCTTTTTGCGGGTTTGTTCGCGTTCTTCTTCTGCCGACCTTGGCCGAGCGTCGGTTCCCGTCCCCGTCAGCTTTTGGCTCAGCTGCGCATCACCATTTTTGTTGCTTTCCCTTCGCCAAAGGCTCGGAGCCAGAACCCTGTTTCTCGAGGCTGGGCCGCTGCCCGGTCCTCCCCTTCCCTTACCCAGCTGCTCGGGACGGGCAGGTGAGCGGCTCGGCGATGACCTCGAGTCCACGGGAGCGTGGACTGTCTGGACGTTGAAAAGGAAGCAGCTCTGGGAGAGAGCAGATGCTGCTTCGCGGGAAGAAGGAAGAGGTCTGGTCCTCTTCTTTCTGGCAGGAAGACCTGGGCGAGGGGAGATGTTTTCATGCGGTGCTTCCGTCGGAGGTTCAGGTGTGGAGCCGACCGGTACGCTCCACCAGAGGCTGCTCCAGGGATCTCCAGCCAGGTCCTTCTTCACTGGGGTGAAGGATCAACGACAATGCTAATAAGACAAAGCTAAACCAAGAGCAAAGCTTAGGTTCAGCACCTTCGCCTCCCAATCACAACCCAGTTTTCTGATGAGCCTTTCCATGTGGAGCAGGTCTGGACCACCACTCTTTGAGATGATCTACACCCCCCCCCCCCCGGAGCGAGCACTTGGCCACAAGTATTACTGCTAGTATCAGTAGTGCTAACATTTAGGTGCTTTTAATAGCTTTAATATTCATAAAAGAGCGGTTGGTGGTGGACGCCTGTCGAGATGCTGTGGCAGATGAAGCCCCGCCCCCCTGGGAACCCTGACAGATCCCAGGGACTCGGGAGAAGATACGAGGTGACGCGAGTGCAGACGGGTCAGGTAAGAGAGGGACGCATTATGGGATGTCCCTCAGCAGAGTAAGCCTATGGCAGCATCAGTTGGGGATAGGCTAATACTAACTATACGCTTTCTCAAAAAAGGAAGGTTCTGAGCCTAATCTTAAAGGAGCCCCGTCTGGGAGGACAGAAGCACATAAATATGCTTTGCTGTTTGTCTCATGCTAGAATGTGTTTGTTAAAGAAGCAGAGATAATTATTATTTCTTTAAAAAACACAAATTTTAACACATATTTTAGCTCAGGGGCGCCGCCATTGTTTTACTAGCGCAATGCATGCTGTGTTAATGACATATGGAGGTTGCTAGGGTCAACTTAACACCTTAAAGGTGTTCTCGACGCTTTACTCCGGACGCACTTAGCCGAGCTAAGCAGCTGGAAGAGCTCACGGGTGCTGCTGGTTTTAGACGGCGGCTAAAGCCAAACACTGTGCCTGCAGTTTTTCTGTCACAAGCCGATAAAAGGTCACCGGGAAACGAGTGAAGCCCGCCAGAAGAAACGCCACAGGCGGGAGACGCTGGATGTTCTCCTGCGAGGACGTCAACAACACGCTAATAGAGAAGTAGCATCTGATGAGGGAACACTAGCAGCGGGTCCCGGGGGAAGCTGACGGTGGGTCAGCAAAGCCTCTACTAACAGAGAGACAGCGTCTCTCTGTTAGCATAGCAACGCACTAGCCGCACGCACACCGCGAACTTCTTCTTCCTCCGGTGTCTTTGTTGGTCTTCATTTCGAAGCTCATTTGGACGTCTGTCTTCAGCCTCTCCTCCTCGCTCTCGTCTCTCTCAGAACCAAACAGGGTTGCATGTTTTTGCGCCGTACGGTGAAATGAACGGGACCGAGCCAAGAGCCAACCTCGTGACGTCACTACCCAGACACCGTTTGGGACGTAAACAACAATGGCGACCTACGAGTCAACAATTTTACACAAGCTAAGACATGTTGAGAGATTTAATCATTTCCATGTAGCTGCTACAAATATTGGACGATAACATCTTGGTCAGCGAGGAGGAGAGGTTGTCCACCCCATGGACGGAGACCGGAGGACGGTTCTGCTTTCAGAGCCTTCAGGGACGCAGACGATGACGTTTTGCACGACGACCACTTCGTCTCCGTCTTTTCCCCGCTGCCCACTCATTCATTCATCTCGTTATGCCAGACTGGACTTGCTCTCTCTCCTGCAGATTTAAAGTTAAATTCACTTCTGTGCCCTTAAAAAAAAGAAGTTTTGAATGCTCAAGTCGGGCGGCGGCTCTAAAAGCCTCTTTCGCCGGGAGCGGAGGAGTGACAGTCGGTATTATCGCGGCAGGGAGCGTGTGGTGAGACCATTTAGATTAGAAGGTCCTGAGATGCAATTCCTGTTTCTGCCCCGCGGGAGAGGCGGATAGAATTATGAGCTTTTCAGCCTCTCTGTCCCAGAGATTTCGCGTAATGGATGTTAACGTCTCCCTTCCAAAGGACATGATCTTTAATTCCATTAAAAAAAAAAAAAAAAAAATCCAGAGCGATGAGGAGGAATTGAAAAGACAAGGAAGTTAAGGGTCGTCGGAAAAGCTTCCAGTCACATGACTCTTAAGCTGCTCCCTCGGGCTTCTCACATCCCTCACGGTTTTATGTATGTCGTCAAAAACATCTAGAAATGTCATTGGTCGTCATTAGAGAACCTCCAGTAAAGCTACTGCATGTGTTTGGACCGTGGGAGAAACCCGGAGGAACCCCACGCAGATGTGGAGTCAAATATTCAGGAGAACCTCGGCCTACGAATTTAATTGGTTCTTTGACTCCATTCACAAACGGACCAACGTTCACGAACCGAATCAGTGTTTCCCAGTGAATCGATGTAAACCATTGATTTGTTCTCCAGCACCAAAACATACTGAGCTCTTTTATTTGTGGCAAAAATACAGAAAGGAATGAAAGCTAACCTGAATTATTGCTGTGTTTCTGCTGTTCTTTCTCTTCTTGCCACCACTTGGACTCGGCGTTTCCTTCACTAAAGTAAAGCCTTCTCTCACATGTGCTTAACGCTAACGTCCTTCCATTCGTCAAGACTTGAGACCTTCGCTGCGTTAACGTAGTCGCCCATTTAGCCACATCGGCCGTCTTTAGCCCATCTTTGTTCTTCAGGATGGTACAGATGGTTGACTTAGCCGTGTCGTAGTGCTTGGAGAGATCTGTAACACCAACACCGCTCTCAATGTCAGCTATTATTTCCCTTTTGGGAGACATAACGAGGGCTCGCTTAGTGAGAAAAAGCACGAAAAAGTGTTAAATAAGGGGAGAAAACATTGATGAAAGATGTAAACAACGCGGAGTAGCACGTATCACTGCCGCAACGCTACAAGTTTTTGTTTTTGCGTTCATGGCCGAGGCTTGTTCGCAAATCGATTCAAAATTTGATGGAAAACTCTTTTTGAGCCGATTTAATCGTCATTAAGCTTCCGTAAGCCGAGGCTCTACCCTATTGTGAATCTGGAAATAGTCTTAGGAGGTTTTAATTCAATTATTTTCGACTTGGACCCTCATACGGCATGTCTGTTGTGTCGGGACATTTAATTCTCCTTATTAAGGAAGCCAAATTCCGCAGAGCCGAGCGTCTGTTTGCGGCGCCTTTGGAGACTTGGTCCTGGAGCCGCTCCACCGGATGGAGCTGATGCTGTGGCTTCCTGTGGAGGCGGAGACACCCTCAGAGGGAAGTCTTCTCTACCTGCCCGCTGAGGCTAGAACACCAGACATCTCGTGAAGTTTGTTTGAAGCCGCCCACAGACATTAATGGCTCCTGCTTTGCTCTGGGATCTGCTGTACTTGTATGCTTTCCTTTCAGACGCTCCCTTCAGGGGTGGCCACGGCCAATCATGCGCCTCCATCTAGGCCCCTCCTCTGCATCCTCTGCCCCGGGGCTGCTGTGCTGGGTGTACAGGCGTGTTTGGCAGTGGTTTGGGGAGTGCCTGGGACCCCCACGGGGCCACTGCTGCAAGTCAACAGTAAGGCGAAACAAGTGCGCCCATTGGACTTTTCCCCATCCAAGGGAGAACGGTTGAACGTCTCCATTTGACCAGTGAATGAGAGGGTGAATGTCATCTATCTGAATGCTTGTGTGTCTATGACGCATGAATGAGGGGGTTAATTGTTTCTCTACATGATGTATGAATGAAAGGGTGAATGGTTGTATGTCCGTTCGAGATGTGAATGAAGGGGTGAATGTCATATTTCTCCATAGGACGAGTGAACGGTTGTATGTCTCAACACGACGTGTGAATGAGAGGGTGAATGGTTGTATGTCATGAAATGTGAATGGCGATGAGTGAACGGTGAGATGGTGAATTTCTTCTATCCCTTTATTATCCCTTCATGACGAGTGAACGGTTATATGTCTCCATATGACAAGGGAATGAGAGGGTGAACGTCATATATCTGAACGGTTGTTTATAACGCCTGGATGAGAGGGTGAATGATTGTCTGTCTTTACATCTGTAAATGATGAGTGGACGGTTGAACATCTGTCCATTACACGTGAGAGGGTTAATGGTTGCACGTCTCTATGTGACTTGTAAATGAGAGGGTGAATGTCATACATCTCTATATGACGGGTGAATGGTTGTATGTCTATCTCTCACATGTGAATGAGAGGGTGAATGGTTGAACGTCCCAACATGATACATAAATCAGGTTGCATGTCTCTGTATGATGAAGACATGAGAGAGTGAATGGTCATATGTCTGCATTTGACATGTGAAAGAGAGGGTTAATGTCATTCAACAGACATACAACTGTTCAGGTATATGAGAGGCTGAATTATGTTTCTACATGATGTAGGAATGAGAAGGTGAATGGTTGTAAGTCTCTATTTTACGTGTCAATGAGAGGGTGAAAGTCATATTTCTGCACATGACAAGTTAATGGCTGTCTGTCTCTCTATAAGGCGTGAATGAGAGGGTGAATGGTTGTATGCCTGCATATGACATGTGAATGAGAGGGTTGAATGTCCTATATCTCGATATGATCAGTGATGTCTCTTTCACACGTGAATGAGAGGTTGAGTGGTTGAATGCCCTAATATGATGTGTGAATGAGAGGGTGAATGTCATATAAGACGAGTGAAAGGTTGTTGTCCCTTTAAAACATATGAATGAGAGGGTGAATGGTTTTATGTCTCTATATGCAACGTAAATGGCACTGATGATCGAGCGCTTGTAAGTCTCTGTATGATGTGTGAATGAGAGGGTGAATGTCTTCTATCCCTTCGTGACGAGTGGATGGTTGGATGTCTCTGCGTGACGTGAATGAGAGGGGGGAATGTGGATTGGGAATGTCTCTATTTGTGGCCGTGTGATCGACAGGTCCCCGCCTCTCGCCCAATGACAGCAGGGATCCCGTGACCCCTGTGTGCAGGAGAAGCGATGTGCATAAATGAATGAATGAATTCAGTGATGCTGTTTTGGAAAGCAGCAGGTTTTCAGGCTTTATCAGGCTTTATCAGGACGCGCTGCGACGGTCTGGAGCCCCGGCTGTTCGTCCCCGGGCTCGCCGGCGTTCTCGGTCAGACGAACGATCTGAGCGCTTCAGGGCTCCGGCGCCGCTTAGCATTAAACAGCAGTCGTCCCGAACAATTAGCGCAGCCGCGGAGCTGAGATGAAGGCGGACAGATCTGGGGCAGAGACGGCGGGGAGGAAGACGACGGCGACGACGTCCGGCCTCGAAGTCCGTCTCGCCTCGGGCAAGTTTGGCCGTCTTTGTGCGGATCCTGCGTGGAAAAACGACGAGATGCGCGCGGACAGGAAGGAGATCTCGGGCGGTTCGAGACGGCGGGAGGAGGGGGCGGGAGGGGGGAGTCAGCGCTCCCGCGGTGAGATCCAGCCGTTCATCACTTCGGACGGCTCCATGCGGCGCAGAGGCTCCCTGGCCATGAGCTCCTCTGACGGGAGGGGAGCTCCTCTCACAGCCTGCCGGACACGCCAACCAGGATTTGCTATTAGACGTGGCTGCTTTACTGGGCCATGAATGACAGGGTGAATGTTGCGTCTGTATCGTTTATGACGTGCGAATGAGAGGGGGAATTTTGTGCGTTTCTATATGACACATGAATGAGAGGGTGAATGCCGCGTCTATGAGACGTGTGAATGAGAGGGTGAATTTTGTGCGTTTCTATACGACAGGTCAGTGAGAGTGAATGGGTGAATGTTGTGCCGACCTGACATGTAAATGACAGAATGAAGGCTTGTGTGTCTATCTCTTTATATTTATGTTTAGCTTTAGCTTTAGCTTTATTTCCAAATTCTTCACCTGTACTCGATGTACAGAGGAATCGAGAAGATGACATTAACAGTAAAGTGCACGATTATTATCTGCTGCATCGTCCAGTCAGGCTTTGTCACCTTGAAGCTAATAAGAGGTCTGTTTTGATAGCAGCGGTGAGTGTAAATGATTACTTTTGGTTTATTTGTTACTGAATGTTGCGGTTTACGTTGATTGAATGTAAAGTAATGAGAATGCGCCGTGACAATCTGAATCTGGAACCAACAGGAAATCACCTAAACCCAATATTTACAAAAAAAAAAAACCGCTGACGTTGGCAGGTTTGATCGTATCGCATTGTTTTTACCAGTTTCTTAAATTTATAAAATAACATGTCACCCACTTTACATGCAAATTACAAATGAAAATAAATTACTAACTGAATTACAGTTTGAATAGCCTGATCACAATTAAAAATCCTGTTAATAAGTGGATACATATTAATAATTGTAATAAATTATAAATTCGACGAGGGGTCACATCAACGAATCGGCCCCTCCCATCAGCAGGAGGAGGCGGGGCTTATTTGGTATCATTTGTAATAATCACTATTAATTGGCCATTGCTTTACATTTGAATCAGTGTGAGCTTTTCCATTTTAAGTCAATCGTAACTAGTTTTAATGTCATCATTTTTTAAGGTGAACACCAACTGTGTTGGCGCCCCCTAGAGGCCCTTATTTTCTCGAATCAGGCCAGCCGTCTCCGTTCGAACCGACCGACCGAGTGTCGATACCGCCGGGAATCGTGCAAGTAAAAAAAAATCAACGCCCTACATGGAGGGGGCGGAGCCTGAGTGTGCGCTCGCCGCTTCTGCAAAGCCTTTCGGCGACACCGTCGGATCTCATTTCCGCGAGCCAACGAACGCACTCAGATCCTGCCGCCTGGCCACGGCGGATGGACAAACATGGCGAATGCCAAAACCCGACGTGTCTCTTTGCCGCCATGGGTTTCTGCCCCGGGTTGAATTCTGCCCGGAGGCAGCGGCCGTTACGTAAGCTCTTCTTTGCGATGAGGTGGCGGCGGAGGAGGCCACGGTTGTGGTCCTCGCCCGCGAGGGGTTCTGCTTCCCGGGAGGTGGACGGCTGGAAAGCAGGATACGCAGTGACAGAAGTGTGTGGTCTGCACGGAACTGGCCTCCTTTTCAAACTGCTGCTTTCTCGACGGCTCCCCAGGGGGAAGCGCTGTGTTTGACCAACTTTGGAGTTTTTCTGGACTGCCTGGACTTTGTGTGTGTGAGAGTTAAAGACCGCGGAAGCTCGACTTGCGATGCATCAACTTAGTTTTCCGAGATACGAGTCGCGGCTCAATGGATTTTTTTTTTGTCTGATTCGAGCCAAGATCTGAGTTAGCGGCGAGCGGGATGAGCGTGTGACACCAACATGGGAAGCGGCGTTTAAAAACAATGGGATGCACCATGCACCGCTAGCTAGCCCAAAGAAAAGCATGGAAAAACACAAGCACGCCGCGGACATTTTGATTAAATCCAGACCTTCACCAACCCTCATCCCAGCGCATCAGTCTAGTTTTTTTTCTTTCTACCCAATTGGGTCGAGGCAGAGGGCCGCCGTCGGGGAACCACATGTTCCTGTAGAACATCTCGGTCCAGACCTGCGGGTGATTCGGCGTCGTGGAAGTAAAAACTCCACCTGAAACGAACTTAAAGTGCTGAGATTAATGTTGGCTTAATTCCGGATTTAAATATTTTCTTCGGTTTGTAAGAAATGACGCCGACTCTGGACTGAACCTCCGGATTAACTGTGTTTGGAGGCGTGAAAAAAAAAAAAAAAAAAGGTTGGACAGATCAATCGGAGCGCTGATACAACTTATCCCAAACACAGGGATTACGCTAACAGCCGCTGGAGTCGGACGTATTTACCCAGATTCAACCGCGCCGGTTCTAATCCGTTGGGTTTCGGAGCACCTCCTGTTTCTCGGCTGTTCTTCCAGGGCCCGACGCCGCCCGCATCCGGAAAAGACAGAGGCCGGTGAACGCACATTCGTTCCAAGCAGGGGGAGCGACTCCTGCCTTTCCCACGTCGGATTTATTCGTCCGGATCCGACTCTGCAGCAGCCTCCAGACGCCATGACGCCGCAAGCAGGAGACAGGTGTGTGTGTGTGTGTGTGTGTGTGTGTGTGTGTGTGTGTGTGTGTGTGTGCGTGTGTGTGTGTGTGTGTGTGCGTGTGGGAAGTGTCTTTGTAAAAAGATGTGTAAGCTCTGGAAATGCAAGAACCTTCCACCTAGTTTTATTTCAGGAGTTGTTGTTTTTTTAATATTCTAGATACATTAAATAAATATTTCATAGATATTATACTAATTGGTTCCACCTCTGAGCAGGAGGGTGTTCTCCCCTCTTTAACAAAAAAAAAAAATAAATCTTTATTTAATTATCAAAATCAATAAATTAATCCCCTAATATTCAGCAAAAAATAAAAAAATGTAAACAAGGAAAACTATGAAGCTATGAATGTATATATATATATATATATATATATATATATATATATGTTTTTGTGTGTGTGTGTGTGTATAGATACATAAAAACACAATCACAATTACATTTTTTTCAATTTTAGAAAATTTTCCAAAAACAAAATCACCATTTCCTTTAAGGTTTTCAGGAAATTTCCCCCCGAAATGTTGAAAGATCAGGAAGAAATGATTTGATGAATAAATCAACCTAAAAATGTAGTAAAGAAAAGCTGCGGAAAAAGGATACATTGTCGCCTAAAATGTGAAGAAACTATGTTTAATATGTATATATGCATATATATACATCGTTAATATCAGCCATAGAAAGCTGTGAGGTGTGTGTAGGTGCGTGCATGTGCGTGCATGTGTGTGTGTGTGTGTGCGCGCATGTGCACACAACGAAGCTCTGCTCGAGCAGCTCCCTCACAACGGGAGGAGAGTGAGCGAGCCTTCATCCCGTCCCTTTTTTTTTTCCCGTCGCGTTGCAGACCTGCAGCTCTTCGTGGTCCATAAATCCCCTCCTCCTGGTTCCTCCCGGAGCTTCGGAACCCGAATCCAGCAGGCGGCGTATGATAAAACCCCCACCATCTCCTTCTGCCGAGAGGCTGGTTCCATGTGAGGAGCCCAGCTTCTCCTCCATGTCTGCCGCAACCGTTGGAGCTGCATCTCACCGGGCGTCCACCATATCATTGTAGCGTTTCACCTATTGGCATGGAACTGTTACTAGGACTCCTGGTCCTAGCATAATAGCCAATTGATTTCTCCTTCCATCCATGCTCTCCATCATCTGTCTTACCTTCTACCTCTGTTTGCTGTATTTTTCTGGTCGAGGCGGAAGGCCGCCCCGCCTTGAGCTGCCAGATGTCCACGTGTTTCGCCGGGAGGTTCTTCTGGTGTGGTGTGGTCGACACCTGCTTCATGCCAACACTGTGTTGTGTTTTGTAGCCAAATGAATAAAATCTGTCTTGACATTTTTTGCCAACATTATTTTGAGAGTGAATTTTTTTTCTTTGTGTTCGAAAGTAGCAAGAAATTAGCTAAAAAACTACGTAGTAATCACGCTCTTTGTGACTTTCATAAATTCTTATGTATTTTAGATTGACATATTACAGCTGCTTCACAATTACAAAATGAAGAAAATACTGTAGGCATCTATAAAATATATACATATATATATATTTTTACGAGAAACTGTGAAAGAAAGAACTCTCTTAAGA
>CAAKHD010022282.1:21584-40495 GCA_901007705.1 Fistularia tabacaria
GGGTGGGGGGTGGAGGGGGAAAGGGGTTTTCCGTTTGGGGATTGTTTTTTTTTTTTTTTTTTTTTTTTTTGAAAGACTCATGTCGTCCAGGAAGAAAAACGTCGATTTGACAGCGAATATGAGCCTTTGCGAAGGGGTTTCGACACATCTGACCGCTCGGGGGGCCCAAACGTGGCCCGTCAAAGTCAGCTTCATTGTCAATTTCTCCGATGCGCTGGACAAACCAGAAGACGTTTCTCAGAATCCCACCGTGAACTGAAATCAACAGTAATTGCGTGCAAATTAGCAGTAGATAGAAATGTTACATTAAACACTAATCATTGAACTATGAGGTATTGAAGTGTAAAGTGCACGCGGATACAGACGGATTTCTAGTTCATTATACAATTCAGCACAATAAAATGCTGCGTTACGAACATTGCCCCACAATCTACGTGTCCCTGAATGCATCATCTTATCGTTACGTTTGATTTTTACAATTAATTCACACTCGACAGACGATTTCATATTTTTCCAAAAACCTCCTAAAATGTGTACTGTAATAATGTTGAAATATATCATGTAATTATGTCTATATTTTGAAACGCTAAAATGTCAGAGTAAGGATTCGCTTTACATCGATAATTTATCGGAAATGTTAGCGCTCTGACTGAACGCGGCGGTTTCACTGTGCTCGACGTGACCAGGAGGAGACGCTGCAGCGGTGCCGGGAGGACGACCTGAAGAGGAAGGAGATCACCACCCACTTCCAGGGGACCCTCAGCGAGATCCAGGCCCAGATCGAGGAGCACAGCAGCCGCAACACCAAGCTGTGCCAGGAGAACGGCGCGCTGACCGAGAAACTGAAGGGGCTCATTTCCCAGTACGACCAGCGGGAGGCGGTACTGATCCTGCTGAGTCGCCGTTTGTCGTTAGTGCCGCTAAAAAAAAAACAAAGCGGTGGTCATTACATGTCGAAACAGATCACCGATTTTTTTTTTATTTTTTTTTTTACAATGATTCGCGCATCTATTTTAAAATTTGAATTCAAATATTCGATGTCGGATTCTTGCACAAGCACAAAATGTATCTGTTTTTCAGATTTCAGCTGCTGAGTTTTTCGCTCGGTTACAAACCTCCAGCTTCCGTTTCTCTTCTGACGACAAAATCAACGCCCCTTGAATGTCAGGGCTTTTATTTTCTACTTAAAATAGGTTTGATAGACAACACAGAAGCTCGTGGGTTGATATTCATGTTTTTCTCAACAGATTTCCGGTCAATTCTGCAAATTCTACCACTTTTACATCAACTATTGTGAAAATGATTTTCTGCTTGAGAATAACTGAACTTGCACAAGACAGAAGTAATGAGGAGAGAAATGAATGTCTTTCCAGAACCTGGACAAGGTCTTCAAGCACAGGGACCTGAAAGAAAAGCTGCTGGAAACCAAACTCACGCAGGCAACCATGATCCTGAAGGAGGCCGAGGAGAAGCACAAGCTGGAGAAGGAGCTGGTGAGCCGTCTTTGCCATTCTTAAAAGGAAAAAAAAATAAAGATACAACATCATTACAATTATTTTAGAGATGGAAAGATAAGGATGACTACAATAATAACATACATTGGTTACAAAGTGCTTTGAGGACCCTGACTTCCAATGTGTGTCATGAACCAAATACATTGATAAATACATCAAAATATAAAATAAAATAAAATTGAAAAAAAATAAAAAAAAACATTAAAAAAAAATTAAACAAAACAAGTGAAAACAAAATAAGATCAAATGAAACTACGTAAAATGAAATAAAACAAAAGCAAAAACTAAATGAAATAAAATAGAGCAAAGCAAAGTAAAATGTAACAAAGTAAATTGATAAATACATCAAAATATAAAACAAAATAAGATCAAATGAAACAAAATAAAATAAAACAAAGCAAAAGAAAAAAACTAAATAAAATGAAATAAAACAAAACAACCAAAATAAAATAAAAGATAAAACAAAATAAAATAAAACTAAAATAAATGAGATAAAACAAAATAGAAAAAATAAAAATAAATAAAATAAAATAAAATAAAATAAAATAAAATAAAATAAAATAAAATAAAATAAAATAAAATAAAATAAAATACACTTAGTAATTGTGGTACACTGTAAAAGTAATGACAGAAATGTATGCTCCTATTTTGCTGTGTCCTCCCACCACCACCACTGTTGTGTGAGAGTCTTTTATCTGGCGCAGCTGCTGAAACAGGTGACGGAGTGCAAGCTGCAGGTGAAGTCCTTGAAGGAGCAGGAAAGTGGCATGAAGGCCCAGGTAGGGCGACGTGGCATCACCTGCCGATCACCTCCCCTCCCCACCGACTCCGGGAAGGTTGATTCCATCCGTCATATTTCCCTTCCCTCCTCTCCTCTCCCCAGCTCGCCATGTACTCCCAGAAATTCGACGAATTCCAGGGCACCGTTTCAAAGAGCAACAGCGTCTACAGCGGCTTCAAACAGGACATGGACAAAGTGAGAATAAAAATACCCGAAGCCGGATACGCGATGCCGCTGCGATTGTTTACTTTACCTGCGAGTACAAAGATGATTTCCTCAAAAAAAAATAAAAAAATCAAGTGTACTATGACTCTATTTTTAGGGCTGTCTTTGATTGCTCTCTGTTTCTTTTTTTTTTTTCCTGTCCTAGATGGCAAAGAAAATGAAAAAGCTGGAGAAGGAGTGTCAGTCGTGGAAGAGTCGCTTTGACGGCTGCAACAAGAGCCTGGTGGAGATGGTGTCGGACGTGAGAGGCGTTTTCTCCCTCAGCTGCTTGTGCGGTGCTTATTTTAGCGCGGTTCTCGGGTTGATGAACGGGCCCAGATGAACGCCAGCATTGGGAATAATGGAGCCGCAGAAAAATACCATCATGGGGAATAGATATATTTTCAAAATATGAAAAAAAAAAAAACTCCTTTTATTCGTTTCGTGTAGGTTTTGAACCATATTTTTTTTTTAGATTTTGTGGATTTGGCCTCATAAAGTGTTTGATAAGAGGATATTTTGGATGGGAAATTTAAAAAAAAAGGCTGGTCTCTTTCAGAAAGCCCTGAAGGAGAAAGAGTTCGAGCTCGTGGCCATCAAGAACCAGAAGCTGGAGAACCTGTGCAGGGCTCTGCAGGAGGAGAGGAGGAGTCTCTATGAGAAGGCGAGGGGTGCCGGAGGTCAGCCGGGGGAGGAGGAGGAGGAGGAGGCCGAAGCCGCCCAGGAGACCCCGAAAGAAGACCCTCCCGCCCAGGGGCCCGACTCGTACCTGACCCGGGAACTGGCCAAAGTGAAGGCCGAGCAGGCGCTCCTGAAGGAGATCGCCGGATCCTTCACCATCTCCCATGTGGCGGCGGCGGCGGCAGACACGGACGAAGGCCAATCGCACGGACTCTCGGAGGCGGGTCGGGAACAGAAGGAGGAGGACGACGACGAGGAGAAGAAGGAGGAGGAGGAGAAGGTGGAGAAGGAACACACGGGGCAGAACGACTGCGAGCTCCTCCGAGAGGATGAAGAACACAGACGCCAGGAAGAGAGGGATTTGGAAATGGAGTCTGTCGACTGATGTGGAAACGAGTTCACAATAAATATTGATTCGCAGCAATAAAAGGAACGATGTCCAGTGTCAGACGCACACACACACACACACACACACACACACACACACAGACACACACACACTAATCTGCTTGTCTGTGGAGGAAGGGGCTGATCATGTGCCTTTCTTGCAAACACCAAATTACCACGTTTCCATTCATTCATTCATTCATTCATTCATTCATTCATTCATTCATTCATTCATTCATTCATTCATCATCTTTACAGCTGATCCTGCTTTGAAAGTCGCCGCTTTCCCATTTGAGGCAAAACATTTCCCTTCGCCGAGGTTCATTTCGGCGCAGACATCGTGACAGGACGTCTTCCAGATGCCTTCAGATTTTCACAGTTTATTATGGGTTTTAAAAGACCTGCAAAGTCAGCCTTGAAATTTTTCATCAATTACAATTTTCCTTTTTTTTTGTTTTTCTTCCCCCTTGATAGACCTTGCAGTGCTTTTGTGGCGCACGCAGGAGAACGAGGTCAGCAACAGCCAGATGGAGAACACGTGTGCGAATGAGAAGGAGCCAAGTGGGACGGCGTGGATGAAGAAGTTGAGGTTGAGGGTTTGAAGCGCTCGGGCTCAACGGAACAGAGAAATGGAGAGTGTGGAAAAGAGGTGGAAAGGAAGGAAGCGGAGACGAAGGCGTCGAGGTCGTTCTTTTGGGGGTGAGGAGGACGGAGAGGTAAGGGAAGGAGATAAAATCCGACTGAGATGGTTCGGACGTGGACGGAGGAAGGGCAGTGAAGATCCGGGCAGGTGGATGCCGAGGTCGGGGACCGCCAGGAGGGAGACGAAAAAAGAAATCAAAGGATGGAGTGAGAGAAGGACGGGAAGGTGGTTTGTGTGAGAGAGGAGGAGGCGGAGAAGAGGGTTAGATGGAGGAAGATGATTGGACGAAGGGAGCAGCCAGAAGAAGAAGATAGAGTAGAATAACCTCAACCTGACCCTTATCTTCAGAGAACACATACACACGCACACATATATACACATATATATATATATATACATATACATATACATACATATATATGTGCATATATGGATTATGTATACATACATATATGTATATATATGTATGTATATATATATCCATATAGTTTTGTATATATATACACACACATATATATGTATATATATATACACATACATACATATACACACACACATATATATACATACATATTTATATGTGTGTGTGTATTATATATAATACATAATTATCATATATATCATATGTATTATATATATTATGCATTGTATTATATATATATGTATATATATATGTGTATATATGTATGTATATATGTACACTATATGGCCAAAAGTATTAGCTCACCTGCCTTGACTGGCAGATGAACTTCAGTGACATCCATTCCTGATCCAAAGGCTTCGATATGACGCGGCTCCACCCTTTGCACCGGGAACACCTTCAGCTCTTCTGGGAAGAACGTCCACAAGCTTCAGGAGTGTGTTGATGGGAATGTTGGATCATTCTTCCAGAAGTGCATTTGTGATGTTGGACGAGAAGGTCTGGCTCTCAGTCTCCGCTCTCATTCATCCCAAAGGGGGTTGAGCTCTGGACTCTGCAAGTTCCTCCACAGCAGCCTCTGACCTCCATGTCTTCATGGATCTTGCTTTGTGCACTGATGCTCAGTCATGTTGGAAAAGGAAGGGGCTCCAAACTGTTCCCTCAAAGTTAGGAGCATGGAATTGTTCAACATGTCTTGGTATGCTGAAGCCATATCAAGCATCAGCATTTGGACATTTTGGGCAATATCAGTGTGTGACCTCACAAACGCACTTCTGGAAGAATGATCCCAAATTCCCATCGACACACTCCTGAAGCTTGTGGACCCACATCAGAGCGAAGCCTATGGATCAGGAATGGGAGGTCACGGAAGTTCATATACCAGTCAAGGCAGGTGAGCCACTACTTTTGGCCATATAGTGTGTATATATTGAATATATATATATATATATATATATATACATATACAATAAACCCTCTGTGGATTGGGTGCTTCCCATGACTGTGAAAAGGATGGAGTTCCCCTTTAAACTGAGCGTGGCCTGAACTTGCAGAAAGCGCGGGGGCTGTTCCACTGGCAGCAGCGCCGTCCTGATAAGAAATCGCGTATCCCCGCTCGACCCGATCGAGACTCGGCGCTCAAAGAGCGATCGGCCGAAGGAGAACTGAAAATGGCCGCCACTTGCCTGAGAGCTCTGAAGGATTTCCTCCTCAGAGGAGAGGCCCTGCTGGACCTGGCTGAGAAGCAGAGCAAGGGAGGTAAGCGGCGTCCCGTGCGTGTTAAAAATAAACGCGGACGCCGTGTTCTGCGGCCGGAGATTTACGGCCTTGGCGCGTCGCCTGGTGCGTGCGGCAGCAGGCCCGTCAATCATTAGCCGCAGAGCGAGATCCGGGGGTCCAGAGTGCTACATGCTAATATGCTAACATGCTACGCTTGATCCCGCAGGCTCCCTGCAGGAATTCATCCGGCAGAAAATCCGCATCGAGCAGAAAGACTCGCTGCTGGGCTTGATCGACGCGGCGGCGGCTCTGTACGAGAGGTTCGGAGCCGTCCTGTGAAAATGCCGCCACCCGGAGAGATTTTACCAAATCGAATAAATGAATATTTTGTTGGAAAGTAAAAACCCAAATGCATATTTTTTTCAATTCAAATCATAGTCTTCACCTTCGCAGATACTCGGAGATTTGCTTCTGTGACAGTTGTTTTTTAATGATGTTTAACATTATTTCTTTGCATTTAATTCCACAGCCTGTCAGTCAAGAGGAAACGGGACGTGGACGAGCTACTGGAGAAACACAATCAGTAAGAAATACCACCATTCTATTCCTCAAAGTTTGAGACGTGAAACTGCAGACTTTGTTTTTTTCTTTTTCAAATTCGTACATACTTTTTCGGTGCTGGTCAGCGACACGAATCAATAGATGTTATCGTATCAGTTTCTTTTCTGTCCATTATTCAGGCGAATTTGCCCGGAATTAAAAAAGACACTTTTACAGTTGGGCGACCGAACTTCTACTGATTCACAATTTACAAAATTGAAATTGAAAAAATAAGAAGACGTATTTAAGAACAAATGTTTTATACAGAAGACGTATTATTTCTATATTATATGTTCATTTTTAAATTTTCCCTGGAGAACCTAAAAATTATTATTATGTTTAAGAGGCATTATTCCAATCATTATTTCATAACAGAGATTTTGATTTAAATGTATTTTTTTATTTATTTCATGCTGAGAATTTTTTTATACTTGACGATAAAACACGTTGAATAAGTAATAATGTGTATCTTCGGCCATAAACAGACATTATTGCTGTTATGTTGAATTTCTGAGTTTTGAAAAGGCATGCTTGAAATTCATTAAGAGTTTTGAAGCATCTTCGCGTAAACTTCAAGTATCATCAAAAAATTTTTTTTTGGAAATCAAAAATTATGAATGGTCTGAGCTGTCAAACTTGATTCCATCCTAAGAAATAAATCATCCACCGAAACCTCAAGAGATGTTTTTTCTAAAAAGGTTGTTGCGCCTTGATCTGCAGGGATGCTCAGCTGCAGGCAGCCGTGCAGGCGTTTCAACGGCTACAGGTAAAATTTCACGATTTTCCGATGAACGCGCGTGGAAGGAGGTATTTTCCATTTGTGCTTAACTGAGTGGAAGTGATGTCAACACGCACACACACTCACACACACACACACACACACACACACACACACACACACACAGGATCGGTGGGACGACTTTCTGCAGCGGCTGGACGACGAGTTGCAGCTGAGCTCCCAAATCCTGAATGCCGACAATCAGTCGAAGGGGGTTTCGCCCGACGTTCCTCTCATGGATGCCAGAACGGGAGAGTGAGCGGATTCATTTCCATCCTCGAACACAATGAAAGTGCCTCGGACGTCGAAGCTGATAGAATCTGTGAAAACACTTCACTCCACCTCTGTGTGCTGCAGAGCGGTGACCTTGCAGAAATATCTGGGGAGAGGAAAGAAGATCCTGCTGGTGCTGATCCGCCAGTTCTCCTGTCTGCTCTGCCGCCTCCATCTCGAAGATCTGGAGAAGAGTAAGGTAAAAAAAAAAACAAAAAAAAAACCCACACCTGTTCAGAAGGATTATCTCATCTACCTGAAGTTATCTGCACCACCTTTAACCCCGACGGGAGGAAGAAAGTGAACGGAGCTAAACTGAAGGTGCCTGCATTCTCCCTCCTGGCCACCAGGGGGAGGCAGAATTAGTGATGACAAAGAATGGATCCATCCATCCATCCATCCATCCATCCATCCATCCATTATCCAAAGCAGGGGTCCCCAGCCTTTTTTGCGCCACGGACCGGTTATCAGACAATATTTTCCCCGGACCGGCCTCTAAGGTGTGGCGGGTAAATACAACCAAATAGAATGATTTTGTAAATATAAAAATCAACGTGAATCCACCGTGTAGTCGTGTGCGACTCTATCAGCAGCGTCCTCCTGACGCTCCTGATCTGCTGACAACAGAACCAGAGTAACATCCTCCCCGGCCCTTCGCGCTCTCTGGTCGCTATGGCAACGCTGAACCACGCCTTCAAAATAAGATCCGCCGCAAAACAAATATAGAGTCGGTGAAAAAAATACAACTCACCGTAACGCGAAGAGTGAATCAAGAGGGAGTCACAGACGGATTTTTCCATGTAAAACATTGTTCAGACAAAAAAGAAATAATGTAAGTTATTTATCCTTTCTGTGCGGAACATTGTGATCTGTGGTGAGAGCAGGGAACAGGTGGAGGAACATCTTGAGAGGTCGGAGGTGGAGGAATGTTCTGGAAAGGACAGGAATGAAGGTTAGTCGCACCAAGACAGAATAGATGTGCGTGAATGAGGGGAAGGTGAGGCTACAGGGAGTGGAGATCAAGAAGTTGGAGGATTTCAAGTACCAGAGCAACGGAGAGTGTGGAGAAGAGGTGAAGAAACGGGTTCAAGCAGGTTGGAACGGGTGGAGAAAAGTGTCAGGGGTTCTATGAGATAGAAGAACATCAACCAGAAGGAAAGGAAAGGTGGAGGAGACAGTGGTGAGAGCAGAGATGATGGATGGTTTGGAGAAAAGACAGGAAGCAGAGCTGGAGGTGGCAGACATGAAGATGTGGAGGTTCTCTTTGATTCCAGATTCTGGTAGATGTTTTGGAGAGAAGCTCAGAGATGGTTGGGTCATGGACAGAGGAGGGAGAGTGAAGATATTGGAATCGGAGGTCTAGATGAAGACCAGAGAGAAGATGTATGGAGGTAGTGAGAGGGGACATGAAGAGAGGAGGATCCAGAGAACAGACTGAGATGGAGAAGGTGGATTGGCTGTGGAGACCCTGAAGGAAAAGCTCAAAGGAACAGAAGATGTTCCCTCCCTGTGCGGCCCTGTCATTGGCTGAGAGGCCGGGCTCAACCTCCATCGCAGTGACCTGACCTGCCACTGGAATCGCTTCCTCTGTTCAAATGTTCCTCGGCTTACGTTCTTGCTCAACGGCTCACCATCCGTGTCGTGGGTTGAAGGAACCACTGAAATGTGAAAAACAACACACTTTATATGAATTTTATGTGAACATATTGGAGGAGTGGAGAAGACGAGGGAGAACCAGAGGTTATGTGTGAACGCTCTGGAATTCTTCCTCAAGATTCAAGAGATGGCAAACAAAATGTGTTTAAACCGAGAGCTGCGAATTATAATCTACAGGGTTTATTTAATTTTGAACAAATGTAAAAGTGTCTCTGTCATCGGTGTGAAATGCTGGAATGAACTTTGTGATGAAGTGAAATCAAGTCCTTCTTTATGATTGTTTGAAAGAAACCTAAAGTGTAAATGTGTTACTGACGATGAAAATCACGTCAAACTTGTGACGCGTTCGTTTGCTTGTAAAAGTAATTGTGTTTTACTGGCCTGAAATCGCCAGATTATTGTTATATTTTAAGCCGAGGAAAAACATCCAGGCAGTCCAGTGGGTTTCTCGTCAATTTAATTATTACCATTAACCACCTGGTTACATATATATTGTATCATATATATAATTTATTGTACAAATATGAAAAATGATGGCAGTGTAACAAGGCATCTGACTGCAGGTCGTTCCATGCGTGGCAGATGAGCGGATGGAAACTGCAGCGAGAGAAGAATAAGAGTCAGATATTCAGGAGTCAGCCGGACGGCGGGTAGAACGAGTTCTTCTGCTTCTTTTTTTTCTTTTTTTTCCTCCCTTCTTCCTCCATCCGACCCTGTTCTCTGTATCCTCCTCAACATCTCCATCTCTGCGACCTCCAGCTCCGCTTGCTGTCTTTCCCTCGACGCCACCGTCGCTAAACCATGCAGCATCGCTGCCCTCTTCACCCCCCGCCATCGCCGCTGAACAGCTTTATATAGAGCGGTGCTTGTTAACCTTGTTGGAGGTGCTGAACCCCAGCAGTTTCATGTGTGCATTCCCCAGACCTTTCTTTATAGGAAAATACAAAAGCATAGATACAGTGGGATTTTTTTTATTCATGGGTTAAAAAAAAGAAATACTTTCTTTAAAAAACAGAAATCTGAATTTAAAAAAAATCACCAATAAAGAATAAATTGCATTCTTTTCAACCCATAAAATATTTGTAGTTAATTTTTTTATGTGCCATTCAGAGATAAATGACGTTTTTTTGTTGGATTTATATGATACTGAGGTTCAAAAATGCAGATTTTATAATAAGACCAGATATTATGCAAAATTACTATGTATCTTTTGATTATTGCGAAGTTTGAACTAACATTTGTTTTATTTATTTCCCTCCCAAAAAATCTTTGGAATTAATTTTGCTTATATGACGAAAAGAAGTGATGCCTTTGATAAAATAACAACTGATCTATTACCTCTCATATCATTTGTCATCACGCATCATAAGAGTCACATGTGTGTCTTGAAAAAGAAAATTCGCAAATTAAAGAATTAATTGCTTTCTTTTCAACCCATAAAATATTTGAAGCTTAATTTTTCATGCGCTATTCAGAGATAAATAATGTTTTTTTTGTTGGATTTATATGGTTTGGGGTTCAAAAATGGAGATTTTTTTAATGAAACTCGATATTATACAAAATTACTATGTATATTGTTAAGTTTGAACTAGTTTTTGTTTTATTTCCGTCCCCAAAACTTTTTTTTGGAAAAAACTCTTGAAATTAATTTTGTTAGTATGACGAAAAGAAGCGATGCCTTTGAGGAAATAACAATCGATCTATTATTTCTCCTGTATGCCTTTACACGAAAAATTGAATTGCATTCTTTTCAACCTATAAAATATTTGTAGATGATTTTTTCATGCTCTATTCACAGATAAATAAAGTTTTTTTTTGTTGGATTTATACGGTACTGGGGTTCAAAAATGCGGATTTCCACGAAGCTTAAGGAAATGTTCCCTTAGTTTTGCCGGTGCCAGACTAGAAATGCTCAACTTTGCGTTGCAAATCATGCGGATAGGATGCTGACCCCCATCACCTTCCGTCATACATGGAAATCCATAGTGCACATATTCGTCCGACCTCCTTCTTTTTTTGCTGGACACAGTTAGTATGAAGGGATTCAAATATGAAGAAAGAAATCACACGACGTACCGTCACCACAGTCGCAAACCCACTACCGAGCGCACCAGGTGTCCCACAGGGTGTGTTAACATTAAAATAAAATATCTAAATGTCCTCATGACACAAAGACAGCTTGATAGGTAAGGAGGTAGAGGAAATGTTATCCTGTGTGTAAGATACCGCGGGGTATGTAGGATAATTATTACATGAATGGCGGGTAAATTATTTCTCTTTCAATGCGTTTCACCTCAGAAGGCCTCATCTCGGAGGAGGTCATCCGCGTACACGTCCCCTGTAGAGGAGAAAGACAAAAGAAAACGAGCGAAGATGAGAGAGAGGACCGAAGAAAAAAAAAAAAAAGGAGTTAAATATGAACGGTAGCATTTTTTTTTTTTTTTTTATCTGTCACCTGAGAAAATCTGGATAAAAATGCGATCCTGAGCAGCTGTTTCATGCTAATCCATATCCCCTTTTTTTTTTTCCTCTGTGTGCTGTAACGTTTCCAAAAATGGTTTTCATTTTGATATTTCTTCATACTGGTGTAACCAGGTGGTAAACGGTAATAATTCAATAATTCAATAATTCACAAGAAACCCACTGAACTGTCTTAGAATCCCTTTTCGTTGCGCTTGCTGCATATTTTATATTGGCCAGCAGGGGGCGTATTAGCGATGGCTGTTACGGTATTTCGGGAGCAGATCGAAGTCAGGAAGTTTAGACGAGAAGATATTGATAAAATATGAACACTTTGTGGTAAAATGTGATGTTGTTCACTGTCAAAAGCCACTTTCTGTTTGTTTCATTTGGATACGATTGTTGATGCCGACGAAGCTAAGCGTCCGCTCGCTAGCTGCCCCGCCATATGTTCCTTGTTTGCGCGTTTCTGTGTTTCCTTGTTGCTCCACATTGGAGTTTGTCCATATTTTGTAAACTGTCGTTAGTCGGCCGAGGTTGACGTTGCAGTTTGATTGACAGGTGTCCCTGGACGCTCACTCGCTGGAGGTGGTGGTCGTGTCCTTCGGCTGTCGGGAAGGGGCTCTGCACTGGCTGGAGGAGACGAGCTGCCCCTACGACATGCTCCTGGACCCCGAGCGAAAGGTCAGAGGTCAAACACTCGCACAGAACACGCAGCTCATCTACCATTACACTCCTGGACTGACCTGCACACACATGCTAACACGCATGCTAACACACGCTAAGCCTAGGCAGCAAGGCAGTAACCCTTGGCAACGGCTGTCCGTATTTATTTATGTACAATTTGATGTTGTTCGCTGTGTGTCGCCACTTTTGCACGTTTATACATATATATATATACAGTATATATATATATATATATACGTATATATATACACACACACATATATATACACATATACATATATATACACACATACTATATATAACATATATATATATATATATATATATATATATACATATATACATATATATATATGTATTGTCAACAAATTGTTTCGTCGCAACTTGTTCAACAAGTCCTACCTGTTTATTTGTATTGTTAACACTGTTTATTTGAGTTTTTCTATTATTGACAACTTCTCTTGCACCGCCCACTTTCAAGATTCAAGATTTTTAATGGTCAACGTGCAGCTGCAGAAGAAAATTTTACAGTGAGAGCTCCCAGCTCGGCGTATGAACAGGATAATAAATAGACAAGTTATGGCTATCGTGTAGAAGAACGCAAAATAAAATAGAAACTGTACTTTTACATATCATAAATTATCATATGCGCATTTCTCCTTGTAAATTAGAAGTTAGTTCATGTCTACTGCATTTAGTGCAAACATCCCTCCGCATAATATGTCCATTATCAATGCTTGATGTAAATCACTTGTAAATTATTGACATAATTTACCATGTACTGTAATTTCTGGACTATTGAGCACTGAATATAAGCCGCACCGGCTAACAATAATTAAATAACTATATTTGTTCGTATATAGGCCGCGCTTGTCTATAAGCCCCAGGTGTCCACATTGTAACATGAGAAATTTACACAGAAAGATGTTACACACAAACATTTTTTAAACTTTTCATTAAATCCATACCAGTAACATCCACCAATACGTACTGGAAATCCTTGTTTCTGAACAGCGGCTGTAGCACGGCTGATGAAAAAAGATTCGTAACGAATAACACAAGGAAAAATCCTACCATCCATCCATCCATTTTCTGTCCCCGCTTTGTCCTCCTCCGACCGATCGCTATCTTCGTCTTCCTCCTGCGCGCTAAAACCGTTAAAGTCGTCTTCTTCGGTGTCGGAATTGAAAAGCCTCAGAATCTCAGGGTAATGTCATCGGTCCATCGATGTGACGAGGCTAAATGTTTTGGCGACGTGAAGCTCGTCCCCCCAAAAAATCCATAATTTAGCCGCATCGTTGTTTAAGCCGCTGTGTTCAAAGCGCGGGAAAAAAGTAGCGGCTCATATTCCCGAAATTACAGTACATGCTGTTAATTTAGCTGCATCTCCTACTTTCTTTGAACGTCCGATTAGATGCTAAACTGCATTTTGCTGCGTTGTGTCATGACAAAAACGTTAAATCCAACCTAATGTAACTGGGTGATTGCAGATGTACTCGGCCTTCGGGTTAGGAGCCTCCCTGAGGCGGGTGCTAAACTTCGGCAACATGATGCTCTACGCCGAGTACGTGGCGGACAACTTCCAGTTTCCGAGGGGACTCGCGTCGATCCAAGACGACATGTTTCAGGTAAAACGAAAGAGACGCGCTTTCGAGGTCTACGAGTTCGTGGAAAAAACAGCGACCCCGCCCTCCGCCCTGTGTTTCTCAGCTGGGCGGTGACTTTGTGCTGGATGAACGCGGGAGGGTGCTGTTCTCTCACTGCTGCCAGACGCCGATAGACCGCCCGCCGGCGGGGGACATTCTATCCGCACTGCGAAGAACAAGCTCCTCCGCGAACGGCCAAGATGACGATCACAAATAATTAGCTCGGAGGGAGCGAGAAACCACGAGGCGACTCGGAATTTCTTTTTCGAGGGAGCGAGAAACCACGAGGCGACTCCGAATTTCTTTTTCGAGGGAGCGGATGAGACGGTGATGTAAAAAAAAAAAAAAAAAACGGGTTGAAAAATCCCGTCTTTTTTCCGTCCGGCGGGATGTTGAAGAGAAAATACTCGTGTCTGAGGTCTTCAATGTGGACGCTGAAAAGATGAAGCGTGCTGATGATTTTATCAGAACTGTCGGAAAATTATGACAAAAAAATACCTTTAAAAAAACAAAAAACTAAATCAATTTTTGACTTTACAATTAAAATTGCACATTTCAATAAAGAAATGCAATCACGGTTGTTATTATGATGTCATCACTTTGTCTCAAAACAGTTTCTTTTTTTTTACATTTTTTTCATTTCAAGCCTCATTCCTGTTAACTCGGGAGTCTTTTATTTTTCTTGCCCATCCGTCTCTCCTCCCTCGCTTTAGGACTCATCAGGTCGGTTGTACAAGTCATACCTCCACCTCCACCCGGCCACTTGCTGTCATCTCACCTCTCCATCTTCACACTCTGCTCCCGAGTCCTCGTCTTCTTGTTTTTGTTTTTTTTTTTTGCAAGCTCAATTCTTCGCTTTCTGCTTTTCCCCGCTGATTTCCACCTGAAGGCTGTAGGTGAAATGTTGCTGTGAAAAGTAGACGGGATGCTGCAAAATCAGATTCTGTATCATGTTAATCGTATTAAACACCGTTTAATACACATTAAACACATTAAACACGCGTTTCTAAAAACGACCAAAGGTGGGTGTGTCAAGGATCCCAAAGGGAAAAAGAGAAAGATAGCTGATGAGAACAGAGGATTCGAGGAAGAACGGATCCGAACCATTGGCTTTCAATGCCGATGCGGAGGGATTGCCTGCACGTTTGCTTTGTCATGAGAAGTTGTCGAACAACAAGAAGAGTCATTCGGAAAGACACTTCCAGGGAAGGCGTGCTGAATTTGCAGCCGACTGCCCAGCTGGGAGTGAGAGAAAAAGCGCGATTGCAGAACTTCAGGAGAAATGAGAGGAGCGCAAAGGTAGATTTCAGGAGTGGATTTGCAGCTCCGGACTCCACCGCTGCTGCAAGTTTTGTCGCAACCCGGGAGATGATAAAGCGTGGAAACCCGTTCACGGATGGTGACTGCATGAAGGATTCATTCATCAGAATATCAGAGTGCCTGTTTTCAGACTTCAGAAACAAAACTACTACTTAGTCATTTTGATAGTAAGCTAATATAGCTAATATACACTTACAGCCATGTTGTCTTCATATAAGGCTTATATAAGGCTTTTAATTTTTTGCGTTTCCAGACAGATTTGTTTTTTTTGTTTTTTCTTTGGTCCAATATGGCTCTTTGAACATTTTGGGTTTCCGACCCCTGGTCTGAACCCAAACATGGGCAGCACCAGTAAAGTCTGGCTCGTGTCTTACGTGTAACTAGCGATAAGTCGCATCTCCCACGACCTTCTCGTGCGGCGGATGGGGCTTTCCCCCGGAAGGTGGCCCGGCCTCGAGAACACGGCCGTCCGTCGAGAGGCTCACGGAAAACGCGGCCGAAAAAAAAAACCGACAAACGATACTCATGGTATCCACGGAGGTCCCGGAGGCCCCTTAGAGAAGAGGCCCGGCCTAGATATTCAACCTAGATATTTGCATCAATGTATTATTTTTTTCCTTGAAAACTGCAGCTTACAGATCCTCCCTAGACAGCAGCACAGACGGGTCATCTAATGATTGATAGGCCAGCTGGACTTGAGGAAAAGGAGCCTTTGGTAATCCAGATCATGGATAAATCTTTTACACAGAAGTCCTGCGGGTGCGGTTAATCTTTAGATGGTTCGTTGCGACAGTAGGCCTCCAAAGCTCTTGTCCTTCTGTTTCACAACGTGAATGGCAGTTCAGCATCAGAGAACTTGCTTCGGTGGAAGTGCGGCATCCGTCTTCTCCGGGCAGAACGTGGACATTGCTGCCTTGAAAGGAGTGACCGTTGCTGCAGCGATTCACGTTTCATCGAGACTTCCATTAATCCCACGGTGCTGTTACAAAAACGCGCCATTCGCCCGATGAATAAAGTAGGATGTTACGATCTAGCTTAAGAGATGCCAATAAATTTCTTTTGCCAAAAGTTGGAAACTCATTGACTGGGAGATGTCTGTGGTTTCATGGGGCTCAGCGGTGGAACAATCTCAGCAAGGAAATGAAAACATGTCATTCCTTCTTTGTATCTCAGAAGAAAGTGTCTCGGTCGATCTTGGATGGACACCGAAATGAATGATTATGTTAAACTTGCGTGACACTGAAGTGTAAAACTGAAGAAGTGTTTCTTCTTTGAAATATGTTCTGGTTAACTCGTATTGTAACGTGAAATATGCACTCGGCACGCAAGCTTTCGCTTCTGCCCTCATAATAATAATGACGAACTGAGAAAACTGAAACATTAAGGCCCTCAGAAGTTGTACCTTCGTGAGCTCTAAAAACCAAACAATAATTAACACGACAAGCTATTGAGCTCCTGTTATATGTGGAAAACTCCTCATCGTCCATTCGAACCGAAGAAAGTCTCTTCGGCGAGAAGCTAAACATCTTCACGGGATGAAATCCAAGTCCAGTTGCCAGAAAAACAGATGTCAAGAAGAATTACCCATGACCTGGATGACTGAGAATCTCCGCAGACATAACTGAATCCCTCTGCCGGACATGTTTCCGAGGTGGTTTTGAACCGGCTTGTTCAGCTGGGGTGAAATGGCCACGGAGAAGGAAATCAAAACACACGTGAGCGAGGAAAGATAAGTGGAGCGTAAAATGAGCTCTGACAAAAGCTCTGGGGGAAAGAAAGAAAAAAAAAAAACTTTTCTTAGAAGGCTTGAAAAGATGACCAATAAACTGGAGGCCGATCACGACGCAGTGATGCGAGGGCTCGTCCGAGCTTCAGGCCCCTCTCATCTTTTTAAAGACGCGTCTCCTCCCGGAGCCTCTCAGAGTGGATCCGCTCACGGAGCCGTCACCAGCACGCATGGCGGATGTCAACAATCTCATGGCGCACATCGGGGACTTCGGGCCGTTTCAGAGGAAAATCGTCACGGTGGGTTCCCTGCCGCTGGTGGTTTTCGCTTTCGTGCTGGTCGGGGTGGTTTTCCTGGGGAACACTCCGGACCACAGGTGCCGGAGCCCCTGGTCCGAGCGCCTCGGGCGGGACTGCGGCTGGACGGAGGCCGAGGTGAGGGAGGCGTCCGCTCCCGGCTCCGGGCGGTCGGGCTCCTTCGACCGCTGCGAGAGGTTGGATGTGGACTGGAGCAGGAGCCAGAACAAATGCGCCGAGTTGGACCGGCTGCTGACCTCCAACGCTACGCGGCCGGTGCCTTGTGACAGCGGGTGGGTTTTCGAGGGGAGCCACAGCACAATCGTGTCCGAAGTAAGCGCATTTCTTTCTTTTCAATTCACTCTTTTTTTTATTTTTTTTTTTATATATATATATCATGAACAGCTGGAGGGACGCGACGTGTAAGGCCGCCGCTTCAATCGAAATTTCACATTTTTGCAAACAGCTTTTTCGAACCCCGCGCACGTGGAAGTTAGGGTGTATAATCCGATTCACACTGTATGACGTGAGAAGTGCAAAAAAAAAAGACCGACGACATTCAATAGAAGACAGCGTGAAAGCCTACGTCATGAGAAGTTGTTTCCATACAATGGATACCGTGTCTAATTTGTCGCTTTTTTACGCTGATTTTTACCTAAAAGCTAATTCCTGACCCATGATGAGCGGCGGCGAGGTGTTACAATGGGATTATGTGACACAAATCCAAGACAGTGAAATTAAGGATGGGGGTTTATCTGTGAATAACCAACAGAAAATCTCGAGAGATTCGCGGTTACGGATCGGATCCCCTTCCCTCAAGCGGTGACGAAACAGGAAAAAATCGATGAGCCGTAATCCACATGTGATGCTGTGCGGCTTTGCTACGCTCCGCCGCTAGACAAACACAGGCAAGCTGTGCTCGGAGCTCCTCTTTTGGCAAAGAATTCAGCTCTCACACGAAAGGCGAACGTTTTCTTCCCCAACGCTCAATCTTTGAATCACCTCCGTTTTTACTCAAAAAGCTTAATGGTTTATCTCTTCGTTTTTTTTTTTTTTCTTTCGCTTGGAGGTTTTCCATTTGAAATGTTCTCCCTCCTCCCAGTTCTCGCTGGTCTGCGCAAACTCCTGGCTGGCCGATCTCAATCAAGTCTCCCTGGCGTGTGGGTTCTTTATCGGCTCGTTTGTCACCGGCTACCTGGCGGACAGGTCGGCAACGCATCCACCTTCCTGTGATTTTGTGAGCGGCCTCCGCGAGGGCCAGCGGGACTGACGAAAGAATCCTCCACAGGTTCGGGAGGAAGCCGTGTTTCATCGCATCGATGCTCGGCCTCGGGGTCTCTGGGATCTGCGTTATGCTGTCGCCGTGGTACCCGCTGCTGCTAGCGTTCCGATTTCTACAAGGGTTTTTCGGGAAGGGAGCGTGGACGGCCACCTACGTACTCGGTACTTTCAAGCACGGCAGAGAAAATAACATAATTCCTATTCACATTTTCCAGTGGAAATGAGCCGCATCTCTGTATCCGGTTCACTTTCTAACCCCCCCCCCCCCCCCCCCCCCCCCCAAAAAAACCAAAACACAAAAAAAAAAAAAAAAAAAAAACACACGTATATTTTGTTTTT
>CAAKHD010022282.1:40515-54271 GCA_901007705.1 Fistularia tabacaria
AGCCCGGGAAAAAAAATAACATAATTCCTTATCCCCTTTTCCACGGGAAATAACCCCCAACTCTTTTTCCCGTTCCCCTTTTTACCCCCCCCCCCCCCACACACACACAAAAAGCCCAAAATACCGAAATTAAAAATAACTGTATAGGATGTGTTTAGTTGTTTACAGCAAAGCAACCAGACTCAGACGAGGCTGAGGGACCTTGTGAAGCTCAGAAAAAAATGCATCCAGTTTTATCTCGTAGCCACTTTCCTCAGAATGTAAGTTCACGTTGAAAAGGCTCTTCGTTGTTGGATCGGTGTTCATCATATCCTGGTGCAATTTCATTGTTTGGACACGCCGAGAAACAGGTAGCAAACACAGGAATCCTGTTTACAGCTCTAATGTGAGCGGTGTCTTGAAGGCGAATCCAGATGTGATCCAGGCGGATCAAACGTCTGTGCTTGCAGAAACCGAGCTAATCTTTGAGAATTAAATAGAATAAAATGTCAGAGGATACAAAAAGTATTCAAGAGGAAACTCCCGCTCCCAAAAGTCAATCGATCAAACCAGTTCAGACATGACTTGATGTGAACTTACAACATTACACTGTTGCTGCACTGTAAATTGCACCGAATCCAAGTTGAGACGGTTTAATATCTGCCACATTGGAAGTCGCACACTCTGTATCAAAACCGCCAGCTCTATTTCTGGGTGTTGAGTAATTTTACCATGTCTGATCTTTTTCGAATGCAGTGATCGAATTCTTTGGATCGAGCAACAGAAAATTTGTGTCTATGGTGAGTCGGACTTTCTACTCCACCGGCATGGTGATCCTGCCGGGTCTGGCATACGCTGTGTCATCCTGGAGGACTCTGCAGCTGGTCATGAGTCTGCCCTGCTTCCTCTTCATCTCGTACTACTGGTAACGCAGACATGCCGTATTATAACAATATTCAAATTCGGGCTAACACCTTGGGAAATCAAAAACACCACCACGAGCTTAGCTTTTAATCGACACCCCCCAAAGGGCGACAAGTATTTGACCTGATAGTCATCGAAATGTAACAAAACGTTTTTTTTTTTGCTTCAAGGTCTTGAATACGGCAGAGAAATTTGGCAGTTCTGAACTTCACCAAACTGTTGATTATTCTTGAAGGTTAATTCCCGAATCGCCACGCTGGCTGTTCTCTCAAAAAAGGACGGCGGAGGCCATGAGAATCGCGGCGAGCATCGCGCAATGCAACGGGCGCTCTTTGCCGCAGAACTCTCAGGAGGTAAGCGGGTCCTCGTCTTCGGTTCCCACCCGAGACGAGGCCACTCCTGAAAAAACATGCTTTCCAGATAATTCTGCGGGAGGAAAAGAAAGAGGTGAATCTGGTGTCCGTGATGGACTTGTTCAGGACGGCCAACATCAGGAAGAACACTCTGATTTTAACCTACGCCTGGTTAGCAACTTTTGATTTGACACGAATGTCTGTTGGCTTTTAAAAAACGGATACGGTTTTCTTGATTTCCCTTTGCTCCGCCTCAGGTTCACGAGCACGATTGTGTTTCAAGGTCTGGTCCTGCGCTTGGGGATCTCAGGCGGAGACCCCCTCCTGGACTTCTTCCTGTCCGCAGTGGTGGAGCTTCCCACCGGCCTTATTTTCTACCTGCTGGTCGACAGAATCGGCAGACGCTCCCTGATGGCCATCGCCAATTTCACCGGGGGGATCGCCTGCCTCATCGTCCCCTTCGTTTCGATGGGTGGGTCAAGCCGATACGACGGGCGCGTGGAATATAAAAGAGTGAAAATGAAATTAATTAAATCCTCAGTTTGGGATTAAATGTCAGCCAGTATCATTTTGGAAAATAGTAAAAAGAAATGAGCCTTAAGCACATTCCTGACCTTTTGTTCCCTTCTGGGAAGCCCTGAAGGAGACTTGAGTGTCCAGCTGTCATCCATTAAAAGCTTAAAAAAAATACATCCTGATGTTGAACCTGCATATTTAACGGTCTTCAGCGGCAATAATTACAGACGCCCCGAGAGAAAGAAAAAATATTTTAGAGCCAATTTCTCGGTTTTGTTGTTGTTATACTCATGAAAAACAAACAAAAAAAAGCTCTCAGAAGGGAAGAGAGTATCTTTTGTGGGCCAAAGATTTTAAGGTTTTTGTGATTTTCTGTGCCAACCTTTCTCCTCTTGGTTACTTTCAATTTTTTGAGCTCCGGGGAAACAAATGCGTTTTTGATTCCATTCATTTATCAAAGTCATCAGTTCTTTTCCTCATATAAGCAAAATTAATTTCATGAATAAATTCCAAAAAAAGTTTTTCGGGAGGGAAATAAATCAAAAACTAGTTCAAAGTTCACAATAATGGAAAGATATACAGTCATTTTGTATAATATCAGGCTTTGTTAAAAAATCCGCATTTTTGAACCCCAGTAGCATTTAAATGTGACATTTTTTTTACATTTATCTCTGAATCGCGCATGAAAAAATAAACTACAAATATCTTATGGATTGAAAAGAATGCAATTCCTTTTTTATTCAGAGTTCTGATTTTTAAAGAAAATAATGTTTTTTTTTAACCCATAAATGAAAAATCCGTATTTTTGTAGCCCCAATGTATGTGCCTATGTTTTGAATATGAAAACAAAAAAAATTACATTTTATTTTTCCTATTAAGAAGGTTTGGACGAATGCGCATGGTGAAACCGGTGAGGTTCAGAACCTCCAACAAGGTCAAGAACCACTGCCTTAGAGTCTGTGCCGTCTTCCATGTCATATCTCATAGATTTCGCCTGGTTGAAAAAGTCAATCGCAATGATCGGGAGGCTGGCTATCGCCATCGGATTCGAGACGGTGAACTTTGCCAACACAGAAATGTACCCGACACCTCTCAGGTGAGAAAACGCTGGTTTGTTTTTTCGCCGCACGTTGAAGGACTTGAAAAAAATGATTTTAAAAAAGTCGTTTTTCTGGATAGTTTTTACACCTTTGCCTCCACATGTGGTATTTCACGTCATGTTAGCTATCTTGCGTTATGCCGGCCAGCTTTCCTTCATTTCGTGAAAAACGCAACAGGGTGTTTCCCTTGAGACTCCTGAGACCTCAGTGAGATAGAAAAAAAAAACACATGACGGATAAATAACCCATTTTGAATCGGTATAACCGGTGCTGCGGGCCTTTATGGAAACGCGGTAAGCTTTGCCTTCCTGTTTTTGCAGTTCCTCAGTCACACTCAGTCGGGAAGTGGCCCATTAAAACTGAACACGGGGGCTTGACAGGGGGAGCGATCTGCTGCAAAAAATAGTCAATAGGCTTGATTTTTCAAGCAGACGAAACTTCACTGGCCTGCTGAGGCAATTTGGAGGTGATTCATTGTTTGTCCATTCAAATTGCTGAGGTTGGTCGCAGTTGGGTGTCGCGGGACCAAACTTGTGATGCAGAAAAACTGATTTTACCCGCTACATTTTTGTATTTGTAAATATGGAACTGGCTTTCGACTCTCCTAGAAATCTGGGTGTATCCGTGTGCTCCTCCGCCAGCGACATTGGAGCAATAGTCGCCCCATTTCTGCTCTACAGACTGGCCAGTGTTTGGCAGGAGCTCCCGCTTTTCCTCTACGGTGATTTCAACGTTTTTCCTCTTGCACCGTGCTTCCGCCGCGCGGGGAGTAACACAGAAATTCAAATGCACGAGTGAACCGGATCTAATTCAGTCCTCTATCATCTTCTTTCAAGGGGCTATGTCGGTGCTGTACAGCGGCTTGGTCACTCTGTTGCCCGAAATGAGGGGAGTCCCGCTACCGGAGACCATAGAGGAAGCCGAGAATCTAAAGGGGTAAAGTGATCACACAGAAAAACGTCACAGAATAGAGGATGTCATATTAACATTCACGGCTGTTTAATGCAACAGTTTTTAGATGAATTCAGAAACCAGTTACGGCGGGCGACTCCTGCCTCGGCGATGCAGAAATAAGTGACACATTTTCAAGTCACCGAGGCAACAAGAAAATTTAAAAAAATCTAAAAGAACAAAATCTTATCGGTATTAAGGAAGATTTGAAAGGAATCGATTTACTTGGCGTCAATGCAGGCAACCGACTGACCGCAATCAGAGCATTTAACTCCGTAGAACCCAGACGTAGACAAGTATTTCTATGTCTGGGCTCTACGGGGATCGTTTTTTAGAAAAGACTAAGGGCCACCGGCGAAGGTTGGTGTGACTGGTGGAAAAGCAATGTTTTTTCACTCTTCTGTATCTAAAGTGCTGGTATTTTTGATTTTCTACAGGACAAAAAACAAATTGGGGGATGCCAAGGATCTGATGATATGATGGAAGATGGAAGCCTCGAGGAGCCGGAGGATCCTCTACTGTGTTTACACTTCAAATATTGTCCCACTGTATTCTGCTAATTCGTTTTACAAACAGTGCAAATTGTCTGGGGAAGCGACACGGGAGGGGAGGAAAATAACCGAGAGGCTTGTCGGTGCCTTTTGCAACCTCAACGACATTTTAGTTGAGTAATGCTTAAACGTATCGAGTTTGAAGTGCAGAGGCTTAGCATCGTCAAAATCAGATACAGAACGTTTTTCTGTCGTATTTTTTGATAACACCGGGTAACAGGATATTAGCATTTTGTTTCAACATTTTTTTTTTATCTTATTTTGCCAAACTAACTCTTCCTCATCCAATTACAATTATTCTGGCATCCGATCAGAAAACTGAGCTGTGTAGCCTGGTTAGCTTAGCAAACCACTTAGCCAAATCTCGTTGTCGGAAAGCGCCAGGGCCGGCCACGCTGGCTACCTCCCAGCTAATGGGTGAGCTGACGTGTTTGTCTCTTAGTTACGCAAACCGTGTCCTGAGAGTCTCCATCGACATCCGTCCACATGGAGGAATCTGCAATCACCAAATAATTTACCCGTCACCCAAACCTGGTCTGTAACCTCGCCAACCCAATCAAAGGTAAACAGGAAACGGACAAATCTTTTTCTGAACATCCTAAGGGGGGCTGCGCTAGCGCAACCACAAGGACATTAGTACTTTCTCTATTGAACTGCAAATACCTACCAAAACGTTACTAATACTGTATGTCTATACAGTCGCAATCAGAAGTATTCAAGCCCTCCTAGATTTTAGGGATTTATCAATTTCAGTTTTCTCAAAGAGCAAGATTTTGCTTTTAGTGACCTCCTTTATGAGCTGGAGTTGAAACACAATGAAGCCCTTAGGAGCTCCATAATGATCCGTCATTTGCTTCAACTGGGTATTCAGGGCGGGTCGCAATCATAGGAAAAGGGCAACGAACGGAGGAGCTTCAGCAAAAGCTGAAGAGAGGAGATTATTTCACCACACCTGAAGGGCCTTGGGTATAAGAAGTTTTCCCAAAAATGTCAGCGATTCATCATTGGGATCATTATGGGGGGGTTTCAAATGTAAGGAACAGCTGCAGAACCTGCATGGAAGAAAGCCCACAAATTCAACGAGAGCCCTTCGCAACTTAGTCTGGACAACAAGGAGGAACCCCTGCGAGACTGTGGCTGGAGCGACTGCTTCGGTTGCAACAGGACGTGCACTGGGTGAACAAGAACATTCTCCACCACATGGACAAAATGGAATTCCACGGAAATTCTGGGAGACAGCTCCCTGGACTGATGAGACCAAAACTGAGACAGGTTTGACAAATGGACCGGCGACATGGCTGGCATGCAAAAGGCCGGGCTTACGACCCCAAAAATACCGAGCGTGGGGGCGGGTCACCGATCGCATGCTTGGCATGGTTGTTTCCCCCAGAAATAGCAGGTCAGGACCACGATCCCAAGCATACCTCCAAGTCCAGAAAAGCCGGGCTTGAGACAAAAGATCCTTGGATCCTCGGACCTTCTCAGTCGCCAGATTGAAATCCAGCCGTTTGGATGTTGCAACACCGAGGCCATCAAACACCACTCAGCCAGAAGCTTTTGCAAGTGAAGAGTGGACGGATACTCCAGTCGAGAGGCGGAAGAAGCTCGTCGGCACTCGTCGGAAGTGATGAAGCCCGAAAGATGATCCGCAAAATACTAAACCCGAGACTGAGTTTTTTCCATTTGAAATTCAAAGTTAATCCAACTTGATTGTCGAAATAACGCAAATAACGTATCCATTCATATCCTTTCGCTGCTTAATGAGTTTTTCTTTGTCATTTACTGTCATTAGCTTCCACCCACCTCGCCTCCACGTCCTTCCGGGTGAGGGGGTCCGTTATCTCTTATTGCAACTCTACATCATCTGTATTTCTGGGTACGATTGAAAAGTAATCTACCTCCGGGCCTCATTTTCAGAGTCCTCGCTATTTCACGAGTGTAAATAAAACGTTGAAAGGCTTTGTCTGTGTAACTGGTGGAGCAGTCAATCATGGGAGAGAAAGTGCTCTTCCTTTTCTAGAACATCTTTTTTGTTTGTTTTTATAGCATCGAGACAACAATAGTGACAATTGTATGTATAATGCAGATCTAATTAAGGGTTGTTTTTCTTAAGGCTTTTGTTTGGCCGTAGATTTGACCCACCAAGCTCGCGGGCAGCCAACAAAAGCTGCCCCACATCCACAGCGTCGGGTGAATGGGAGGACCTGCAACCATAAACTGTGCCGAAAATCACTGGTATGCATGAGAAGTCGGGAGTCTGTCGGGCGTAAATATTTGTGCCACTTCAATAAAAGACGAGTGGAAAACGTCGCGCGGCGACGGCAGGAAATGTGTCTGACGCTGGGAATACGAATTAAAACACGACGGCAACTCCATCCGCCGCTGATGACACGAGGAGACCTGGAAATGAGGAGCGCGCTGTTATTCCGATCTTGATGTACGATTAGGAAAATGTTCTCCTCACATAACAAAGATCCAGTGATCCGTTAAATGAGGGCGGAGGGGGACCAGGAGGAGGAGGAGGGCGCGCGGAAGAAGGGATGAAGTTGGCGATGATGCTAAGAACTCAGTGCACACAGTAATGAGTTTATAACTAATGGGAGTAGATTGGAGAAGAGGGTCCTGATCCACACCGATCGCCTCAGATTTAAGAGTCTCTGGATTCTCCATCTCCGGCGTTTTTTGTTTTTTTTATTCAAGAAGCAGAACAGCGGGAGACGCTCGGGCGGCACCTTTTAAGGTCGCAAACATGCCGGAGGAGGAAGAACGGGAAAAATTAGCCACCGTCATCAGACAGTGGAACAATAACAGACTGGATTTATTCGAAATAAGCCAACCAGACGCGGTGAGTCACCTGCAGACGAGTCCTATTTATAGCAGAGTTAGCAGCCACGCAGGGATTTAAATGGATGACAGAGGTGAACTTGTGACCTCACTCCTGTCAAACACCTCACAAGATTGTGCAAGAACAATAATTTCAAGGCAAATCAGAGCTACTCGAGTGCATTCGGACCATTCGGAGGCGTATTGGAGTCACAGATCAATATATTTCACTTAGCTGGTCCAATTATCTTGTGGGAGTGACTGATATCAGTAACTCCAGTACCTTCTCGACAGGAAGTGCAAACATAAAGTAAATGTACTCTTTATTAAATTGTGTTTCTTTCTTTGCTTTCTATTCAGCTTCAGTGGATTTTCAATTCACGTGTTGTTCAGTATTTAATGAAAACCGAGCATCTCCGGTGACTGCGTGTGATTATATTAAGGATTGAGAGTTTTGAAGGGGTTGAGACACTTCTGCCTCCTGAGTCAAATCAAACACCGTCTGATCACCTCGCGGTTTGAACGGCCCTTAAAATGGCATTTTTACCATCGGAGACTTTGGAAACCACCATTAAGAAAATCATGTTCAAATAAAACTCTGCATTTTACATTTTGTGACAACTCTGGATTTCCTTCAACGATGTTCATTCATTCAGTCCTTATTTAATACAGATAAATATTATTTAATATTATTATTATTCAACACAGATACAACCTCTGTGAATTAAGATAAGATAAGGAGCTTTATTGATCCCCAAAAGGGGAATTTTGTTTGTCTCACCAGCGCAACAATAGCAGTGTCAATAGATATGAATGTAAATACAAATAAAAATGACAGTTAAAAGATAGCAAAAAAAAACAGCGAGTCAGTTGATGCTCACATATCTATAGAGAATTTCATATGCAGGACTTTTAATCGTATTGACGTCCTTCATCTTTTATCAACAATGTGCCCACAGACGTAAAGATGACGATAGAATATTATAAATGTAAATGTATGCGGGGTCAGGCTGATTCTCACAGTGAGGCTGACCTGGATTTTTAGTCCGAATTGAATTTTCTGTGTACTGATGGAAAAACTCACAGAGCCAAGTTGTGAAAACATGACAATTAAACAGTCAGACGGAAGATTTTCTTCATCTTGAGCTTCACTTTGTGAAATGCCGTCTCACTCGGAAGCTGTTCTCTCGGAAAGGCCTGTTTTTTTTTTTTAAGAGGCGGCGCTATGACGTCGCCGGCCCCCCCGAGAAATCGTCATCCGACACTGAGGCCACCAGATCGCAAATACGGAGACGCGATGAGGACCGTTTGCACTTCCATGAGATGCGAACGAATGAAAATGTTCACGTTGGTTTGAGATTTTCGACACAAGAGAACGAGTCGATGGGGTTTTAAGGATTTTAGCATCATATTCATCTTTGTGATCTGCAAAAAAAAACCAAACACGTAACATATCTATTATAATACGTATTAAAGCATCTTATGTGTGTCAGATCGTTTGCTGATTCTCAATCCAATTCTCTACATTCCCGCCTTCCACTTAAATCAACGAAATAAATGGCCGGGCGTCTGCTGCAAACACAACTATTTTACAGCTAGAAACAACTTACAAATAAAATCAGGGTCCATCAGAGTACAACTATATGCGCTGATTCCAGTGAGGTGCTGTGAGGTTGATGGCTGGCGAGGCACTGACTTCATCACGATCACAATCAGTGGCTCTTCGCAGCCGTTTTACGATCGCTCAGCACAAGAAACGAGTAACACACGTACGGTTGTTGACAAAAAAAAACAAAAACACTGTACATTGGAAATGAGGTTCATATAGAGAAGGTGTTTAAACATTTTAATAGCGACATAGAGAGACAGCAAACCGCCGTTCATGCAGAGCTTACCAGCGGTGAGCCGTCACCGCGCAATCTACTTTGAGGCTCGACAGTTCGCCGCCTCACCGTACGAATCGAATGGCAAATGTGAAAATCCAGCGACTTTGAACAAAAAAACTGGTGAAGTTAAATGAAAATGGACAATTATCGTGCAAATGACTGATAAATATAACCATTTCATTCTTTTTTCCCTTTTATATTTTTTTCTTTCCAAGATTGGCAAGTCTGCGGCCTCACTGCATGTATTTGAACAGTAAATGTGAAAATGCAGCGATTTTGAATAAAAAACTATTCTAAAACTGGTGAAGTTAAATGAAAAATACATTCATAGTGCAAATGACTGATAAATATAACCAATTCATTCTTATCTTTCATTTTACATTTTTTTGTTTCCAAGATTGGCAAGTGAGGCACGGCCTCTCCTGCCTCCCCTGACTGCTCGTCACTGGCTAATACCCACACACCCGAACGATGAGCAGATGAAACTGTCTCAGTGACGCTTGTTCAAATTCCAGCAGATTCTGTTTTGCCACAAAAACACCCCTGACCCCACAACCTAAGCAGATGTAGTTTTTTATAGTTTTTTACTTTTTTAACGTATTTTACATCTAGAAACTACTTACAAATACGTGGATGATTCAACTAAATGCACCCACTAAGTTCCTATTTACATTCGTTATTTGAAACTCTGAAAGATAATCCGGCAATTTTTGACAAAGTCCTAAACTTGAACACTTCATTTACCGACGAAAAATACCCGAGTGCCCTTTTTTTTTTTAAAAAAAAAAAAAGAAAGGTCATACATTCAGCCGATGAGAAAACAGATTGGATTGAGTTGTTTGCTTTTTCTTCTCGTTCCCTGCCAGAGCCTGGTGTTTCACGGCGTGATGCGCTTCTACCTCCAGGATCACGACGGCGGAAACGTGGCCACGAAGTGCGTGCGTCTCAGCAGCAGCTCGTCCGCCCGCGAGGTCATCGAGATCCTCTCGGAGAAATTCAGGCCCGACATGAAGATGCTGAGCACTTGCTACTCTCTGTACGAGATCCACGCCGACAAAGGTAGGGGGATGTTTTTGAGACTCAGATTTGGGATTTTTATCTGCATCCAAAAAGGGGCTTCTGAAGATGTTACAAGCTGTGAGGAAGAATACAACATGTTGCGTAGCTCTATGAGTGGCCAAAAGAAACCTTCCCTTCAAGTGATCTGTTGACGGTAGAAAAGGAAGTCTTTTCTCTCCAGGGCTCAAGACGTAGCTTCGACAGGTCAGGTTTCTCTATCAGGATGATTGATTGGTCTGTTAAGCAGATATTTTATGAGTTTGAAAAGGAAAAAACACGAACCTCCGCTGCCCAGTTAGGGATCAAATGTAGCGACTGAGAACGGTTTTGGAACAGAAAATCCGCACACCAAGAGCGCTCCAGAAATGAAGATGATTTATTTCACACAGAGAACAGAATTTTTTACTTTTTTTTTTAATCGCATGACATTTTGAACAAAACTTCCTCAGATGCTTCTCCAAATACCTTTGCTTACATTTTGTCCAAACATTTGTGGACGTCATGCGATGAGAAAAAAATGTTGTTCTCTGAGGTAACTGCTTGATAACGGTTTGAAACAAAAAATCCGCACACCAAGAGTGATCTAAAAATGAAGATCATTTATTTTACATGGAGAACACAACATTTTTTTCCTTGCATGACGTCCGAATATGTTTGGATAATCTGTAAGTCAACATATTTGGAGAAGCATCTGAGGGAGAACAGTTTTGTTCGAAACGTCATGCGCTAATTAGAATTTTTTAGTAAAATGTTTTGTTTCAAACCGTTATTTAGCAGATATTTTATCTCAACGTGTGACGAGCATCAATATTTTAAAAACATTTCTTTCCACTAAAACATCAACTAATTCTTATAGATGACGGACCGGGTGTTTGCACTTTGACCCAATTTCACTGATTTCAACTGCTAGCGTGCCAGGAGCTTCGACGTTCTGCAGACGTGACATGAATGAGCGTTATCTGCGCTGCTTTTTGGCTACTAGAACGCAAACTGGACCAGGAAGAGAAGCCTCTGATGACGCAGTTAAACTGGAACTCGGACAACAGGGAGGGACGATTCGTGCTGAAGAAGGACAAGCGGGGCGAGGAGGTATCGCCGACCCGCGCTCGCCGTCCGCTAGCTTACAACTGCCGTCTCAGTGGACCCCATTTAAACGCATCTACGTTCCTTCTTCCGCATGTTGACCAACGAAGTCGAGCGTCCGTGAGAAAGAAAAGGGAGGCGTGATTCAAAACTTCAAGCGGACGCTGTCGCGAAAAGACAAGAAAGACAGAAACAAAACCAAAACGACGGGCAAGGATTCAGCCCAGGAGAACGGGTAAGAACCCCCACGTAGAACAAATCGACCGTTTCGAACGCGTTTCGCGACCGCGACTCTTACGGGAGGCTTCGCTTTCAAACGCCCATCCAGGTCAGGCGAGGACAGTGACGGTGTGCGGAGCTCTGGGTCAACGAGGCAGCAGCACACGCCGGCCGACACCCGTGAGTTGTATTGATCCGTGCGTCACCGTGAAGCATCTGAGTTTGTGTGTTGCTGTTGTTGTTTTTGTTTTTTTTTCCCCAAATCAAGCCCGCGAGTAAATCGATCGGTTAATTGTCTTTACTATAAAACCCAACAGGAGGGCGCGGGGGGATTCCGCAGCCGGACGATCGGCCCGGGCTGCCGCTTGGCATAAAATTCAGCGATAACGGTGAGTACGAGTACTCTTGTCTTCAACAGCTTGGCTGTCCAGAATTAAGAGAGAAAAAAAATCAGAAAAAAACAATACGGAGAAAACTGGCGGCCAAACTGTCACTACCTGAAGTTTAATATGGATTTTTTATTCTTACTTTACGTTTTAGATTGGTAAGAATGGTAAATGTTCATCACTTGGTTCCAGAACGCTAAACACTTCATATTCACCCCCACAAACACGGAGAGATGCGATGCAAAAGCCCAAACCAGGCCTTTAGGTTTCCGTGTTTTGCCCAAGGACTCTTTGACATGCTGACAAGAGGAGGCGGGGATTGAACCGCCGCCCTTCCGGCGGGAGCGAAACGCCCGCTCCGCCAACCGAGCTACAACTTCGAACACAAACCACTTGAAAGCGCCGCGAGATATAGACGGCGCATATTTAAAAAAGTAACGTAGGACTGAAGGGTGCTTTCACGAATTTGCCCAAAACATCAGGCAAGTGAGGAGAAAGTCATCCGAGTCCAAACGGTCTGAGTGAATCCCCCGCCCACACCGAGGGGAAAGCACATGATGGTAACGTTATTACCAAAAGAACTAAGAGAAGAAAAGAAAAACGTCCGGAAAGAATATGCTTTGTAGCATCTTAAGCATTTCAGATGTTTTCACGGGCCATCAAAAGGGACGGGAAATGAGCGTGAAAAATCCAATCGGACGGTGATGCGGCGTAACGTGCTTCCACGCAACGTGTCTACCTCGTGTTTACAGCGCAGGAAGTTTAACCTCAGATTAAATTTTCAGGGATTTCCCCCCCGGCTGGGAAATGAAAACCTATTCAATTTTTAAGGCACATTTACAGTGGCATAAAAATCATCCTGACGTCGGGGAAGCCGGGCCGCGGCGAGGTCGAGGAAGACTGGGTGTACGTCGGTAAGGAAGGCTTGTGAAAGGAGAACGTCTGGTTCACAAAAAAAAAAATTTCAATCCCATCTGATAAGTACGGAGGCAAATTCTCTTCCATCGTTGGATGCATCAACAACGACAAGCAGGAGGAGGAGGACCTGATTGGGAGTTTTTGTTGAGTTGGAGCAACCGAAAACCAACCTCCTACTCAACATCTCCAAGGCCAAGGAGGTGGTGGTGGCCTTCGGGAAGAATCGGAAGAGATGTCCACCCATCAACCGTCCAGGAGGAGGAGGAGGTGGAGATTGTGGACTCACAACACGGATGCCCTCTACAGGAAGGCTCAGGATGTTCTTCCTGAGGAGACTGAGGTGGTCCTCAGAGGCCTTCTCGCAGGCCGCGGTCGCCAGCGCACTCTTCATTGCTATAGTGTGCTGGTGGGTGCCAGGACTGCTGAGGTCAACAGGCCCAACAAGCTCGTGAGGAAAACCCGCTCGGCGGTGGGACTGAACCTGGTCCATCTGGAATGGGTGGCAGTGAAGAAGCTATCCTGGAAGATCGTTCCCGCTGTGGCTGACGGACGCTTCATCCCAGCCTGGTGCAGAAGACACCAAGCTTCAGACGCTCCTTTGTGCCCACGGCCTTCAGACTGGAGAACAGAAGTCTGGACGGCACACAACCCTGACTGGTTGGAGGTGCATCTGTGCGGCCAGCACCTCACCACCTCACCACCTCACCTCCTCACCTCCTCACCACCTCACCACCTCACCTCCTCACCACCTCACCTCCTCACCTCCTCACCACCTCACCTCCTCACCATCTCACCACCTCAACTCCTCACCTCCTCACCTTCTCACCACCTCACCACCACACCTCCACGCCCCCTCACCACCTCAGCTCCTCGCCTCCCCACCACCTCACCTCCTCACCACCTCACCACCTCACCTCCTCACCACCTCACCACCTCACCACCTCACCTCCTCACCACCTCAACTCCTCACCTCCTCAACTCCTCACCTCCTCACCTCCTCACCTCCTC
>CAAKHD010022287.1:0-19866 GCA_901007705.1 Fistularia tabacaria
ATCTTATCTTATCTTATCTTATCTTATCTTATCTTATCTTATCTTATCTTATATACACACACACACGTACACACTCAAACACACACACACACACACACACACACACACACACACACACACACACACACACACACACACACACACACACACACACACACACACACACACACACACACACACACACACACACACACACACACACACACACACACACACACACACACACACACACGCACACACACACTCCCACACACACACACACTCACACACACACACACTCACGCTGCTGAGTGTGTTGTAACAACATGTGATGTCAACCTTCCAGGAAGCTCTGAGCTTACAGGAAGCAGCTGATCTTATCCTGCCCATTGATTTCCTCCCCGGCCATCAGGACCTCGTCCTGAGATATGAGGAGGCCGTGGGAGGAGGAGAAGAAGGAGCATCTCCAGCGCCGCCACATGTGATTCCATGAAATATTGATAAGAGCCGCCGCCGTCGGGCCTTCTGGACACACAAATGGACGGCAGAAGAAGGTCTGAAAGCCGGTCCGACGCGGAGGTCTGTCCTCCACGGAGGGTTGGGTCTCCACAGACCTGGACGTTGAGGTGGAGTCCACGTCCAGGTGGAGCCGTGGGAACCTGGAGGTCCTTCTCAGATGAATCTTTAAACGTGGCGCTTTTCACGCTTTTAATGTCTCAGAGGAGGTTCTCCCTCATCCAGGTCACGGCGAATTCTGGTCCAGATCTTCTTGTCGCGGCAGCTGGAAGTTGAATTTCCTGACTTGAAGACCCAGAGGTTGAGAAGAAGAGGTGTTGAAGAAGCCTCTGGGATGAGCGGTGGAACGTCTGCGAGAGAAGAAATCCAAGACAAGAAGATTTGAACAAGAAAAGACTTTTCATGAGTTTTCTCCTCCTGGAGAAGATGGAGGTGGAGGAAGGAGAGGATCCGGGGGGGAACACATGGTAGATGCTCTGGAGATAAAGCCACGCTGAGACGCTTGGGACATGGAAGGAGGAGAAGATCAGAGAGGAGGTTTATGGATGGAGAGGAAGAGGAGAGGAAGGGTTTCGCTGGAGAAAAGAGGGTAAGATGGAGGCAGATGATTGGCTGTGGCCCCTGAACAGAGCAGCCCAGCAGAGGAGAAGAAGAAGAAGAAGAAGAAGAAGAAGAAGAAGAAGAAGAAGAAGAAGAAGAAGAAGAAGAAGAAGGGCGTCGTGGAGACGCTCTCATTCATTCGCGGAGAAAACGCTGCTTTCTTAAAGACGCAGGAGGAGGAAGGAGAGGAAGAGTCGAGAGAGATGCCCTGACGCACACGCTTCGTGTGTGTGCGTAGGAGTGTGTTTGTGTGTGTGCGTGTGTGTGTGTGTGTGTGAGAGGCGACTTTCTGCGGACTTTTGCGCAATTCCGTCGCACACAAGGGAGAGAACAACATCCGGGAATTAAGGAAGGAGGGTTTTTGCGTTTTTTTTTTTCTTCTTCTTCTTCATTTTTCTTCTCCCTTCTCGCTGTTTTGGAGGAAAACTAAAAAAAAAAACAAAAACCCAACAAAACAAACATGGCTAAGTTTTTCCGAGCGGCGATCATGGGCCCCCCGGGGTCCGGGAAGGGGACCATCTCCAGGAGGATCGCGCAGAGCTTCGGCCTGCAGTACCTGTCCAGCGGACACTTCCTGCGGGAGAGCATAGCGGCGGACACAGGTAAGGTGGAGGTGGAGGTGGAGGTGGAGGAGCCCCACCAGCCCTCCTGCTTTCTGCCAAATGGAGATAAAGCGTCCCAGATGTTTCCCCGTGGAGAGCTGCGAAGCTGCTCTGCCATATTTCTTTCTTTCTTACATCTGATGTTTTGGAGAAGCAGAAGAAGGTGTTGACTTCATTAAACTCAGAATTCACACCTTCACTAATGGATGAGAGCCATCTTGCTTGTTTACCCAACTCGCCGTTGTTGTTTGTTTTATTTTTTCGGGTGTGCAATCATTAGAATTTCATGAAAGCAGCCAAATTTTAATTCATTTATTGGCCACGCTGGACTTTGACTGCAAATTTGTTCATGATGTGTTTTAAAGTGACGCACAACACAAAAAACAACAACAACAAAAAAAAAAATCAAATGTGCAGACAATGAGAGCAAATCCTGGATCTTCTCTGGCACCAGAGGCGGGCCTGCTGGTGAAGACCTACGTGGAGAGGGGAATGCTGGTGCCGGATCCGGTGATGACCAGACTGATGCTGCCCAGACTGGAGCAGCTGAGCGAGCACAGCTGGCTGCTGGACGGTAAGGTCATCCGGGCTTATCCTGGATGGATCTCCAGGAGGAGCCGCGGCCATCTTTCCGGTAGTTAGGCTACACCTACGATGTCAAGGGAGCAGGAGCAGGAGCAGTCGACCCCCTTTCTGAAATGTGATTGGCCCGGCCGGTTTCCTCCCCCGAAACCCCAGCGGCGCCTTACGGAGCGCTCTTTACTTCAGGCGCATGGAAGTTGGAGAATGCGGAGAGTAGGTTCCTGCATCTGTGAATAATTAATGGTGCGAAGCCCCGCGTGCAGCAGCTCTGCAGTGAACTCACAGGATAGGAAATACACTTTTAAAACCAAATTAAATCTTTCTATGATTACTACTTCAACACCCCCCCTCCCGTTATGCTGCTGTGACAAGTAAAGCTTCCCGTCGGGGGATCAATTAAGTCTATCTTACATTAACTTAAATTATAGCTCATTATAACCAAAGACACACAATCAAATTCTGAGAGGTTATTAATGTGTGTGTGTATATATGTACATATATATTTATTTATTTATTTATTTATTTATTTATTTATTTATTTATGTATATAGGTATCTATAATTTGTTTTACCGCTTTGTCACTCTTATTGTTTTTATTTTCATTGTTTCTTTTAAATCTGTATTTTTTTGTATACGTCTGAGTGTGGAGAAAGGCACCTTGAATTAAATTATTTATTATTATTATTATTATTATTATTATTATTATTATTATTATTATTCAACATGAGTAATTTAAAAATATATTTCTTTAAAATGTCTCACCATGAAAAAGATCGATAGAAATGAAGCATCTTAACTCAATGATAGCCTTTTTTTAAAAAAAACAAACCCAACAACTAATCATGTGATAAATAAAACCCCTTCTGTGTTACAAAATCCTTTTGCAACAAATACATCTTGACTTCATGTCAGTAATCAAACAAAACACACAAATATGTCCTCAGTCTTCTTCTCCATCCGTGTTCTTCTGCAGAGCTGACCTGACCTGCACTCCTGGTCCTCCAGATCGACAAACAGGGGAAAGTCGTTGAAATTTGGTTGCGCAAATAGAGCCGCCGTTACGGTACGACACTGCGGAAGTACCGTAGTGTACGGTGCAAAGCGCAACTCAGATTTCAGTACAAGCTGTATTGTCTTGTGGGAAAACGGGTGAAAAGCCGGACATTTTCACTCGTTTTCACTCGTTTACTCATCCCACTTAAGATGAGAGTTCACGAAATCCAGTGCAAAGATGCCATTCGGTTACATATTCAGCTGATCATTGTGTGTTTGCCAGTTAAATATTGTCCCGCTGCGTCAAACTCGGACGCTGTCAACAAATATTTTTTGTTTAGCAAGAGATAAAGTCAAGGTCAGTCCCTGTCACACACGCACACACGCGCACACACGCACACACACACACACACACACACACGCAGACTTCCCTCTTTCCGTTGGCTTTGAATGTCCAAACTTTGAAGCCGTAGTAAAAGTCTTCTGAGGTGAACATCACTGGAGCTGTTGGACCAGTGGCACATTATCGTACGTCCTTCCCCCCCCAGGCTTTCCCCGGACGCTCACGCAGGCCCAAGCCCTGAACAAGCTCTATCAGCTGGACCTGGTCATCAGCCTCAACATCCCCTACGAGACCCTCAAAGACCGACTGAGCGACCGCTGGATCCACTCGGCCAGCGGCAGGGTCTACAACATGGGCTTCAACCCCCCCAAAGTCCAGGTATGGATCGTTTCGTGCGTTCCTCTCTATGACGGCGGCCCGTTTGCTCCTTGGACTCCATGCTGAGGGTTCCTCACCCGACCAAACAGCTGGCAGGGAATGTAGAAAACCAGATTAAACATTCTCCGTCATGTGGTGACATCTACACCTGCCGGGCTTCATCAGTGGGTTCACTGGAGCTCCTGCCTTCCCTTTGGAGATAAACCTGCTTCATAGCTTTTCATACTTGTAAGGCAGCTTTCGAATGTTTGGTTATTCCGAGCTTGTGAAGAAAAAGCTCTCGTCTTGTCGCGTACGGGGAACTTTCTGTGGCTTAGGCCCTTCACCAGGGCGGAGCTGGTGCCGAAGCCCGCACTTCTCCGTTTCATTTCCCCACGTCTGCAGCGGTTGGTGGGAGGCATCAGAGAGACCTGCGGCCGTTGGCCACGCGGCGGTCGGAGAGCCTCGGTGTCGTCATCACGCCGCTGCTTGTCGAACGACCTCTGCGACGCTGAGCTGAGCTCAACAATATGCACATGCAAAAAAAGAAAGGAAAAAAGAAACATTTGTCATGTCTTGTGAGTGACCAGATTTTCCTAAAATAACAGTAATAATAATCATAATAATAATAACTATTTGTACTATTAATATACAAGCACAATAATAATGATAATTATAATTGTAATAGAAATAATGATATTATTATTATTATTATTAGAAAGTCATTTAACTTCTATTTCGCAAGACATGACCCATTTTCAAATAATAATAATATAAATAGTTACTACTATTTATATTATTATTATATGTAGTAGTAGTACTAAAATCTAATAATAATTCTAAATAATATTATTATTTATTATTATTAGAAGAAATTGGTTTAATTTTATTTAACAGGACATGACCCATTTTCAAAAAATTATAACGGTAAAAGTAGTAAGTATTTATACAATTATTATTATAATACGAATAATAATAAAAAAAATAATAATAATAACAATGATGATTAAAAACAATAAGAATAATAAATATTTTTCAGGACATGACACATTTTCAAATAATGATTATTATTATATCATCATCACTGTTATATTGTTGTTGTTTTATTTTTCAAATCAAGCATATATTGGGACGGCACGGACATACAGAGGTTAGGCCTTTCCCCGTGACGGCCAGAAGGTCCCTGGTCGGATTCCCACAAGGGGGCCTTCCTGTGTGGAGTCCTCATGTTCTCCCCGTGTCTGCGTGGGGTTCCCCCGGGTTCTCCGGGTTCCTCCCGCGGTCCAAACACATGCAGGAGCTTCTGTTTCCTTCCTGTGCTCATAACAATAACACATTTTGACTGGGAATATGTGGTTGTCGCCTCCAGGGACAGGACGACATCACCGGCGAGCCCCTGATCCAGCATGACGACGACAAACCGGAGGCCCTGATGGCCAGACTGCGACACTACAAGGATGTGGCCAAGCCTGTCATCGACTTATACAAGTGAGGTCCTCCTTCCATCCCAGCTTTCTGCACAAACACTCAAAACAAAAGACAATCAACAACAATCCTAGAATGAGAGGTCGAATGAATCGTTGTATTTTTACATACGATTGCTGTAGGAATGGTCTAGATAATGATTGGAGGAGATGAGATGCACTTTAGTCATCCCATGATTGGGAAATTTGTTTAGCAGCAGCAGCAAGATATACAAGGCAGGTTGGAATGGGTGGAGAAAAGTGTCAGGGGTTCTATGAGATAGAAGAACATCAGCCAGAAGGAAAGGTGGAGGAGACAGTGGTGAGAGCAGAGATGATGGATGGTTTGGAGAAAAGACAGGAGGCAGAGATGAAGATGTGGAGGTTCTCTTTGGGAGTGACCAGGAATGAGTCCATCAGAGGGACGGCAGATGGTAGATGTTTAGGAGAGAAGGTCAGAGATGGTTGGGTTATGGACAGAGGAGGAAGAGTGAATATATTGGTAGACGGATGCTGGAATTGGAGGTCTAGATGAAGACCAGAGAGAAGATGTATGGAGGAAGTGAGAGAGGATGTGAAGCCAGTTGGTTTGAGAGAGGAGGAACCAGAGAATCAGGGTTAGACGGAGAAGGTTGAATCGCTGTGGCCCCTGAAGGGAAAAACCCAAAGGAAGAGAAGAAGAAGAAGAAGAAGAAGAAGAAGAAGAAGAAGAAGAAGAAGAAGAAGAAGAAGAAGAAGAAGAAGAAGAAACAAGGACAAGGCAGTGACAAGCTAAAAATAAAAAGTAAAAAAAGAATAATAATAAACTCTGAAGTGTAAAAGTAATAAATATAATGTAAAAATAAAATGTCTATCGATATTTACCAATATACAGGAATAAATAATGAGCAAAGAGGCAACGTGAAGAAGTGCAGTAAGTGAGTAGAGGGAGTTGTTGTTTGGGGTAAAGGCGTGAGCTAGGGAGGATTTCCTGGATCTTTGCGTTGGACAGCAGATCTGGAACAGTCTGCTGGAGAAGCTGCTCCGCTGTCTATCCATTGGGAGGTGGAGGTGGAGGTCCGGCTTGTCCATGATGGATGACACTTTCTTAAGCGTCCTCCTTCCCAGCACTTCTCCGTCCTAAAACCCATCTCAGTGCTGGGACCTCTCCCCACGACCCCGTCTCGTCTGGAGGAGTCTCTGGCCGGATCTCCAGCATCTTGCTTCATCCATGAAACCATCTGAGCTTCCCGAGGAAGAACAGTCTGCTCATTCCCTTCCTGGATCTCCAGTCCAGCCAATCACGACACCCAGGAGTCTCCGGTCCTCAACCATCTCCGCCACCCTCACGAATGAATGTCTCATCTGTCCCCCGCCAGGTCACAGGGGATCCTGCACTCCTTCTCCGGCACAGAGACGGACCGGATCTGGCCTTACATCAACTCCCTCCTCAGCACCAAGATGGACCCGCAGCCGTCAGACTCCTGCCAAAGGCGAACGCCCTGACGCCGCCGGCGCCGGGGAAGCACGCAGAGGAAGTGGGGGGTGAAGTTCTCCAACGCTGGATGGAAAATCAGGGTTCAGTCTCGTGGTTGTTGTGTGGAGGGGGTTCCAACGGAGGAGGACGCTCGGGTCTTCAGGCGGATGGGAGAACTGGCCGCTTCGATGAAATGACATGGTTGCTGAAGGGAGGGCAGGGGTCGGAGGAGTCTCCACAGCCTCCAGTCCCGGCACGAGGGTCACAAATTTCAATTTGCTGTAGAGTAATGGGAATATATGCGCTTTTCTTTCACGTAGGAACGATATTTCGTGTGTTTCCGACCGGCGAGAGCATCGTAAAGCTTCAGCAAAAACACATGTTGCATCAAAAATCCAAATATCACGTGCTTTAATCCCAACACTGGCGGGTAACCTTGAACTTTCGGGATCACGGTCCAACTTTTCAAATGAAATTCATGATTTTGACACACGGAACAGAGATTCTGAATTTATTCGACCAAAGAGTTACTAGAGATAATACCGAGAAGTGCAGTATTATAAAGAATGCTTTTCAGGTGTGTAAAGGGGGATGGGTTTATCGTCATGGTAACGTCAACGCGACCCCAAATGTTACCACGTTCTTCCCCGGCGTGACTTTCCAATCAAACACCTAACATGTATAACATCCTCATTCCAGTTCCAGCAATCCATGCCTTAATTACAAACGTTGCTAACGATGGCGGCGCTTTCGCCCCCCCCCCCAGCAAGAAGAGCCCTGATTGGACACTTGGCCTTTTCGGGCAGAGTCTCCATGTTCTCCCCGTGTCTGCAGTCCAGAAATACGCAGGAAGTTCACTGCAGACCCCGTGTTGTCCAGACGACTGAATGGTTGTTTGTCTGCTGGGGCCCCACGATTGCAGGGGAAGCATTAAAGATAACGAATGAATGAACGTTTCACTCATTTTTTTCACAATTAAACATTCCTTGTAGGTTATGCTGATTTTCTTCACTTCCGGACATCCTTTGGTCATTAATATATATATAGATAAATATTTTTGATTGCTTCAAAGGTGACCGAACGTTACGACCGGATTTCGTTGCTATTGTTATACAGTCTCTTTTTCCTTGGGTTTCAGCTGTCAGCTTATATTTCAATAATCAATCGAGACGCCAGCATCACTCTGTTAGCGATACCGTGGCTGCGTAACCTTCGTTATACAGCGCACAAACCCGACGCAACTGAATGAAAGATTGTAATTACATGGGTTTATTTTACCTCCGAAAGTATCTTGTTTGTAAGGTACGACGTAAAATCACAATGTCAGAGGTTATGTGTTGATTTGGGATGCACAAAATTAAAAAAATTTAAAAAAGTAAACTGACGATATGATCATTTTTTTTTCTGCGGTATGTATTTTTCAAAATTAAAAAAAAAAAATGCAGGATATGAAAATGTTGTTTCTTATTCACATACTGCTGTTATTAATACTTGTGTCATTCATGCACAAACATGTCGTAATTTGTTCCTTTCTTCTAACAAAGCACAGCCCTCTCTGCCCAGCCCCCTCCCTCCCCGAGGGGTTTAGCTCAGACTTCACTTTTGTTTTCCGTGCCATGACTGACTTCCAACGGCCGACCGAAAAACATACAGCTCACTTTCAGGGAGTGGTTCAGCCGCTCAAGCTGGTTCGGGTGTTTGGTCACTGCTCTGGGGTTGCGTTACAGTTAAAAAACAAACAGGAAAAACGATGAAATGGTGAAACATTCATGTCCCGCGCATTATTCTGCAGGTTTCTGACGGATACTGAGAACCTCGCTTGTGTTGAGCAGCAAAAAAGCACGTATCCATTGAAACGTCGCTGCAGGAAACACATAGCACGATGCCCTAGTTCATATCCGAGGCTCCGAATCGGTAAGAAAAGAGAGCCGTCAAGAAGCAGCGTGTATTGGCATTACTCAAGTTACCGCCCACGTCATAGAGTAAAGGCTATCGTTGACGGCGTTTCGGTCGTTTATCCTTTCCGCCGACGCCAGAGTCCGACCCGTTCAAGAAGCAGCCGCAAGCGGATCGTGAAGTCTCACTTTAACCGCTCCCCAACACAAGTTACGGCTGAAGTTAGCGCTTCCTCCATATGGGAACCGACCTCCATGTGTCATGACCAGACTGGTGCGAGATGTGAGATTGCGTCTGTGTCGGCGTGCCCTCTGCAGACACGTGGAGTCAACAGATGTTCACCTCATTAGGCTGGAGCAGGGGACGGACAGGCTCGCAGGGAGTGTTGTTTGCTAGCCGACCCGACCGATTGCTCAAAAGCCTGGGCGGTATTTTAGTTGAAGGGGAGCGGAGGCAGTGCCAGCGTTGTGCCCGGTCGCGCCCAAGCGCCGTTGTGACATCGCGAAGGATTTGTTATTTTTTCCTTGATGTTGAGACAGGATGCCGTGCAAACACATTACATTCGGGGGACGATAAAATTAAAAAAAGACTTATTCCAGAATGTTCTTCCTGGGCTGTTTCCTGATTGGGGGAAAAGTTATCCTGTGTTTTTCTCAAACAGATATACCGGTGTGAGAAAACCAACATGAGAACAGCGGGGACTGCACATTGTTTGAAAAATGGCACGTCTCTCCTTTCTGTCAGGGACCCGGAATATGAGTGGCTGTGCACTGGACACAGACGCTACAAATGCTATTCTTGACTTCTGCAGATAATCAGCTATGCTTTACCCGGCGCTCTTGTTTTCTAATCCTCTCAGATCTGCAAATAAACCCCTGCGTGCATCAGGGCCTGGGTGGAGCCACCGGGGGTGTCATGGAGAACACACTCATCTAGTTTCCGCATTGGACAGAAGGGGCGGTGCTGCAGTTTGTAATGCGCGCGTGGAGGAGCTGCTTGCTGTACAGGAAAGTGCGTTTCCCTCCATCCAGCCCACCAAGTCCAGGAATGAATAAAAAAATTTAACCACAAGCGTTTTCCTGCGAGCGGAGTTGTGATCCTTATTTGTTGTTTCAATTCTCTCGTAGGCTCCTCCTATGAAACGGTAATATTAGCAGTGGTCCACCTGGGACTTCTTCATGGCGGGGCATCTACTACTGGTGGAGGTGATGTTCAAACTCCTGTCCCTCCTGATGCTCTCCTTCTGTTTAAACATCAGATATGTATCATTTAAAAAAAAACGGGAAGAAGAAAAGTCACAGGTGTTGCAGCAGTTAGCGCCTCCGCCTCACAGCCAGAAGGTCCCCGGTTGGATTCCCTCAGGAGGCCTTTCTGTGCGGCGTCTCAGTGGTCTCCCCGTGTCTGCTTGGGGTTCCTCAGGGTCCTCCAGATTCCTCCTACAGTCCAAACACATACAGGAGGAAACTCTCCAGACGTGGAATGAGAGGGTGAGTGGTTGCATGTCTCTTCATGACATGTCAACTAGAGATTGCATGATTGTAGGATTCTGATGTGTGAATGAGTGAATGGTTGTACGTCGCTATACGATGTGAGTGGTTTTATGTCTCTATGATGTGAATGAGAGTCAATCCTTGTCTTCCTGAATGAATGAATGAATGAATGAATGAGTGAGTGAACTTTCAGGGAGGTGAAGGCATTCTGCTTTAACTCTGCTGCATCTTGTAGTTCCGCTTGGATCCACTATGCGGCGCTGTTTCCCCTCATTATCCCGAGGCGCCCCGCTCTTCCCACTGATTTACCGGGCGCCATCGCGGAACACCGGTTTTAATGCTCGGACGTCCAACAAAAAAATGTAACCGTAAAACCGCGGCGGACGCTGCATTCGTAAATATCGACAATTCATCCTTTTTTTTTTTCCACCGCGCCTCCCGCGCCGTTTTGACCTTTGACTCGCGGCGAATGACAAACCAAAGGTCGGCGTCCGAGAAAGGAAGCGCATCTCCGGTCGCGGCGCAGGACGGCTCCCCCGGGGAGAATGCTCGACGTCGCCACGACAGGTAACACCGCGCCGGGTTGTTGTTGTTTTTTTAAAAACATTTATATACCAAGCGTCGAACCGGACAGTAACGAAGGAGAGAGAGAGCGAGAGAGAGAGAGAGGCGGTTGCGGGTGTTACATAACGCCGGGGTTACCTCGGCGGAGCATCTCCATCACCCCCCCCCCCCTCCGCCTCGACGCGCATCAGCCGAACTTCCCCCTCCGAGGAGGAATGTTTGCCCTCAGCATCAAGGCAGACGGGACGGAGTTTATTTTAGCCAAACCACCCCCCTTTATTTCTTGGTTTTTAATCGTGCGGGTGAAAAAGGTGCTGCCGCGGCTGCTAGCATCTACCCGGCTCTCCTATGCTAACTAGCTAACGGTCGGTGCTCCAGGTGAGGACGCGCTGACGTCACTGCCGTGAGGCAGAATTGCACAGAAAAAAATCAAAATCAAATGTCTTATCATTAAAAGCCGAGTTTTACATATTTATTTATTTTCTTGCTTAATTTTTTCTGCACCGTCATCATAAATAGCACCGGAGGGGCTTCAGCATCCACAGCCTCGCAGTGTGGAGAGGACAGGTTCGCTGCGTCGTCCAATAGGATGGCTTCACGCGAGTCACATGATCAGATTAGAGGCTCCGTGAGACTGACTCATCCCTCCAGAGGAAGCAAGAAAAACGTCTCTTCATCATGCGTTCTCATTCATTCAATTTGCATTTAAATGGCAGGGCCTTTTTTTTCTGTTTCGTATTTCCTCATTAATGTGTGTGTGTGCAGAGAACAGGGGTTCGACGGGGGTTACATTTTTTACTCACATGTATGTGCATCCACATGGTGAGCGCCCACACAGCAGGTGCAGCTCCTGGGCGTCAGGTGCTCTGCTGAACTCGACGGTCGATGGAAGGGGAAGGAGCTGTTCTTCTCCCTCCTCTCCCTGCACACATTTGTCCAGCACAGCTCCCTTTTTTTAACACGTTTCTGTCTCTTATCTTACGGGCCCCCGACCCGCTTTTATGATCAGATGAGCTCAAATGAACAGCCACGCGAAGCCTGGTTTCAACAGGATATACAGGGGGCCACGAAGGTCAGCGGTCATTTTTGCCTGTTGAAAGCTGGAGGCATTCAAACACAAGTCAGATGTCAAATCATAGGGGGAGCTATGTTTTTATTTAACTTGGAAACCTGCAGATGCAACGGCCTTTATTGGACCAACAATGACCGTAAGGTGTTTGAAGCGGAAGAAAGGTCAGCGTAAGCTTACAGGTCACATGATCCCATTGATGTCAAACACCTGGACAGTTCAATCCCGTGTCTTAAACTGCAGCTGTAAGATAATCAGTTTACAAATTCAAAGTACAGATAAACCTTACTGTATTCAAACACCATTTAAGAGGGTGTTTGATAAGAAAGCGTTATAAGTAAAACTGTTTCAATATTAACTGACCTGATATAAATATTGATTTAACAAATGATAGTCTTCTGCAAGTGAGAGAAAGGTAAACAAAGAAAAATGTAAAGATGAAATTTCAACAGCCTGTCCAAGAAATGTCAAAAATGTTCAATATGCTTAAACCTGTAGAAGAGTATAGAAACATTCAAAGAAGAAATCAGTCGATTCAAAATCCGGTTGAGCTACCGAATATGATATGGGCCGATGCAGCTGGTGAAAGATGAGGTAAAAAGGAAGCAGGGACTTTTTTAATGACAGGAGACCTGCTAGGCCAGGAGCTAAACCATGTGCCGGATTTCAAGATAAAACAGAAAATGACTGAAGAATAGTAGCGTTAAGAGACAATGAATAGCTAAAATAGCTGCCCTTTGACCTATATATAATTTTATAATAAGAAAAACCCAACTGTCACAAGTAGCAGTAGATTGAAGTCCTACAGCTGAACCAGCGCATTCCTTGATTCTGCGTTTACTACATGCAGGGTAATCATTAATCCGGTCCTTCAGGAGAATGGCAACAGGAATATTATACCTCCAGTCTTGTAGGAGGCTGCAGACTGTGACACGGCTCAGCGACCACCGGAGGACAGTTAAAGACTTTTCTTTACGGAAGCAAATGGATGCACTTCAGAAGTGCAATTTAAAATCCAAACCAAATCCAGTGATCACCACAGGTGGGTCTGCTTTTGTTTTTGTATATAGGCTGCTGCCTCCTTGTTTCAGTGAAGCTCGATTTTTGCTGCGAAGGCCTTAGTTCACCTTATTCCTGCTGCAGCAATGATGGTACAACCAGCATGTCGTCATATGATATCTAAATATTGTGTATTCCTGAAAAATTGGAGACAGAGGAAAATCAGAGGTCAAGAAACTGCAAGTATTCTCTACGTGTTTTCAACCAAAGCCCGGTATTGCAATTGGTCTTTGGACGGAAAATTTAGATTAATTATTGAAAATATAGATTTAATGGTCACGTCTGCGTTGCAGCATTTAGAATCTACTCTGCACAATTTTGCAATCAAACTATTTCCTGTATCACATGTAGATTTTTTGCAGTGTTTATTTGCAGTGGGTTGAATCACATTTCAGATACTCCATGAAATGATGATAAATAATAGCATGTATTGACAGATACATCGCATAAGTGGGGCTCGCCGAGGCCATATACAGTATATCCATGAACTTTGTCTGATCAAGAAGCTGCCATCAGTGAGTGTTTGGTGTTTTTGTGAAACATAAATGAGATTGACGATGGCAAACATTGGTTTTCAGTTTCAGATCTGCTATTATTCTATGTGAGTCCTGTGCTTTCCATTGTATGGCTGGATAGCTGATTGGGATTCAGAGCTCGCTTCCCGGCTGTATTTGGAGTATTCCCCCCTAAAGATGGGTATCCTGGGGTAAATATCGGGCGGCACAGTTCTGAGCAAGACAGGAAACTCCAATGGCGACAATGGAGCGGCAGCGCTTTGCATCCGGTTACAGCGGGGGTATCGTTCCTCCCTTTTTGGACATTCAGTTCCCGCTGGGTTTTGAGCTCCCCCTGCTCTCCTGAAAGAGTTTCCCAGGCTCGTGTCCTCATTTCAGAACCATGCAGGGCCTCTGTTGCCAGGGGATGAGGCCAAGGAAGGAAGCATGCATCAGTGGTCAATGTGTCGCGCCGCATGGACTCCGGGTCATAACATAAAATTGGGAATAAAAATTGCGCATCCAAAGCTTTTGTTGGAATTTATTCACGTTACATTGACTCAATTAGAATTCGGCCTGAGCGGGGTGAACAGTCAGGGTGATTTTCCCCTTCCCGACAAAGCATGGTGCTGTTGTCTTACTGTTTATATGTCCTCTGATAACAAGGCCAGGGGATCCATCCTGTGGTGGTACAGTGCTCCGTCTCGACTCCCAGGAGGGCGGACATTGTCACAACGTTTCCCCGAGGATTTGGCAGAACTGTCCTTCGTTTCTCCCACGCATTGATGATGCTGCCGGTTAAAGACAAGAAGCCTCATTGTGCCCGTTTTGTTTAAGATGACAGCTCACTTCTAATGTTATCGACTGCCATGGCCCTGATCCAGCTCTTTAAAACAAATGTCTAGGAACCAAACCAGACCCGTCTCTCGCTGGAAAATCGATGATCTCCCGTCATCAAAGGATTGCAAAACCGCTTCTGGTCGTTCTCCAGAAACTGTTTTCCGATTAATTTCCCGCCAAGAAGTCCTCCGGAGAATCCGACCCAAACAAAGCCTCTCTGACGTCCCCCAAATCAAGACATCGAAGTTTTTGGTCCCCTGCCCCAGAAGGAACACCACGCAAAAATGATTTCTCGATGTGCACAGTGAAGCTCGGCGAGCGAGAAGACCGAGAACAATGCGGGCAAACAACATCAGCCAATGGACCAACCTAAGCTACGACAATGCATCTGTGAAGCTGAGGCATCCGGCCCTCACGAGGATGGAACCACGATCGAAAGAGCGAGGGGAAAACATGTTTGGAGGACGAAGCGCACCAAGTGCAGTCACCATGGGATACCGGTCGGTGTTTACCTGGACCTGCAGGTTGAACTGCCACAAAATAGATGCGTTAGCTTTGTTTGGAGATGGTCAGGACGTGAGAAGCCCTGATCTGGATGTGAAAATATTCAATCAGTGGGTCCTCAGTAATAATCGTGGCTTTTTGGACTGAAAAGTTGTGAGAACTCAATTTTAAGCTTGAATTTGCCACAGCGTTCAAGGCTATCACATGGTTGGAGTGTTTTTATCCCTAAATATCACCGCGTTTAATGATGTCAACTATTTAGTTCATGCTTTTCATCTTCCCCCTGCCCTGCTGTGTGGTGCGAAGAACGCCCCGTTAGCCGTTAGCTAACTCCAGGCTTATCTTGTCCAAAATGGACCCTCGTTGTTTAAGAATGCCAGGAGCAGAAACCTGCAGAATCAAGTCAAGGTCGAGAAAGTTGACTTCACATTTGTGAATCTAAGGAAAATATCAGTGAACGTTTTGACGTTTTGCTGATCGTGTGTTGGAAATCTAGTTTTGCGGCAGACCTTTTCTTCTCTGGCAATCAAACAACTTCTTCCAATTTATTCCAAATCAATGGGATGTCAGAGGAGCGAGGCTGTGTTCATATTTAGTTTGACCTTTTTTTTCCAGATAAATCTTGTATTTCACCAGTTTGTCTCACTGTAGGAGCCCACGAGGGCCGGGGCAGCGCAATATATGAATGCCATGGCCCTAAATATCACCGTGCTGAATGACGTCAACTATTTAGCTCATCCTTTGTATCTTCTCTGCACTGCTTTGCGGTGTGAGGAACGCCCCGTTAGTTGTTAGCTAACTCCAGGCTTATCTTATCAGATGTTCCTCTGTGAGCCCCGTTGCAGACCAGAAGAGCACGGACTTCTTCGTCGCTTCAATTCTCGCTGCTTCTGACCATTTTGTCCCAAGAAAACATCTGACCAGTGACCGTGGTCGGCTTTAAAAATGACGCTCCACAAGAAGAATCTGGTCATGGACGTGTCTTAGGAGTTCCACCAATCACCAAGCACCATTGTCACATGAGTTCCGATGGAACTGTAAAAAGCCCCTGGAGCTGAAATGGTCCATGTCCCAGTGCACCAAGAAGCAGGACCAGTTCCTGAAAAGGTTCTAGGACCTGCAAAAAAAGTTCTTCTGCTGAGAAAGGGGCTGATGATGGCCGACGACCCAGTCAGGTGTTCGGGAACTCCGGGTATGTGAGGTGCCCTGTCCCTTTAAGACCTCCAGGGCCGGTTCGTTCAGAGGCAACCGCTCCACACAGTCTGCCGGGGCCGCAGCCTGCCGTTTGCCCGCCGAACGCGTCCGGAGGAGCGGATACCACGGCCAGCAGGACTCGGTCCGGTCCGGGCAAGTCCGCGGCGGGCTTTCCCCCTCCAGTCGCAGCGGCGTAGTAAAATGCGGCACTGAGGGAAAAAAAAAAAAACAATAAAGGGGGAGGCGAGAGAGAGAGAGAGAGATTGAGAGAGTGAGGGAGAGAGAGAGGGAGAGAGGGAGGAGAGGGACGAGGAGCGAGAGGACGGTTGTTTCTGTCCGCAGCCCAGAGGAGACGGCTCGTCCTCTCCTCCCCGGACATGTGCTGCACGCAGCGGCGGGGGACGCGGTGACGCGGAGGCGGCTGACGCGGCGGCGGCGGCGGCGGCTGCTGTGTCGTGGGGGGTGGGGGGTGGGGGGGACCACTCATTTCGTCTTCGGCGTCCCGGCGGAAGCGTCTTTGTATTTTTTTCGGGTATGAGCTTGCTGGGGGCCTACAAGAAAAAGACCAGTTACGATGGCTACGAATCTTTGCAGTTGGTCGATAGCGGCGGGGAGAGCTTCGGCACCGGCAGGGGAGGCGGAGGCGGCGGCGGCGGCGGCGGCGGCGGCACCTTCGGAGCGTCTCTAGCGGCCAGCCTCGGACCGAAGGCGGGCCCGCTGCGGGAGGAGGACTGCAGCACCATGGACAGCTCAGGTGAGTCCAACCCCCCCGCCGGCAACTCCGAGCTCCTTGGCTTCATGCGTTGTCGCTCCTGGGTGCAGAAGGTGAAGACCACAGAACGTGTGCCTACAATGGTGACCTCCTGGGACCCCCCCCCTCCACCCCACCCATCCCCCTCCAGAGCCCCACCTTTTAATGGTTACACTGGGACAGAGGCTCACAGACAAATAGGCCAGCACTGCCTCTCCGTTGTCCGTTTTCTCTTTCTTTTTCCTGAAGGGAAAGAAAGGCAGAAGGAGAAAGACTCCCCCGGACGGGAAGTTGAGACGCATTTTTAACAACACGTGGAGAAAATACTCACTTTTTCCGGAGGGGGTTTATGTCAGATCCAACCTCTCTATCAGCCATTTACATTTCAAACTAAACGTCACACCAAGGTTTGTGCAGCGATCGTGTCTTCGGAGGGTTCTGGAACATTTAGGGCTGCGACAAAAACATATTTGATTATTGATTAATGGCTTATTTTCTTTTGTATTCGCTCCGCTGATCGCTCCATTAAATGTTTTCAAAGCACAAGAGGATCTTTGCAAATTTCCCCTACCCCGGACACAACCCTCCATATGCTTAGGAAAAAGTAAACAAACAGGAAAATACTCCCGCTGTGTTGAGAATTTCCACTTTCATTCCTTTATTATCTGGAAAAACTGATTAAAAACACAAGAGCAATTATAATTTGATACTTACTCCATTCATTTCTATTACAGGTTAATGAGACTTGGCCTATATGATGTAGCAATAAATCTATATTGTGACCGTGTGGTTAAAATATGGCCACTATTGTTGAGAAGATGGGCGTAGAGCAGAGGGTTTGTGAGGCGTTCGTCCTCGGCGTGGAGCCGGGCAGCCTCCAGGGAGGGTATTTTTTTCTTTTTTTGTGAGACGACAGAGGCCGGCTGAGAGGGGGCGGGAGGGTCAGCGAGCAAAGAGGATTGGGCCGAAAGGGGGTTCGCGGTGGGGGGAGGTGTCTCCAGTGTCAGATGTCTGGCCAACTAACGGTGCTTTTGATGTGTAGCGCTCATCCCGAACGTGTCGGGCACGTCCGCCTCTCCCAGATATTGAAGGGAAATCGCCGGCGGTCGGACAAAGAGCGGGATTGAAACCCGGGAGTGTGCAGAGCCGCCCCGCGCTCTCATCTGTGTGAGCGGTCGGGGCTCTCTGCGCTGGTATTAACCTGACAGACCCTGTATTAAAGCCTCCCGCGGGTGTCTGTATTAGCAGGGCTTGTCACTGGAGCTGGCTCAACACTCTGCACACTCCCACATCCATCTGGACACACTCAGACCGGCATTAGGTAGCAGGACACACACACACACACACACTCACTCACTCGCTCACTCACACACACATGTGAAATGTAGGAATGAATGTCTGGTTTCTGCTCATGCAGGCGCTGTTTAAGAATGCCTGGAGCAGAAACCTGCAGAATCAAGTCGAGGTCTAGAAACTTCGCTTCACATTTGTGAATCGCAGGAAAATATCAGTGAACATTTTGACGTTTTGGTGATCGTGTGTTGGAAATCTAGTTTTGCGGCAGACCTTTTCTTCTCTGGCAATCAAACAAGTACTTTCAATTTATTCCAAATCGATGGGATGTCAGAGGAGCGAGGCTGTGTTCATATTTAGTTTGACCTTTTTTTTTTTCAGATAAATCTTGTATTTCACCAGTTTGTGTCACTATATGAGGTCATGAGGGCCACGGCAGCGCAATATATGAACGCCATGACCCTAAATATCGCCGCCTTGAATGATGTCAACTATTTAGCTCATCCTGGAGATAAGCTGTATAGTAGCTGATAAATCTCACACCTTGTCCGAGCCGCCACAGCAGCAGCAGCTGAAAGTAAGAAGATCTGAGCTGGCCTTTACGCCGAGCTCCAGGAGGCTGGAAAGGCCAGCGGCAGCAGTGACATCCAAAGAAATCCAAAGAAAATACAGAAAGGTCTCAGCAGTCCTGCGCAGATTAAAAAAAGTTCGAGTTTTACTTTGATTAAAATGAACAAGTACTATTCATTCATTCATCCCGGTTGTCATTGGTGGAGAGGCTGGATCCACCACAGGGACATATCGAGACGTACAAGCTTTCGGCCGCTCACTCACCCGTCTGAATGATTCAATCTCCAATGAAGCTCCTGCATGTTTTTTTCTACTGTGGGAGGAAATGGTAGAAACCCCAGCACACAGAAAGGACTTTCGGAATTGAACCAGGGACCTATTTGATGCGAGGCAGAAGCGCTAACCGCTAACCCCTCAGAAATCTTCTGTATCGGTTGAAACAGAAGACATCGTTTTTGTCTTCCAGCTTAATGGTGAGCAAGGCGAGTGGAATCAGTATAGCGCGTTTAAAAGCAGCACAAAGCTGCAAGGGGGACCGCCGACAGTGGTGTCTGCAGTCTCCATGTAAAAGAGCTGCAACCTGCAGTTTTTCTGGGAGTGTAGTTCTGGTGCACCGAGCCCGTGTTTTAGTTTTGGACTCCGGGGAGTCGACTCGAGGAGGAAGCAGCGGATCGCAAATCTGTTCAGGCCCTCGACCATTCAGTGCTTTAGAAAGCAGCGGTGGTATTCCGACCGGCTAGGTCAGGGATGGGCAATTCATTTTTTTACATGGGGCCAAATGAGAAACCCGAACGCTGTCGGAGGGCCGAACCAACAATAACAGAAAAGCAACACACTCGTGTAACATGAACGAAACAAATTTTTTGTCGTTCTTGTTCTGATTGACCTCCCGTGGGGCGGACAGGGACGCCCAAAGGGCCACATGTGAACTGCCCAGCTCTGGTCTGGATGATTTAGGGCGAGTTTCTCAGTGAATTTGGGTATTTCTTGACGTCATTTAGGTAATAACGTCATCACAAGGCTCCGTGGTTGTCGGGTGGAGGGATGTTTCAGACCCCCTCCCTCCGCCCGCCCCCTGGATCTCTGTTATTTGCAAGATCTTGGTTCAGAAGGGCAACTTCATCTCCAAAGCTCCAACAGATCGAGTCAATTTGCATCTCGATGTCGGTGGATCGGGGTCCCCCCCCCCCCCCCCCCCCCCCCCCCCCCCCCCCCCCCCCCCCCGCCCCGCCCCCCCACCCCCCGCGCGGG
>CAAKHD010022287.1:26424-54639 GCA_901007705.1 Fistularia tabacaria
GGCAAGCGGGGTCGTGGAGGGAGGCTGGGGGGGGGGGGTGGCTGTTGTGGTTTGTGTGCGTGTGTGTGTGTGTGTGGGGGGGGGGTTGGCGTGCTCCCCAAGGAGTTAAGGCTGGCTTGGTGGACTGTTGGATTTCTACAAACGGTTTTTTCAAAGATCAGATTTTTTTGTTTGTGTGTGTGTGCTTGTGTGATGTGGACGTTTTCTAATCATAGTCCAGGAAGTGTTTGTTTTGTTTACCCCCCTGGCAGGATTTTCTCTTGATTACACGACGCTTGGCCTTTTTTTTTTTTCCCTCTCGCATAGAGGGAGTTTTTGTAGGATGAAATTTCTAGGTCAGCAGAATTTCTGCAGGGGCTTCATCTGGGTGACTTTTCAAAAACACACTGTTTCAGCGCCTCTTATTGGAGCACTTCATGTGGAATCCCCTGGAGCCTGGTGAAGAGGAGGCACGGCTTAGCTTTCAGCCGGTCCTACTCGACCGTCCCCCGCATTCACGAATTATTGAATTCTAGAATTTTGTCGCCGGGTTATTTAAGGAAGCGTTTGTCCACCCCGCCGATAAGACACTTTGCAGCGAAGCCGGCCCGGGAGCAGCTCTCAGACGTGCCCCCGTCGGCGGCAGACACAACAGCACCGGGGTCTAAACGGCTGATCTGGTTTCATGAAAGGCACATTGTCCTTGGTTTGCGCCCAGCACCCCCCCACCCCACCCCCCTCCCCCAGATACAAAACACACACTCATCTATTTCCCGTTGTCCCTCTATCCCCGTCTTGCTCTGTTTAACTGGATTTCATCATCCTCCCCGTTGCAATGGAATTTTTCGGGGGGGATCATTTTTTGCCCCAGTCTGCCCTCAACCTGCGAGTCTCTGAGCCGGAGGCGGAAAACAAGCCCGCCGCTCTACATCTCCCTGCCTGGTAGCTGCACGAAGGCCTCCCCACGCCGCTGAGGGAGGTTTTCGCATTCCGGCTGTTCTGGGCTTTAACCACATCGTCATGTTTACACACACACACTCACACACACACACACACACACACACACACACACACACACACACACACCCACTCCGCTTGCAGCCTGCATGAACAGTCTGGTCTCCCCATGTGGTCAGGTGCATTTGCTTTCCCTCAAAAAAACACTTCATGGAGGTTATTTTAGATTCCCTAAATGATTGTCATTTTCAATTTTAGCTATAAGAGATATATATATATATATATATATATTACTGTTTAGCCTCCGTTTTCCCATATTGAAGTTTTAATTCCCTGACTGGCATATATATATCATATCTATATCTATATCTATGTATGTATGTATGTATGTATGTATGTATCATATATATCATATATATCATCTACATATATCATCTATATGATATATATGATATATATGATATATATATATGCCAGTCAGGGAATTAATACTTCAATATGGGAAAACGAAGGCTAAACAGTAGGGATGAAAGTTGAAAGCTAAGCCGGTGATCTTGACGATATAAGATATGAAGCCACTACATTATTTTATGAAGTACCACCGCTGAAAGTTCCTTGAATCCTTGTATTTCGGAGATATCGAACTCCATCATCGGAGGTAAAGAACCGCCGCAACCGGCGGCCTCGTGCGGCCCCTTCGCTCCCGGCCCCGGTGTACGTCTTCACCCGGAGCTGCTTGCGCGTTACATAACCTGGTCTGAGAGCAGATCGGGGCCACATGGCGCTTCTCCACGATCACACATGGCTGAGATGACTGGCCCAGATCAGCCGGGCTTCGGGGATTTTCACAGTAAGCGGCACACGGACTCGGCGTGGTGCACGCTTGCATACTGATGCGTTGTTCACTGCAGCGAACAGCATTGGCGGTGAAACGTGTCTTCACGAGTCAAAAGAAAGCGAAGAAGCAACACGTCATATATCATTTTAGGAACGGATGCTAATGAAGTGCCGTCCACCTGACTCCTGATGCTTTCATCAGGCTTTTTTTTTTCTGTTCACCACATGTTCTGAGTGTGTGTGTGTGTGTGTGTTTGTGTGTGTGTGTGTGCGCGCAAGGCACATGTGCGCCTTTCACTTAACGACAACTCTCATTTCCATATGGAGCAGCTCAGTTTGGTGCTGAAAGGCTCAAATGAGGAAATCCCATATGGTGTTTCTTTGATCCCAGTCAGCTCAGTCTAGTGTGATGAGGGGGAAACACACGCACACACGCACACGCATATGCACACACACACACACACACACACACACACACACACACACACACACACACGCGCACACACACACCCACCTGCAGCCCAACACATGCTCCTCTATGAAGTCTGTCGAGTCCAATTACGTTGATGCGTACGACGTGCAGCCCGATGTGCTGACCGCGAAGAAGGCGAATCAACCTTTTTAAGTGGCCAACATTGACGTTCTGACCTTTAAGAAAATAAAAGTTGCTGGAATTCAACATCATTTAATCTTATTGCAGGGATTAAGAGCCAACACACGCACACACACACACACACACACTTACGCTGCTGCATTAAACATCACCTGCTTCTGAGCTCGCAATGGTTCATTTAAATAGTGTCTTTCGAGTTACCGAGAAATGTAGCAAAATAGAAGTTGAAATTGTGAAGGAAAGACGGAATAATGCCGAGTTTATATCGTGAAAGCATTGTTATTGTGCAAATGAGACAGGATGAATCTAAATACCCCGTCGCTGGGAATCCCACGGCTGCAATTTCTGCACGTTCAAGCATGAATGTGTCACTCAGGGAAAGCCTCTGTAATCATACTTTTGTGTGGTAATATCGCAGGGGTTGCGATTTGTCTCCTTTTCTGCTATAAAGCATTTCAAGCTGCTCGCCGTGTAATGAAGGTTCGAGATGAAACACTATATAATGCAACATAATATGTTTTTCCAGGAAGTCACACTAACTTTCAGACACACAGTTTATCCCAGTGATGTAACTGAGGTGTGTATGATGTTCACAATCACAGTCTGTCTGTCTGTCATGTCCCTCCATCGGAATCCTTCCACCGGTTCAGTCTGCGCTTTGAGCGAAAAAGCCATTTTTCTATGGCTTTTCAAAGATCACAACGTGTGTTCATCCAGAATCCAAAAAAAAAAGACTGCGGCTTGTGTTTTTTTTTTTTTTTTTTTTGCTTTGAAAGCAATGAAATAAGACCTGGAATATGCCTAGAGGGTTCCACGCGGTGTTTCTCTGACAGAATGCATAATCTCCCCTGTCTCCATTGCAGGTACACCAAAGGCGAGCTGGACATCGCCTACATCACATCGAGGATCATCGGTAAATACCACTCGTTGGATTTTTGTGTTTGGATTGAAGTAAAGCTCGTTGAAATACAGGGCTAGACCACGTGGAAAAATAACCAGACGGAGATTCCCAGCTGTCCTCTCCGTCCTCTCGTGCTGAAACGGCCCGCGGCTGCATGCTCGGCGGTGCGTGGGGCGGCGTGCCCTTCAGAGGAAGGCATCGGCGCACGGCCTTTACTTCGAGCTCGCGCTCCTCTTTGCAGAGTGCTGCCGATTTCCAGACAGGAAAAGGTCAATTCACACATCTCATCCGGATTTCCCTCCCGCCTCCCGCAGTGATGACCTACCCGGCCGAGTCGGTGCAGATCGGCTACCAGAACCACGTGGAGGACATCCGATCCTTCCTGGACAGTCGCCACGCCGACCACTACACCGTCTTCAACCTGTCTCAGCGCAACTACCGCGGCGCCAAATTCTCCAACAGGGTGAGTGCGATGCCGGCCCTCCGGTGAGGCTGTGTGTTTAGCAGAGTATGAAAACACGGAGGTGACACGCAGGAGCTTAAGAGCTGTTTACCATCAGAGCATAAACCCTCATTATTGTTCTCCATTAAACGTTGTGTAGAGCCCTAAATTATTTTCTTCAATTGGGCTGTAACAGATGTTAAAGCACCATTCAGTGGGCTTTTGTCCACTAGAGCAAATAACAGCTCCAGAATAATCAGTAAAATTACTCTGATTACCTTTGACGGTTACAGAGGAGTCCCTGGAACTTCATGCCCTGCGATAAATGGGAAGTAGCGACCGTATTTTTATTTAATTATTGATATATTGTGTTTTAAGGCTTAAATACACATGTATATATGGTACATATATTTTCAAATACCTTTTGATTTTTATTGATTTACTTTGATCATTACCTTTTTTATTTTATTTTTATTCTTATTTCTAATTTTTTCATTATTCGCTATTTCATTATGCAGAGTTCTATTTTGATTATTTTTCATTTCATTCTGTGAGCAGGAGCTGCGTTCGTCAAAAAGCCATTTCCCCCGTGGGGATCAATAAAGTGTTCTGATTCTGATTTAACACTCCCGATATAATTCCCACAAACACAACACGGCAGAGCAACGGTAGCGATCGCACGTTGCTGTGAAACGGACAGGGCGAGATGCTGAAAGCGCGATTTGCGCAGGAGAAGCAAAGAATGCTGCAACAGCCAATCAGAGCCCAGGATACAGAACACCATGCTCTAGTTAGAAAATGCTTATTTTTCTGTTAAATAATAAATATGCAAAGATACATTTGTACAGCAAATCCCCCGCAATATAAAATTTGATATGTATGAGTTAAAAATTCAGGTGATATAATGAGGGAGCTCTGCATAGCACTGTTCATAAAGCGTTCGTTCATCCATTCTAACACCGATGGCGGCAACGCAAGGGGCTAACCGGGCCATTGGGAACAGCTTTGGGCTCGTTGTCTTGCCCAAGGACACTGAGGCATTCAGAGAGGCGGAACCACCGGCCCTCTGATGGAGGGACGCCCGCCCTGCCGTCAGAAGAAGAACAAGTAAATGCATTTTCATGCAAAACTGCTTCATCGTCAGGATGTATAAAAAGAAAAAGGTCAGCGTCGCAGCATCCTATCATGAACTATTAAACCTGATTTTAATCAAATTACTGTTTACATCTTCAAGGGGGCCGATAATGAGCCGTCCCTAGTTAAACGTCTCAACTGTCACTGACAGATTAACCGCTGGCTTCTCCGTCGGTGGGGTCGCCCGATGAAATGAATCAGGGAGGGGGCTCCCGGGTCGCGGTCGAGATGGTAGCTTCTTTTGCCCCTTGACAGTTTCCAAATGAATCCTGATAACCACACAGAGCATTTCCGAAAGGGTGTCTATATACAAGATGAAGAACAGGGTCAACACAAGAAGTAAAAAAGGTAGAAAACATTGACAAACGGACGCCACAAAGTGACGCTAGCCGAAGTGGCTCACCGACATGCGACATTAACGAGAACGGGGAAGACGAGGCTAGCCTACGTAGCATATGGGGCTAACTGTGAGACTTCAGAATAGACAGCAAGCAGATGAAACAAGAGCTACACAGGACGAATAACAGACATGAATCAGGGAGGCTCCAGGGTGGAGAAGTCAACCGAAGAGCTGACGGCAGCCGAAGCGCCATCGGGCAAGACACCGAACCCTCTGTCGGTCTCGGTGACCTGGTTAGCGCCTAGCACGGCAGCTACGCCGGCGTCTGTGTGTGAAGCCATTTCAAACGGCAAGCTGATGAAAACGCTGCGTAAGCAGAGAACATTTATACACTACATGGCCAAAGTATTGTCTCACCTGCCTTGACTGGCATATTCATTTCAGTCACATCCCATTTCTCATCCGTAGGCTTCAATATGACGTGGCTCAACCCTTTGTTGATGGGAATTTTGGAGCGTTCTTCCAGAAGCGCATTTGGAAGCGCAGAAGGGTGGACCCACGTCATTATGAAGCCTATGGATCAGGAATGGGATGTCGCTGAAGTTCATATGCCGGCCAAGGCAGGTAACTCTACCTCTAACTCTAACTCTCCCCCTTTCCCACTTTTTTCCCCCTTGGATTTCCTCTGTCTGGAACCCCTCTGCAGGTGTCGGAGTGTAACTGGCCGTCTCGCCAAGCTCCCAGCCTCCACAACCTGTTCGCCGTGTGTAAGAACATGCACAATTGGCTGAGACAGAACCCCAAGAATGTGTGTGTGATCACCTGCTCGGTAAGCGGACGCACGCGCCACCTTGTCTCCCGCCGTCACGTCCATTCGCCTCCTTTTCCACGACTGATTGGATTCGGCTTTCGGAATACAGAGACGGCTCGGCGGCGTCTGTGTTTTTTTCCTCCAGTATGCTACATTTTCTTCCCCAGTTAATGAAAAAAGGCTGTTTCGGATCAGGGGGGCGTTTCCAGTATTTGGGCTTTCAGGTTTGATAAATAACAAAAACAATCCACATTTTAAATCTTCATGTACCTGTCTGCGTCTAGTTTTCATTGCCTGCCTCATCGCACTGCACACTGGGGTTATCTTTCCCTGCCTCATGCTGTGTTATCACTTCATTTGTGGTGGGTTTCCTAAAGAACATAGGCAGTAATTACAACATGCACTGAATCTTCTTCTTGTCCTTCAGGCTTTTCCCTTCAGGGGCCACAGCCAATCCACCTTCTCCATCTAACCCTGTTCTCTGGATCCTCCTCGCTCACTACCTCCATACATCTTCTCTCTGGTCTTCCTGTAGACCTCCAATTCCAGCATCCATCGACCAATATATTCTCCATCCCTCCTCTGTCCATGACCAAACCATCTCTGACCTTCTCTCCAAAACTAACGTGTTTGTGAATGATGAGAACCAGAATGCTCTGCTGGTGTTTTGGCGCAGAAATCATGACAGGACCCATAAAGGCCCTCTCCTCTGTTGACAGTAGTCATAGTCACCTTATGCTAATACTGGCACAGTGCTAACCCTCCCACAAATGGCGAAAAGAAAGGCAGAAAACACACACAAAGAAAGGCAGAAAACACCCGCAATTTTATTTTTACATTTATTATTAGCCTGTGGAAAGATTTTGCAAAAAGGATGGAAATGGCTGTTGTGAATACTTTTTTCCAGAAAAGACAGGAACATAGGGTAACCTATAAGAGCGGAGGTAGGAGCACGCAGGTAGACTACATCTTGTATAGATGAGGTTATCTGAAAGAGATCAGTGACAGCAAAGTAGTGGTAGGTGAGAGTGTAGCCAGACAGCATAGGATGGTGGCTCGTTGGATGACTCTGGTGACAAGGAAGATGAAGAGGACAAAGGTAGAGCAGAGAACAAAGTGGTGGAAGCTGAAAGGGGAGGAGTGCTGTATGGTTTTCAGGGAGGAGATGAGAAAGGCTCTTGGTGGTCAGGGAGAACTACCAGATGACTGGACAACTACAGCTAATGTGATCGGGGAGACAGGTAGGAGAGTACTCTGGTCTGGAAGGAAAGTAGATAAGGAGACCTGGTGGTGGAATGAGGAAGTGCAAGAATGTATCCAGAGAAAACGGTTAGCAAAGAAGAAGTGGGACACTGAGGGGACTGAAGAGAACAGACAGGAGTACAAGCAGATGCAGCATGAGGTAAAGATAGAGGTAGCAAAGGCAAAACAAAGGGCATACGATGACTTGTATGCTCGCTTGGAAAGTAAGAAGGGAGAGAATGATTTATCCAGGTTGGCAAAACAGAGAGATAGAGTTGGAAAGGATGTACAGCAGGTCCGGGTGATTAAGGATAGAGAGGGAAATGTATTGACAGAAGCTAGAAGAGTGATGGGAAGATGGAAAGAGCACTTTGAAGAGGTGATGAATGAGGAAAAGGAAAGAGAGGGAAGGGAAGAAAAGGTGACTATTGTAGACCACAGAGTAGCAGAGATTAGTAAAAGTGAAGTGAGGAGGGCATTGAAGAGGATGGAGAATGGAAAGGCAGTTGGTCCAGATGATATACCTGGGGAGGTATGGAAGTGTCTAGGAGAGGCAGCGGTCGAGTTTCTGGCTAGATTATTCAACAGGATCTGAGAGAAAGAAAAGATGCCTGAAGAGTGGAGAAGAAGTGTGATGGTGCCCATTTTTAAGAATAAGGGGGATATGCAGAATTGCAGGAACTATAGGGTGATAAAGTTGATGAGCCATACAATGAAGTCATGGGAGAGAGTAGTGGAAACTAGACTGAGAGCTGAAGTCAGTATTTGTGAGCAGCAGTATGGCTCCATGCCTAGAAAGAGTACCACAGAAGCAGTATTCGCTTTGAGAATGCTAATAGAGAAGTACAGAGAAGGTCAGAGGGAGCTGCATTGTGCTTCTGTAGACCTAGAAAAAGCATATGACAGGGTGCCGAGAGAAGAACTCTGCTATTGTATGAGGAAGTCTGGAGTAACAGAGAAGTATGTTAGAGTGGTCCAGGACATGTATGCTGGTTGTGAGACAGTGGTGAAGTGTGCTGTAGGTGAGACAGAGAAGTTCAAGGTGGGGGTGGGTCTTCGTCAGGGATCAGCTCTGAGCCCCTTCTTGTTTTCAGTGGTGATGGACAGGGTGACAGATGAGGTTAGACAGGAATCTCCATGGACCATGATGTTTGCAGATGATATTGTGATCTGTAGTGAGCGCAGGGAACAGGTTGAGGAAAATCTTGAGAGGTGGAGGTATGTTCTAGAAAGGAGAGGAATGAAGGTTAGTCGCAGCAAGACAGAATATATGAGTGTGAATGAGAGGAACCCGGGTGGAACGGTGAGGTTACAGGGAGTGGAGATCAAGAAGTTGGAGGATTTCAGGTACTTAGGGTCAACAGTCCAGAGCAACGGAGAGTGTGGAAAAGAAGTCAAGAATCGGGTTCAAGCAGGTTGGAATGGGTGGAGAAAAGTTTCAGGGGTTCTTTGTGATAGAAGAACTTCATCTAGAATGAAAGGAAAGGTTTACAAAACAGTGGTGAGACCAGCGATGCTGTATGGTTTGGAGACAGTGGCACTGAAGAAAAGACAAGAGGCAGAGCTGGAGGTCGCAGAAATGAAGATGTTGAGGTTCTCTTTAGGAGAGACGAGGATGGAGAGGATCAGAAATGAGTCCATCAGGAGGACAGCTCATGTTAGATGTTTTGAAGAGAAGGTCAGGGATGGTTGGGTCATGCACAGAGGATGGATAGGGACTATATTGGTAGACGGATGCTGGAATTGGAGATGCCAGGCAGGAGGTCTAGAGGAAGACCTAAGAGAAGATTTATGGACGTAGTAAGAGAAGATATGAAGGTACTTGGTGTGAGAGAGGAGGATCCAGAGTATAGGGTTAGATGGAGGAGGTTGATTGGCTGTGGCGACACCTGAAAAGGGAAAAGCCGTAAGGAAAAGAAGAATAAGAAGATTGGCCTGTGGAAAAAGGTGACTGTCAAAGTTAAATTCAGAAGGCTGCAAATAAAAAGAGGGAAATATTTTTTTTTATTCAACTTTTGTTTAAGAAATGAATCCTATTGATATGTTTTTTTTTAATTTGAATTTGGATTTTGCATGTGTGCAATATGAAGTTATATGTTGTATGGTATTGAGCTTTGCTTGTTTCATATTCAGTTCTGAAGCCAAACTTGTTTGGGTCCACATGAAAAGGGTCATTTTTATATCTGGAGGAAGATTTTTTTTTTTTTTACAATAAATATCAATGTTGGCCCGCGACTTTGTCCCAGTTTGGCCTGCAGTGGATTAGAGTTTGACACCCCTGCTGTGGCACCTTCTATCGCCGAGTCTCCTGTAAGACCACCGAGCCGTCGCTGCCCGGGACGTCGGCGTCCTGTTACCGGTTGCATCTCTGGCGCGATCTCACCGCTTGAGGCCGCGCCGGCGCTTCTCAGTTGCGGTTGAAACTTGTGCAGATTTAACGCAAATACACACAAACATAGGAATGAAGGGCCCTTCAAGGTCGGAGAGGCGGGATTGTCGTGGGTACATATCATTTATTTCATGTGTTTCTGTCCGTCTATTTGTAGAAAAGGCTGTTTTCCCCACACGGAGTATTGTCTTGAACATCTGACTGGAAAGTTAAAAGTAAAAAAAAAATATATGAATCTCTCTCCGCCGCTGCTTCCCTTTCTTCCCACTTCTTTAATTTGCTGCCAAGCGGCTGATGGAGAATGTTTTTGGGGGGGGTCCGCGTTGTTGTGTTGCCGCTGCCTTGCCCCGGTTTCGCTGCCAGTCTGAAAAGAAATCCGCGGTCTGAGACACACCGTCTGCTGTCTGGGCTCTTTCAATTATCTTCAGGCTCGTAACTGTCGGAAAGTCTTTCAAAAAAAAAAAAAAAAAAAAAACGCGGGAGAAGCAATTAGATAACCCAAAACTTTTCCAAAAGCCCAGACAGATATTTATCCTCGCTGTGTTAAATCCGCAAAATCCGCCCTTCTTTGGACGGGATCACTTTACTGAATATTCAAAAGCAGCCACAAAACACCGACAAGGAAAATTCATCCCGACCTTGCAGGTGGTTTTCATAAAATATAACACTGCTCAGGCATTCACAAGGATGTCCTGCATTTCATGTTACACCTCCAAAACACCACAATGGACTACATTCATTTTTGAGCATTTGTTTGAATTTTAACCAACAACTTAAAACTTCCGCTTCCGTGAAAACAAGGGGGTTGGGCCGGTCATCCCGCAAAGAGTAGTTATTTTTTGTTATTTTTTATTTTATTTTTGAAATTTCCCCACTGTGGGACGAATAAAAGAATATTAGCACAGCGTACCTGTTGTTTTTACCGGCTAAGTAAAACCCTGCTAGGATTTGAAACGTCCTCATCCCTTCCTCCGGCTGCCGCGTTTCATCCCGACGTGCAGCTCGCCAGGCAGCTTCGCTTGAATTCGTCTGGTGTCTCCACCTCTGCCGATGCACAAATTTGAACGTCCGGGATAAATTCGAGGAGAGGAGTCGGCGTTGACCCGCCTTTCAGCTCAAATCCAGGGAAACAGTCCTGCCCTGCGGGTTGAACCGACTCCCCCGTCTCTTTTCTTTCTATTATGCAAATGAGGGCATCTGGTTCGAGAGGAGTCGGTTGAGCACGCCGCCTCGAAAACGTGCCAGCGACACGTCACGGAGGCATGTAACGGTGTGTTTCCGCCAAGTCCCCTGCAGTCTGGCCGCTCCGTCTGGCATCATGTTGACCGCACGCGTCCTTTCTGAATCCGTGGGTTAAGACGGTGAAATTGTAAATACGGTCTAAGTCAAAGTAAAGTGCTCACGCGTCCCGGTGTATTCGTGCACGCGTGCATGTGTGCTTATTTTATGAATCCATTCCAAACATCTACATACTCTCACACTCTGCCATTGTCGCGCCGCTCGGAGAGTTGATAACCGTGCAGGAGTGCTCATAATAGCTGTGTGCGTTTGTGTGTGTTTCCAGGACGGCCGTGCCCCTTCGGGTGTCCTCGTTTGTGCCATGTTCTGCTTCTGCCACCTCTTCAACAACCCGATTCCTGCCATGCAGCTGCTCAGCGCCAAGAGACCGGGGTCCGGCCTCTGGCCCTCACACCGCAGGTTTGGATCCTCAGACGTGTGTGTGTGTGTGTGTGTGTGTGTGTGTGTGTGTGTGTGTGTGAGCGAAGAATAATGGAAGTGGGACGGGAAACTAAAAGAAATGGCGTTGCAGTTGCTGAGATATCCGAAGCTGCTCAGCAAACATCCTCCCTGAGAGCTTTATTTGTCCCAACGCCTCTGAGGAGCCCTTCTCTGCTGATGGAAGGCCAGGAATATTAGCGTCTAGCGCCATCTAGTGGCGAGTTTGCAGATTGCACACAGCTATTGCTCTTCCGTAAGTTAATAAGATTATAAAACGTATTCATCCCCGTAGGGGAAATTCATTGGTCACAGCAGCGCAACAATAACAATAAATATGAATATAAATAGAAATACAAGTTGAAGACACAATTAAAAGCAACAAGGGTAAGACTTGATAACAGAATGACAACAACAAGGATAAGAATCGAGTGTTTTATTAAATCCCGCGCCACATTATGTGGAGCTTTTGTTACTCATTGATCTGGATGGGACGTTTTAATGTCAAAAATCGAATCGACTTCTCGTCCCGACGCAGGTACATCGGCTACGTGTGCAGCATGGTGTCGGAGAAGCCCAGTCTGCCCCACTGCAAGCCGCTGAAGATCAAGGCGCTCACCATGAGCCCCGTGCCGTGCTTCAACAAGCAGCGCAGCGGCTGTCGGCCCTTCTGCGACGTCCTCATCGGCGAGACCAAGATCTTCACCACCGCGCAGGAGTACGAGAGGATGAGGTAGGGCTGGGTGATGACGCCCCGAACTAAGGCCGGGACAATCATTTTGACGCAGCACGCCTCATTTATGAACGTGCTTTGCAAAGATGAGTCAGTGGGATTGATCATTTTCCACCTGATTCCCTCTGGATGCTATTCTGTTCATAACATCCTTAGAGCTTTAAAATCTACAACATGTCCTCGTAAAGCATCCAACTCCTCTTTTTTTGCAGTTTGTAATTGAAGTCTGTGACAGGAAATTAGAAGTCATAACTAGTTTGACGTCACCACCACGCACGTGACGGAGTTTGAAAGTGACTGTCGCACAAAACTACTTTTACATCTGTTGCAGACCAGTTTTAATTAAACTCCATGCGGCTCGCAGAGAGCCGTGTATGCTTGAATTCAAATGCATTCCATGTGACAGCAGCTGCGGTGCCGGTCTGGAAAACATTTTAAGGCAAGGGAAAAAAAAAAAAAAAGGCTTTCAAAGAAAGTGAAAAGTGTGAAAGGCACAGAGCAGCTGTTGGATGCCAGTAATTTGCTTCCCCTCGTTATCTCTTCAGTTTCCCCCCGGCAGCCTCTCTCCTTTTTCCTCGCTCCTTGTTTACTCACTCATTATCTGCTCTCCCCTCCTCGCGGGCCCAGGGAGCACAGGATCCAGGAGGGCAAGGTGGTCTTCCCTCTCGGCGTGAGCGTTCAGGGAGACGTGGTGGTGTCCGTCTACCACATGAGGTCCACCATCGGAGGACGTCTGCAGGCCAAGGTAATCCCGACCGATCTGCCCGGCGTCCCTCCAGCAGGGCTCAGCGCACGTCGCTGGATTCAGAGTCAGAGTCAAAGCCAGCTCTATTGGTAATTTTTCCGCGTGCACTGGACATACAGAGGAGTGGAGAAGACGTTTCTCACAATCCCACAGTGACATGAAATTAACATGATAGGAATAATAATTAATAGATAATAATAATAATAATAATAATAATAATAATAATGATAATAATAGAGCGCAAAGTAACAGTGAAGTGCACTGTTGCATTAAACAATACACATTAAACTGTGAGGTATGAATTATAAAATGCACGCAGATACAGACTGATATTTGACGGTACGAAAGAGAAGCAGCAGAGGTTTTTATTTTTTCTTTCATATTTTTTTCATTTTGTGTACAGTTCAGTGCAAAGGTCAGTAAGTAGTTCCAGAATGGTATTCGGTTCAAGTCCAGTTGCCACGACAAGAAGATGCTGACACTCGTGAATTAGCTTAGCTAACTCCCGCAAGGCCGGGTGTTGTGTGGACACACTCACATATCTGCAGCGGGTTACTCCGTGAGCAGTGTGTGTGTGAGCGAACACCTAACGCCCCGTCATCTCCGTGCTGTGGAGGCCGGAATGAATCAGCAGGAACCCTGTGGGGGCGCAGGGGCCGGGTTACGACCGGGACCTTGGACTAAACAGGAGGGGCTGCAAGGATGACGTGAAGGCATTACTGATACAAGAGTGAGCATGACAGCCGGAAATGGAAATCTTCATTCATCTGTAGTATCGCTGTAGTGGGCCTCCAGTCCATCTCCTGCGTGCTTTCGGACCGCAGAGAGCACGCAAAATCCACACAGAAGGGCCGGCGCTTTCTGGCTGCGAGGCAGAAGCGCTCAGCGCTGCACCGCCTTGCCGTCCTGGAAGAGATCAGCTCAAAAAAATGACACAATGGTGGATTTTTTTTTTTCTCCATTTTTCGCCAGCAATCAGTGGAAAAGAAGCAATTAAAGCAGTTCATTTGTTTCCTTGTAATCTGGTGCGTTTTTTTGGTCATCGCTCCCCGTTGCCATCCTGCTCTACCAACAAACACGCGTCTCCAAGAGATCTCTTGAATTGCAGTCATAATATACGAAACTAGCTTGTGCCGTTTTTCGAAACTGTAAATAAATAACTCCGAATAATCGGCGTGTTTGGAATTAAAGAGGAAAGTTAGCAGGAACTTCTCTGGGTAATAAGTTAAGAATGACTCCCCTGGACTTGTTTGTGGCCCAGCATTCGTTTGAAGTAACCCCCCATGTTTGCTCTAGGTGTCCAACACCCAGATCTTCCAGATCCAGTTCCACACGGGCTTCATTTCACCGGGAACCACCATGTTGAAGTTCAACAAGTAAGAACCCTCTGTTTAAGAATGACCTCAGGTCGTATGGAAGCATCCAGGTATCATCATTCACATTAAGATGCATTGGCAGAATGCTTTTCATTTTCAGCACGTTGGCAGCGCTTCTCACTCCGTGACCTAATCCAAATTAAAAGCAAAATACATCTCAAAAGTTTAGTTCAAGTCAAAATATACTGCCACATTCTGAAAATGAAAAAGCATTTCTGCCAATGCATTTTATTTTTCATATTTGACATTTCTAATTGAAATTTGTTGACGCTCTGCCAGGGACATGTTCTTGAAACTTAAATCTGAAATGTATTTTGCTTTATAATTTGGCTTAATTCACAGAATGAGCAGCCTGGAAGAAGAAAATAAAAATGCATTTTGTACTACTTATTGCTCATTTGCGTTGTGAGTCAGAATGTTAATTTGAATTATGATACCAGGATGCTTCCGTAAGGTAGAACATCACCGAAGCACACACTGCTTCACTTCTATCCTGATACCGTCTCCTCTCAGACCCGAGCTGGACGCTTGCGATTCTCCCGAGAAGTACCCCCAGCTCTTCCACGTGATCCTGGACATGGAGGTGGAGGCCGTGGACAAGCAGAAAGACCTGACGCCGCCGTGGGAGCAGTTCCCCTGCAAGGACCTGAGCCCCGGCGTGCTCTTCTCGGCCCACCAGGAGCATCAGGACGCCCTCGCCATCGCCGGTATGAGCGAGTCATTGGATTTTATTGAGCCTGTAAAACTGGAAATTATTAGCTTTTATTATTATTACCGTTCCTGATTCCATAACTGGTTCTTCATCATCAAACATCAAGTTATACCTTTAATACAGTGGAACCTTGACTTACTAGTGCATCACCTCAGGAGTTTTCCGAGACCCAAGCTGTCGCTCGGTGGATGTTTTGCGTTGTGATTTGATCCCAGATCTGAGTTAGGAGCGAGCGGGATGAAGTGGCGTTTGAAAACAGTTGTATGCGACGCGTGTCTCTAGGTAGCCCAGAGAAAATCATGGAAAAACACCAGCGAGGCGCGAACTGTACAGTGAGGTGAGGAGATGGAGAAGTTGTTGTGGATGAGATACGTTGACGGGGAGCATCGTCTGTGAGAAGACGGGAACGTGGACGGACGAAAGCCAGTCGGAGACGGATCGAGGGGTTTTAGAAAGAGGAGCATCTTCACTCCGTCCGTAAATGGAGTTTAGACATAAAGTGGAGCAAAGTCACATTTAGCAGCACATTTTAGCATTAAGGCTGGAGCCAGTAGGTTAAAGACAGAGCAACAAATGAAAAAAGCATTTTCATCCCATCTTCAAGGTACACACACTTAATTGAACCACTTTATTTCTTCACATTCCCCTTCATTTTGTAATATTGTTTTTAGCACATTATTTGTTATTTATAAAGAAAATCTTTCTCATTTAAAAACAAAACCAGTGGCCTGGAACGGATGAATAGCAGTTCAGTTCATTTTAATAAGGACATTTATTTTGATATAGGAGCAAATTGAGTGAGGAGCTCTGTCAGGGAACCATTTAAAGGTCAAGGTTCCACTGTGTTTAAATACACTTTGCAGGTCCAGCCTCTCTGACTGACTGGGTTGAGTTGATTTTGTTGAGGCGCGACGGCGCAGCAGAGCAGCCGCGCTCCCTGTAAGATAAGCAGTACCGCCAGGATACGGGCTCTACGCTGGAGTCAATATTCTAAGAAGGTGAAAGGGAGTTCAGGGCTGCGGTCGGTTTCAAGGAGCCGATTTCCGGATCCGTCGCAGAATGCGGGTAAACACAGCTGAGCAAAGATCCAGAGTTTAGGAAACAGAGGAGAGCTTGATCCTGGAGGCAATCACAGTTTAAAAAAAAAAAACTCAAGCCAGGCAGGCGCTGGTCTGCTGGGCCCAGAGAACGAGTGTTCAGGGATAAAAAAAGATCACCTACCCTGGCATTTCTGCGGCGTGACGTCTCCACAGGCTGCTTCTCCAGGTGCTGCACAAAGACGGGCAGTTTCTCCAGGATTTCTCCAGGATTTCTCTTATGAGCATGGATTTTGTGCGACGCTGGCTTAACAGAGTTACAATACGGCGTGAGTAATGGGGCGTATCGCCAGATGGACGGCGAGGCTTAACTCCTGGCTGTCTCCGCTGCGGAGGCCGACTTTTCCTGGACGCCGTCGGACCGGTGATACCGCGGACCCTTCTCCTGGTTGACCCGAAGCCATTTTGGTTCAAGAAGATGCCAAGCACTTTGGTCCGGGCACCAGTGAATGAGGTTTAACACGTAGATGAAGTTAAATCGCGCAGCTGTAGGGTTGTTATGAATCTCCATGCAAAGATAAGATGGGATATTTAGGAAGATTTATACACGCGACCTGCAACACATCACGTTTTTCCTCATGTTAAGATTTGTGTATTTGGCGGCACAGTGAACGAAAAAATGAAGAATTTGTGTCTTATCTTCATGCAGTGTCATAGAAAATGCTGACCGAGTCCCAAATGATGGACTCATTGACATCACTGAGTGAAGTTAATCGATGTAATGGAGTAATAGTGTAGAGCAGGGGCGTCAAACTCCAGTCCACAGTGGGCCAAAATTCAAAACTGGGACAAAGTCGTGGGTTATTTCATAAAATCTTCCTCCAGATAAAACAATGAACCTTTTCATCTGGACCCAAACAAGTTTTGCTTCAAAACTGAATATGGAACAAGCAAAGCTCGATCCTATATAACTTCATATTGCCCTCATGCAAGATGGAAATTCAAATTAAAAAAACACATCAATGGCATTCATTTCTTAAATACAACTGTAATAAAAATGGCATGCCTCTCTTTATTTGCATCCTTCAGAATTAAATCTCAACAGTATCCTTTTTCAACAAACTAATGCTAAATGGAAAAATAAAATAACTGTTTTCTACCTTTCTTTTCACCATTTTTCAGAGGATTAGCAAGGTGCCAGTAGTAGCATAAGGTGACAATGAATTCTGTCCACAGAGGAGTTGGCCTTTATGGGTCCTGTCGGGATTTTTGCGCCAAAACACCAGCAGAGCATTCTGGGATTAGTAGCATTAACGGTCCATGCGCTGTTGGCTAGAATTACGACAGGTCAGCTCTAATAGTCACCCGGTATGGCTTCACGGGACAAATAGAATTACACTGGTTGGCCAGAGTTTGACACCCACGTAGTGGATGGTCATGTTCAAATTTATTTGATTTATGTTTATATCTCCACTGCTAGGTTTGATAAACGCTAATCAGATGAATAAAATGCATCCATGAAGTCAAATCCCATCCCAAAATGTCCCCTAACAACCAACCCGGTGCCATGACGGCACACACGGATCCATTCATTCACTTAAACCTGAATTTTATTTGTGCTCCGACAAGACGAGATGGAGGGCCTGGACCTGGAGGGTAAGGCCGCAGAGGCGCGTGAAGCCCCTTCACCCACGCCGAGCAGTCGCCGTAGCGACGCAGGCCCTTTTCCATTCAATCCTACAAAATATCCTGATTGGCGTTAAAACAACAAATCCGTCCGTCATTGCACGGCGGCTCACACGCTTTCCGTTTCCCATCTGTGCGGATTGAATGGGGCGGAGCCTCTGTAGTGACGTGTAGTGGTCTGGTGGCAGAGATTGTCACAGCTTCGCCGGTCTGTGTCCACAACGGAGCCTCGCACACAAACCTGTCTTTTGTCCTAAAATTGAGAAAAAGGCGCTAAAAGACATGACTGTTTGAATGTGCGACACGGCGGCGCGGCGTTAGCGCCCCCGCCTCACAGCAACAAGGTCCCTGGTTGGATTCCCAAAGGGGGGCCTTTCTGTGTGGAATCTCCATGTTCTCCCCGCGTCTGCGTGGGGTTCCTCAGGGTTCTCCGGGTTCCTCACACAGTCCAAACACATGCAGGGGCATCATTGGATACTATGAAAGGCCAAGACGTGTGAACGGTTGGATGTCTCTGTCTGACGCGTGAATGAGTGAGTGAATGAACGGTTGCGTGTCTACGAATGAGAGAATGGTTGGTCTCTATGACGTGTGAATGAGACGGTGACTGGTCGGATGTCTCTATACGTGGCCCTGTGATGGACCGGTCCAAGGTGAACCCCACCTCTCGCCGGATGACAGACGGGCTCCAGCTTCCTGTGACCCCCGAGTGCACGACAACCGGTACACATGATGAATGAGTGAATGATTTCATGTTCCTTGAAAAGGCCGGCAGTGTTGTGACTCACCTCTGCTGAGGACAGCTTTTAGCTGGTAGCGGTGTCGGGATGGCGTTCCGGAGCCCGCAGTGTGAGCGGAGCGGCTGATGCTGGTAGAAAGTGACGTATCTAGATTCCCCTTGTTCTCCTCCTGTGTGCTCCTCTACACCTCCGTCCTCAGGCCTCTCCTTCCACCGTGCTCCTCCTCTTCACCGCTCTCACACTCTACTCTCCCGACCGTTTCCCCCTCAGAGCCGAGCCGGTCGAGCCTGGACGGCCGGGGCCACGTCGACGAAAGCGAGCCCTCGGACGACGAGATGCTGTCCCTGTCGAGCCAGCGGAGCAGCACCGGCACGGCCCTCCCCGCGCCCACGCCCGCGGCCGGGGAGGTGGACCTCCTCGGCCTGGGCGGGGAGGAGGTGGGCCGGCCGTGCCCTTCGACGGCGGCCGCGACCACCGACCTCCTCGGGGATCTGTTCGGGGCCCCTCCCCAGCCGACGAGCGGGCCGTCGTCCACCCAGTCCACGCCGCACAAAGCCGCCCCCAACGCTGCCTCGCCGTGCCCCTCGCCAGCCCCAGGTGGGACAGGTCTTGAGATGCTCGCAAGAATGAGCACCGGTGGGAAAAGGAAACTGAATAACGCCGACCCCGTGTCCTCCCCTCCCCCAGCGTTCGACCCCTTCGGGGCCGGCCCCGTGCCCAAGCCTCAGGACGTGATGGGCTCGTTCCTCGGACCAGGTAACGTCGGGCAGCCGGACCCTTTCCTGCATGCCGCTCGCTCCCCCTCCCCCACCCTGCAGCCCACCGGCCTGGGTAAGGCATGCCTCCGCCGTGCACAGCTGTACCGCCTCACCGCTCACTCATTCACACGTGTCTTCTTCGAGTTTGCACGAGAAGCAGCAGCCGCCGCTTGACTGACTGCCGTCCGCTCGCTGCGGGAGACGCGGCCTCCCCTTTTCATGTGGATCTGGCTGTAAATGTTGCGCCCTCAAGCAGGCGACTTTCTCTTTTAGCCACCTCTTTCCGGTTGCTTGGCTTTATTTCGCCTCCTACGGCTGCCTGGATGTGTTTTTTCTCTGATTCTGCAGTGATACCTCGACATGGGAGCTCACATGATCCGTCACCGAGGTCGTTACCCAGTTTGCTCACATATCAGATTAAATTTCCCCATTGAAATGAATTGAATCGTTATTACCGTAGTTTCCGGACGATTGAGCGCACCTGAATATAAGCCGCACCGGCTAAAAATCAATAAATAACTATATTTGTACATATATAGGTTGTACTTGCCTTGAAGCTGCAGGTGTCCACATTGTCACATGAGATATTTACATAGAAAGATGTGACACGGAAACATTTTATGAAACTATTTATGAAATACGTACCGGTAACATCCACAAATACGTACTGGAAATGCTTCTTTCCGAAGAGCGGCTGCAACACGGCTGATGAAATAGATTCATAATAAATAACACAAGAAAAGTCCATCCGTCCATCCATTTTCTATCCCTGCTGTATCCTCCTCCAGTCGATCGCTGTCTTCCTCTTCCTCCTGCAGACTACTTTGTCCGAAGTGACAAAGCGAAATGTTTTGGCTGCATGAAGCTCGTTAGTCCAAAAAAATCCATAAATCAGCTGCATTTAAGCCACAGTGTTCAAAGGCTGTGACAAAAGCAGCGGCTTAGTAAAAGTAGTGGAAATTACAGTCGTCCGTCCCAGAGCACTGTTTTATTTTGTGTTATGTGTTTTTAAATAAAAAAATGTACTTTATAAATAACAATTAATGTGTAAAAATATCACACATCTTTGGATGAAGACGCTGGTGGTGGTGGAGGAGGTTGGGGGAGTTTGTCATTTGTTTCTCTATCCTTACCTTAACTTACAGGCTCCACACTTAATGCTATGATGTGTTGCTAAATGTAACTTTGCTCCACTTCATGTCTAAACTCCATTTATGGACGGAGTGAAGCCGCTCTTCTTTTTAAAACCATCAAACCGTCCCCCTCTGAACGCCTCCTCCGACGCCACGTCCGTCCACGTTCCCACCGTCCGCCGCACCGAATCCCCGTCAACGTCTCCCGCCTCCTCACAGACGACGCTCTCCGTCACCGTACCTCAGCAACATCTTCATGTCTTCATGCACGAGTCCACAACACGCACGCCTCGCTGGTGTTTCTGCTTGATTTTCTCCGGGCGACCTGCCGCTCAAACGTTCATCCCGCTCGCTCCTAGCTCCGATCTGGGCTCCGATCACAAAGCAGAACATCCACTGAGCGACGGCTCGGATCTCGGAGAACTCCCAAGTCGATGCGCTTTAGCGACGGGCCTCGTGTGGTAGACGTTTTCCCGAAGCGGGAAGAGTAAACCATGGGAATGTTTATTTAATTTAACACCAAGAAGATGAGGTGACGAGCAGATATGGAAGAGGGAGGTTAAATATGAGACGGTGTTTCCCAGGCGCCCCTGCAGGTGGCGGACATGTTTTGTTACGGAGTGCGTTGCGATAAAACCCCTCATGTCCAAACTGTCCCCCGCCTTGCTGCGCCTGAACAGGCCGGGGCTCCCCTGTGCCGCCGCCGCCGCCGCCGGCAGCCCCAACTGTCAACATCCAGCAGCAGAACCCCATGGGAGGCTGGGACTGGAACAGGCCCGCCACCGCCACCACAGGTGAGCCCCGAGCCGGCGCCGTCACGGCAACCTCGTCGGCGAGGCTCCGCGCTGACGCCGGGAAAATCCTCTGCGATGCCGTCTAGGGGGAGGCTTCGGGATGGGCAGCCGCTCGGCCACCACCAGCCCCACGGGCTCGGTCCACAGCACCCCCACGCATCAGACCAAGCCCAACACCTTGGACCCGTTCGCCGACATCGGCAACCTCGGGGGGAGCCTCGGAGGTGGGTCGGTCGCCGGATGCGTTCCTTCAAACCGAAACATCTCTTCGTCTATAATCTCCCGCCTTTTCTTCCAGGGGGTTCTGGATTCTCCAGCAAGCCCACCACCCCGACGGGGCCGACCCCCTCCTTTCCTCCCATGGGCTCCCCGTCGCGGCCCCCTCCTTCCCCGCAGCACGCCGGAGCTTGGCAGCCCCACGCGGGTGCCGGCTTCCCCTCGTGGCAGGCCGGCGCCGGGGGCGGCGCGGGCGCCGGAGCGTGGCAACCCCAGGGACAAGGCGCCCCCGCGCAGCCGAAGCCCAGCCCCAGCCACTCCGCCATGCCTCACACGTCGCCCCAGAACCGACCCAACTACAACGTCAGCTTCTCGGCCATGGGCGGGGGCTCGCCCGGCGCGGGGGGCAAAACGCAAGCCGGCATGGGTGAGTAAGGGCGTTTTGAAGAGAACGCCTTCATAAAAGGATCCGCCGTGGCTCGTCACCTGCAGGGGGGGCTACGTGAACGCAACATGAAGACCTCATTCATGAACCTAAGCCTCTGCAGGGGCATCGGTGTCAAGTCTTCTTCCCTCCTTTCTCCTCAGGTTCCAAGCCCAAGGTGTCCGACGCCAACTTTGACGACCTGCTGTCCGGCCAGGGCTTCGCGGGAACCAAAGAAAAGAAAGGGCCCAGGACCATAGCGGAGATGAGGAAGGAGGAGATGGCCAAAGAGATGGACCCGGAAAAAATAAAGGTAGGTGCTCTTTACGTGTGTGTGAGTGTGAGCGTGTGTGTTTGTGTGTGTGTGTGTGTTTGAGTGTATTCATGTTCGTATTGAAAAAAAAGTGAAAAGCACAATTTGCTTCTGACGGTTCCTGTTTGCTTCTGTGGGCGTCGGCAGCGCCGTCCCTTGACTCACAGCACTACATCTGGGCGGAATTACCGCTCCACAAGATTTCCCTGCTTTTGTTTTGTTTTTTTTTCAAATTTGTTTATTCACTGCGGAACAATGGAGGCAATTCAGCTGCCCCTCCCCACACACCCCCACCTTCACCCGAAAAAACAAAACAATACACGGTTGCAAAGGCCCCATTTTTATTCTGGAATGCGATCGAGCGTCCAGGTCTACAACCTGCACTTTGTGAGTTGCACAACAAACTGCACTCAGAGTTCTCAGTGTCTGCACTGCCTACACTGCTCATGTTTATTATAATGTTTACACTTCTTCTTCTTTTCCTTTGGGATTTTCCCTTCAGGGGCCACAGCCAATTCACCTTCTCCATCCAACCCTGTTCTCTGGATCCTCCTCTCTCACTCCAGCTAACGTCATATCCTCTCTCACTACCTCCATACATCTTCTCTCTGGTCTTCCTCTCGAATTCCAATTCCAGCATCCGTCTACCAATATGTTCACTCTCCCTCCTCTGTCCATGACCCAACCATCTCTGACCTTCTCTCCAAACATCCACCATGTGCCGTCCCTCTGATGGACTCATTCCTAATCCTCTCCATCCTGGTCACTCCCAAACAGAGCCTCCACATCTTCATCTCTGCCACCTCCAGCTCTGCCTCCTGTCTTTTCTCCAAACCATCCATCATCTCTGCTCTCTCCACTGTCTCCTCCACCTTTCCTTTCATTCTGGCTGATGTTCCTCTATCTCATAGAACCCCTGACACTTTTCTCCATCCATTCCAACCTGCTTGAACCGGTTTCTTCACCTCTTTTCCACACTCTCCGTTTTTCTGGACTGTTGACCCTACGTACTTGAAATCCTCCATCTTCTTGATCTCCACTCCCTGTAGTCTCACCAATCCACCTGGGTCCCTCTCATCCACACACATCTATTCTGTCTTGCTGCGACGAACAGTCATCCCTCTCCTTTCCAGAGCAGACCTCCACCTCTCAAGATGTTCCTCCATCTGTTCCCCGCTCTCACTACACATCACAATGTCATCTGCAAACAAATAATGTTCACACTATCATTGTTTATTATCAATACATATCTGAATGCACAGCAATGGAAGAATTTCATTGTACGGGGAGTCACATTTCCACACTGTACATACGACAAGAAACACTCTGAATCTTGAATCTTGCATCGCGGCCCGGCCGGGCGTCTGCCGATGATGCATTTCAGTATTTGACGGGAGCCCGACCAGCCTGTAGTTGTCACACGGGGCCTCCTGTTTGCGTCCCAGATACTGGACTGGATCGAGGGGAAGGAGCGCAACATTCGGGCCCTGCTGTCCACCATGCACACCGTGCTGTGGGAGGGGGAGACTCGCTGGAAGCCCATCAGCATGGCCGACCTGGTCACGCCCGAACAGGTCAAGAAGGTCTACAGGAAGGCGGTCCTCGTCGTCCATCCGGATAAGGTGAGACGGGCGGCACCAAAGCTAAACACAGATGCGCTAGATCGGGAATAGTTGATGAAAGCATCCAACGTGATTTCCGGACGATTAGCCGCTACTTGTTTCACTTTGGCTTGAGCAACCATGCGGCTAATTTATGGATTTTTACAAGCTCACGGCGGCAAAATATTTAGCCTCGTCACATCGACGCCGCAGAACAAACACGCGTTCGGTTAACACAAGTGACATTGAGAGCGACAGCGAAACAGAAACAAAGGGAGTGTCTGAGGCCGTTTAATGCAGACACTGAAGGAGACCACTCTCATGGTTTTAGTTCGCAAGATCTGCGTGCACTTTATAATTCACAGTTTAATGTTTGTTTACTGTCAATGTGCACTCTTATACTTATTTTGTTCATTTCATGTGGGAAATTGAGAAACATCTTCTGGATTCCTCTGTATGACAGTAGCCATCAATAACTGTTCCTGGTAGGCTGGTGTATTTTTTGTATTTTCATCCAGACGTTTTACAGGCGCTTTTCGGAAAAAAGCATTCACGGTACTTATTTAATTTGAAGTTAGAAATATCTTTCAGTGTAAATGATGTGTTACAAATGGACGCTTGCGGCTTGTAGATGTACAATTTTTTTGTTTTACAATTAAGTGAGCGCGGCTCTTATTCAGATGTCCGGAAATGACGGTAATCATAGATTCAAAGCAACCCTTTTTTTTTCGACATATATATCGATATATCACTTCAAGGTTTTGCTGACAGAGATAAAAGAGTGGGTGGCATTCACCTCATCCACTCACTTCAAATAAACATTCATTTGTTATCTCCACCGCTTATCCTGCAGTCAGGGTCTTAGGGGGGGATGGAATCCAACCGGGGACCTTCTAGCGGTGAGGAGCTAATCCGTATCCTGGGATGACGTGGGAACAAGTGTACAATTTTGCATATTTATAGATGTGCTGCCACCTGTGCGCGTGCACAGGTGGACGGTTTATGATACAGTTGCTCAGTTAATTCATAGATGTTGAATATTAAGATGTTCAATGAAAGTGACGGGAGAAGAGGAATATTACCATGTTCGGAACATGTTCGGCCAGCTGTTAGCGTGCGCTATTTAAAATTGAAGATGAACTTCTTCACACAGCATAGAAACACGGAAAAACAAACAATGGACGTGAGCAGGATGATTGCCGCCTTGATAAAGTGATGAGTCAGAAAATCCAAAGCGGGCTGCAGCCAATCAGAGAGGGAGCCGCCGTCCTGATGGAGGCAGGTGATGATGTTCCCCAGACCGGCGTTTGTAGTCGGGCGCAAACGTGCAGCGTTCGGCGCCGATGACGGCGCAGGTCCCCCACCCGGGCCGCCAAAAGAAAGTCCAGCGCGGCTCGGCTCTGCAGAACCAGAAGTCTGACGGAGGCCAGCTCGCCGGACATCACCCAGTACATCCCGGCGGGGGGAGGAGACGGAACGACCGGCGGTGCGGCGGGTCAGAGCGCCGAGGCGAGCCGGGCCCGCGGGCTGCCGCGGGCTCCACCTGTAGCTACGGAGACAGTTCCACTCGCCCACCGTCGCGTCGCCGTTGTTCTGGAGGCACCAGGAGAACAGCGGGATGAGCTCTACCAGAAGATCATCCAGGCTGCGGGAGGAAACCTACGCCCCTGCCTGGCCTCCTTCCTCTCAGAAGCCTCTCCTTTAAATGAGGACTCGACCCGCTCCGGAACAGAGATCTCCCGAGCGTTATCATCGTGCCGTTTGATGGTCTCGAAGCGGCAGGGTTTTAATCATGGAAGCAGGAGCCTCGCGGAGCGGAGGTGATCTTAGGTAACCCCTCCTCCCCCCTCCGTGAAGGAGGTGCGTGAAGTAAGACTGATCTGTTTACACGGTGACTCGTCCCTCTTCGAGAAGATAGGATTTATGGCGACGGGTTAAATCAGTGAAAAGGGGTGTTTGTTCGTATGTTTGACGTACAAAACCTCAGCCTGTGACTCATCAGAGCAGAAACCGTTGTCCTTGGTTACCCGGAGAAAGGCCGCCTCTCCACTTCTACTTTACTTTTCACCGCTCGTGTCAGGGAGTTCACGGCTCCCGCCATCCATTCCACCAACCTCTCCGTCATCACCATGAAAACGCCGTCATCGGATAGAAGACGATTCCTCCTTTTTGGATGTGAAAATAATCATAACAAGTTTTAACGGAGGTGATCTGACAGTTGAGCAGAACATCACGTCATTGCGGGCTCGCTGGAAACATCCATCCATCCGTCATGGCAGCAAGGAGACTCAGACTCAGACACTCTGTCCTGCTCGTCCTTGGGAATCCCAGACCAGCCGAGGAGATCCGGTCCCTCCAGCGTGTCCTGGGTCCTCCAGGTGGGACCTCCCTGGTGCGCCCTGACCAGAAGCCCCGATCCCTGCTCCTCCGGCTTGAGCTTAACTACTCACTGGAAAAGTGGATTTTCAGAAACACGATTTGACCTTTTCAAGGCTTAGAATAATCGTCTCGCTCCTTTTCAACCACTCGAGTTGAAGCCGAGATGGTTTAAACCCTGGTTCTTTCCAGGTGGAGGCCAGTTTGGGAGCAGGTGGTTCACGCCCCTGGCCTCCGCTGACGGTAAAACATCTGACTCCAATCACCGAAGGAGATATAAATAGAGCTGATTCCTGTTCTCTTTTTTTCTTCCCTCTCCTTCCTCGCAGGCGACGGGACAGCCCTACGAACAATACGCCAAGATGATCTTCATGGAGCTGAACGACGCCTGGTCCGAATTTGAGAGTCAGGGACAAAAGCCCCTGTACTGAGCGCGAAGGGCCCTGAGGACGCCGTCGTACGTAACCCACCTCCAGGCAACACATGACATCTGTTTTTCTACCGATGTTTGAACTCACGCTTCAGTTCCCTCAGCGCCGACGCCGAGGATCCAGCCGGGGGTGCGAGCGGCGGCGGCGTCCCGACAGTGCAAACAAACGTCTCCACGTCGCCGCAGGAGACCCAGTGACCGTGTGCTTGTTGAGTGCCCTCAGCCCTGGAACCCCCCGCCGCCGCCCCCTCCGCCCGGGACGTCTGGAAGCCCCCCCCCCCGACCCGGAGACGGGCCTGATCAAACAGGAGCCGGAGACGGGGAGATAAAACGAGGAGAGCTTCTCAGGCTCCGGGGGCGGAGACCCAGAGAACCGGCTCGTCTGCCAAAGAAATTAGCAGCAATCAAGCCCAGCTCCCCAGAATGGGGTCCAATTCAGCGCGCACACACACACACACACACACACACACACAAACACACACACACACACACACACACACACGCCGCTTCAGTGTGAGCTGACGCTTGTTTTGGAAAATCCACACAAAATCATTTTAAAAAAAAAAAAAAGAAGTTCTTCTCCTTTCAATGTTGAAGTGGTGGGTCGTGCGGTCATGGCGGCGGGGAAATGCAGAGTATCCTTGCAAAATCTCGTGTCGTCAAAAAAGTAATTTAAAACTAATCTTTTACTTCAGATGAGGTAGATACAAACAACGTGAGCCCGGTTAGAGCTAGACTATAACCCAAATTCAAATTAGAAATTAAAACGTCATTAATGAATGTAACAGTAAAGACATGAAAATGTCCTTGAAAAAACACCCAATTCATTCAAATTAGCCTTTGGAGCAGGAAAAATGAGTGTGTGTGTGTGTGTTTGTGTGTGTGTGTGCGTGTGTGTGTTGCGTCAGATGGGTTGCGTGGTTTCGCTCCGCCCCCTCCGGCGTGACGGCGCCCGCGGCCCGAGACAGAAAGACCCGACAAAACGCAAAAAAAAAAAACAACCCACACAGCCTCTGGGTCTGACGCGCCTCCAGGTCGTTGACCCGGGGAAGCAGCTGCTCTGCAGGTCGATACCTGGAGCACCACGCAAAGCACAAACCCACTCCTGACCCTCGCAGGACGGCCATCACCACTTAACTCCCAGTCGATGTTGCACATCGGTCGCTTTGTGTGTGTGTGTGTGTGTGTGTGTGTGTGTGTGTGTTTGTTAGGGCTGCAGCCATACAGACTCCCACACACACACACGCACACACACACACACACTCCAGACACGTATGCGGAATCATGTGGCGGGAACAGAACGAGCCCCCGTTATTTTTTTAAAAAACCTATTTAAGGTCAGCGGCTTCGAGAGGACGTAGGCAAAACAATAGAACTGTAAAATAAACCAATTCATCATTTTGTAGGATTTTATTTATCTATTTAAGTCCGTGAGCGCGTGCCTCCAGTCCACGAAGGCGCTTGGTTGCGGCGAGGGCGACGGGTCACGTGCACGTCAGTCAGCGTCGGGGCCAGGTTTTGGTGCGCTCCGCTCGAGCCGACGCCTCCACATTTTAATCGCGCCAGGCATTTCTTAGCCGAAACCTGCAGATTTCCACTCGCCTCGTTTACCTCAACCCAACATGTCCGTCACTGACAGTTCTGGGGAAATAACACAAGCCACATATCATGCAGCTGGCACAGCCGTGCCGCCCCCCCCCCCCCCCCCCCCCCCCCCCCCCCCGCCTCCCCCCCCCCCCCCCCCCCCCCCGCCCCCCCCCCGGACGGGGGCCCCCCCCCC
>CAAKHD010022287.1:54659-88740 GCA_901007705.1 Fistularia tabacaria
CCTCTTTTCCCCCACTTGCATCCAGGCGTGGGAATTAAAAAAAAAAAAAAAAAAAAAAAAAAAAAAGAAGAAGGCTGGGAAAACAAGCTCTGACAAGTGGTGTGGGACCCGACCAGGGGACTGGATTGCGGACCCTGCGACCCCCCCGGGGACGAGACAGGAAGTGTGTGTTTCTGTGTTTTCCGTGCTCTTATTTACGCCGAGGACGTACATGTGAAATAACTCTGCGCCGACCGAACTCTCTTCTCTGCAATCTTACCGCTGTGTTCAAAGGCTTAACTCTATATTGTACTCAATGGATGTGTGTGCGAGTGCGTGCGAAGTTGTGATCCGTATGGAAGTGGACTCTGCCTGTCGTGTCCGTCCGCTCTGAGAAAAAAGTATTACTAAACTGTATAAAGCTCTGCTCTCGTGTTCCCTCTCACCACGTGGGGATGTAGCATCCCGCCGGCGTGCAGTGCACAGGAATAAATAGTGAACCGAGGGCCAGGGGGGCGCGAGGAGCGTCCGTCTGCTCTCTTTTCTGGTGCGGGAAAAACACCTGAGCTCGTTGTTTATTCACGTCTGCGGGTTTAATCCTCCCCCGCGATTTCTCCGGTTGATGAAAAGACGCTGTTTAATCTGTTCTCTGGAATGCAACCCCTCAAATGACTCCATATTCTCACCTGTGAAACAGGATATTCCCATCATCCCCTTATTCGGTGGTACCCTTGAAAATCACGTTACAGAGACGCGTCTGGTTTAAAAACATCCAGCTGGAAGCCTCATCCTGTTAAGACCGTGCATCCGGGCAGACGAAGGTATGAACACTAAAAATAAACGTTCTGTGGAAACATCTGAAAAGGAAAATCCTTGAAGAGCTCACTGTTACTTTTTCCGACATGGTCGGGACATACGGAAAACTAAAATATACGTTAACCCCTCTTTTTCCTTCCAACAATTTTCTAAGGAATTAGGGAGTAGGTTCAGGTGGTGCAGGACATGTATGCCCGAATGGAAGGAAAGGTGGTGAGACCAGCGAGTCTGGATGGTTTGGAGACAGTGGCATTGACGAAAAGACAGGAGGCAGAGATGGAGATGTGGAGGTTCTCTTGTGGAGTGACCAGGATGGAGAGGGTCAGGAATGAGTCCATCAGAGGGACGGCACATGTTAGATTTTTTGGAGAGAAGGTCAGAGAAGCCAGGCTGAGATGGTTGGGTCATGAACAGAGGCAGGATAGTGAGGATATTGGTAGACGGATGCTGGAATTGGAGCTGCCAAGGAGGTCAAGAGGAAGACCAGAGAGAAGACTTATGGAGATAGTGAGAGACGATATGAGGTTAGTTGGTATGAGAGAGGAGGATCCAGAGAACAGGGTTAGATGGAGAAGGTTGATTGGCTGTGGCAACTCCTGAAGGGAAAAGCCCAAAGGAAAAGAAGAAGAAGAGTTAGGGTGGTGCAGGACATGTCAGCTGTGTGATGTGGGTGTTGGAGTTGAAGGTGGAGGTGGAGTGCATCAAGGATCTGCTCTGGGCCCCTTCTTGTTTTGCTGTGTTGACGGACAGTCTGAGGTCAGACAGGAATCTCCATGGGTCATGATGTTTGCAGATGACAGTGTGATGTGTCGTGAGAGCAGGGAGCGGGTGGAGGAACATCTAGAGAGCTTGAGGTGTAACCTGGAGAGGAGAGGGATGATCAGCTGCAGCAAGACATGTGTGAACGATGAGGAAACAAGGAGTGGTGATCAAGAAGGTGGAGGAGTTTGAGAACAGAGGGAACAACAGTCCAGAGCAATGGAGAGGGTGGAGAAGAGTTGGAAGAACATGTGCAAGCAGGTTGGAGTGGGTGGAGAAAAGTATTGGCAGCAATGAAAGGAAAGGTGGAGAAGATGGAGGTGACATGAGGTGACATGATGGAGCCACTGAGGAGAAGACAGGAGGCAGAGATGGAGAAGTGGCGGTTCTTCTTGGGGAGTGAGGAGGATGGAGAGGATCAGGAACGAGTCCATCAGAGGGACGGCACGTGTTAGATGTTTTGGAGATAGTGTCAGACTTAGATGGTCTGGACATGGACCGGGGGGGGGGGGTTGAAGATCTAGTTGGAAGGATGCTTAGGTTGGAACTACCAGGGAGGAGGTCCGGAGGAAGACCTGAGAGGAGGTTTATGGACGGAGGACAAGAAGTTAGTCGGTGTAAGAAACTTAGATGGAGGGAGATGATTGGATTCAGCGACCCCTGGAGGGAGCAGCTTCACATGTTGGGGACCTGAAGGGTAGGACCTCCTCTCTTCCAGGGAGCCGGGGACTCGTTCTTCACCACATGGTGCCTCTCAGGAGCCCCTGCCCCTCACGTGAGAACATTTGGGTCTGGATGTGTTTTTCTTCGGGCCCCAAATTCGGGGAAAACAGCAGTGAAGCGTTTAACCGTCCAAAGGGGAACGTTTTTTGGGGGGGGGGGCTGACAACAACCCCCGAAATCAGTGATTCATCTGTTGTTCAGCGCGGGTTCTGCTGCGCTCCTCACTTTTTCCCCGCTGACGCACAGATAGAGGGTTCGGCGCTGATGGATGGAAGCCGATGGGTTGTTTTTTCATTAACTGTAGCTGCCATTAGGTGTAAACGAAGAAATCATGTAAACGCGTCGACGCTGACGGGGGGGGGCCCTGACGGACTCATTCACGGCCGCGTTGCCATGGTGACGTGCAAGAATCCAAGTTGCGGGGCCGTCGCGAAACTACAGTTACGACTTCGGAGAACAAGTCCTCGTCTCCAGGAGGAAGGCAAACAATTCAAATCCCGTTTCAAACAACGACTAGACAAGGGCGGCCTTCCTGTGTGGAGTCCCCATGTTCTCCCCCTTGTCTGCGTGGGGTTCCTCAGGGTTCTCCGGGTTCCCCCCATCGTCCAAGCACATGCAGCAGCTTCACCGGAGACCTTGAATTGTCCAGATGTGGGAATGATGTTAAACAAGAGCATGAAGGGCTGTATGACTGTGTGGATGAATGAGTGAATGGTTGCATGTCCATATGATGAGTGGGTGAAAGGTCGAATGGTTGTATGTCTATGATCTGTGAATGAACGAGTGAATTGTTGACTCTATGATGTGTGAGTAGTTCTATGTCCCAGTTTGACGTGTGAATGAGTGAATGGTTGTGTTTCTGTATGACGTGTGGGTGAGAGGGTGAATGGTTGCATGCTGCTATGTTATGTATGAATGAACGAGTGAATTGTTGGCTACATGATCTGTGAATGAATAGTTCTATGTCCCTCTATGACGTGTGAATGAGTGAATGGTTGTGTCTCGAAATGATGTGTGAATGAGAGGGTGAATCTTTGTCCCGATGTGATTTATGAATGAGTGAATGGTTGTGTCTATATGACGTGTGAATGAGAGGGTGAACGGTGGCTTGTCTGTATGATGTTAAAGAAGAGAGTGAAGCGCTGTATGACTGTACGATGTGTGATTGAACGAGTGAATGGTCGTATGTTTGTGTATGTTGTGTGAATGAACGAGTGAATGGTCGTACGTTTGTGTATGATGTGTGAATGAACGAGTGAATGGTCGTACGTTTGTGTATGATGCGTGAATGAACGAGTGAATGGTCGTACGTTTGTGTATGATGTGTGAATGAACGAGTGAATGGTCGTACGTTTGTGTATGATGTGTGAATGAACGAGTGAATGGTCGTACGTTTGTGTATGATGTGTGAATGAACGAGTGAATGGTCGTACGTTTGTGTATGATGTGTGAATGAACGAGTGAATGGTCGTACGTTTGTGTATGATGTGTGAATGAACGAGTGAATGGTCGTACGTTCGTGTATGATGTGTGAATGAACGAGTGAATGGTCGTACGTTCGTGTATGATGTGTGAATGAACGAGTGAATGGTCGTACGTTTGTGTATGATGTGTGAATGAACGAGTGAATGGTCGTACGTTCGTGTATGATGTGTGAACGGCTCCATGACCCAGTTTGACGTGTGAATGAGTGAATGGTAGTATTTCTCTGTATGACGTGTGGGCGAGAGGGTGAATGGCTGTATTTTGCTGTGTTATGTCTGAATGAACGAGTGAATTGTTGACTTTATGATTTGTGGATGAATAATTGTACGTTCCTCCATGACATGTGAATGAGAGGGTGAATCTTTGTCCCTGTAGGATTTGTGAATGAGTGAACGGTTGCATGTCTCCATGTGGCCCAGTGTTGTCGGGGGAAGCCGCGCCGCTCGCCCGGTGATACAGATCATAAATGAATGAATGAGTGACGACGACACGACACCGACGGGCGTGCAGCATGAGGGCAGGCGGGAGCCGATTGGACGGACACACCTGGGACGGCCTCAGGTGAGGACAAAGGTAGGCGGAGGACAGAATCCTAAATCCCGCCGCTCCTCTATTGGAACCCGTTTCCACCCTGTTTCCACTCACAGGCCTCGTCACCGTGGGAAACAAAGGAGGCCCGCACTCCTCCGCTGCTGCTCCAAGAATAAGCTGCGGTTATCAGCCCCGCTCCCCGATGTGTATTTTTACATCTGCTTTACTTTTCCTTTCAAACCGCTGCTCCGTCTGTCTCTTCAAATTCAATCACTGGTTTCGTGATGAAACAACGATAAGAGCGGCGTCGATGCGTCATCCTTCCCGAGGCCGACGGCGTGGAGATCGGCGGACCGGAGGAGCGAGGTCGTGTCGGGACCTGGTGAGATTCACGGCCTCCCTGCTCCTCCGGCGTCAGAGCGTTTTTCTGCACGGCTTAATTGACTTTCATTGCCGTTCCGTGCAGGCAGGTTGACAGAGTAACATCTCCGCTGAGATGCACGCCCTCTTCCCCGCTCCGCCGCGCATGAGTAGAATCTTCGATGCGGCGCAGGTTGCGTGGTGATACTGGAAGGTTAAAAATAGCGGTGGCGGCTCACAGGGGTTAGCTAACCGCAGCTGTGGTGGGAAGCAACAATAGAGCCTTATTAATAACTAACTGGCATTTCAGGCCTTGAATCTCTTCGAAAATAAAGCCGGTTGCCGGGGTTTGTCGCCGCGGGCCTCTGAACGTGACAGCGAGCTCAAAACTATGGTGCAAACAACATCAAGCGCCTCATAGAGCTGCTCTGGGATGCAGATCCACCGCAGAGAGAAGCCCCGGCCTTTGCTCCCAGTCGTGATGCGGTTCATGTCACGGACTCTCATTTTGACCTGCCGTGGAATATTGGAGAAGTGCGGTTTGTAACCCATGGTGGCCGGAGGGAGGCAGCTCCTTCTACCTCCTCATTCGTTCATCCGTTGTCTTTGCCACCTGTTGTGCAGTCAAGGTGGCGGGTCGGTTGGAGCCTGTCTCCCCCTGGCCTGGTGGATCACATACAACCATTCACTCTCTCGTTCACACATCCGCCGAATTCGGGGTCTCCAATGAACTCCCTGCATGTGTTTGGACTGTGTGAGGAACCCGGAGAACCCTGAGGAACCCCACGCAGACACGGGGAGAACATGGATGCTCCACACAGGAAGGCCCCCCTGTGGGAATCCAGCCAGGGTACTTGTTGCTGCGAGGCAGAAGCGCCAACCCGGTTCATCCTCTCCGCTAGCTCGGAGATTCGCTGGGATGGAGCCGACTGACATGCCGGTTGGGGAGGCAGGTTCTCCGGTTGCAGTTGCAAAACAAAAACTCTAAAAATGGCGCGGCAGATGGGGCTTCCGCCGCAAGGACCTGATTGTCGTCCGGTCACCTGCACGGGTGCGACGTCCTCCTGGAATCGCCTGCGAATGTGAGGGATTTGGCTCGGCGTGTTGGGGCCCTCGGAGGCTGCGGGGAAATGGCCGCGGGATGCGTCACAGGTCCGGCTGGATCGAATATCCTTCGTCTGAGAAAACTCCTCTGAGCTCGAAATAGAGGGGAAAGTTTGAAGAGCAGGACGGGCAGAAGCCCCTCCCCGCTGGCACAAGGCTAAATAAACACATCCAGTTTATACACAGAGCTGGTCTCCATCCGGAGAGGGAAAAAAAAAAGTAAACTACCCCCCCCCCCCACCTGTACATGCAGAGACGAGTGTGTGTGTGTGTGTGTGTGTGTGCGTGTCTGCACCGGCGGGGGATGGGGGGGTCGGTGTGTATTCTGACACCCGGGTCAGAAATAGCCCCCTGTGCCCGGAGACACGCCGCCCTCCAACTGCTCCAGCGTGTTGACAGGGAGGCAAACTTTGCTTCTCCTGTTGCAAACCTGAGCGTACAACGTTCCTCTGGTGAGTTCTTCACTTCTACACAACATGTGTGTCTCACCGTCAACGCGGAGGTCGGCCATGTTGGTTTCCCTCCTCTGGGTTTCACCCTGGTAACGTGAGCCGATTGTCGCCGTTGACCTTTTCTCCTCCTTTCGCGCCAGTGTTGGTTTCGGTTCAGCGTCGCCGGACTTCTTCGGCGCGACCGGGATCGAAATGAGGATGGAACCCCCCTCGGACGTCTCCGGAGTCGAAGGAGCTGCAGCCTGGCGCTGCGTTCGGTCGCTGCTGGGAAAGGGGAGCGCTTCCAGCTCCTGAGTACCGGAAGTTGTCAAACCCTTCCGTAAAAAGTAGGCTGATCGCCACGGCAGTGTTGTGAAAGGTGAGAGGACCCGTTTCCTGTCTGCAAAACAAGTCCCTTCTCCTCCGCGTCTTTAAAACTTTTATCATTGTATTTGGCTATTTCTCCACCTTTATGCCACTTACCTGCTTCTGGACACACACACACACACACACACACCCACACACACACACCGGCACGATTCATTAAAACAACACAGAGACGTCATAGCCGGCTGGCGTTTGGACGACCGATTCATTCAATCTTGATTCAAGATTTTTTATTGTCATGTTGTGCTGGTGTAAGAATATGATGATTCACACAACGCAATGAGATTCTCTGTACACCTTCACACCAGACGCTCAGCGATAGAGACAGTTCCGCAATGGCAGACAGCTCACAGAGACGAACTGAAGACAATGAAAACAGACAATAAATGACTGCACAGTCATACTTTGAGTAAGGGAGAAATACTAACTATTATAAATGAGAGGGGGTGTTGCAGTCAGTGGGAGGTTTGTTGTGTGGGTTGCATTCAGGGGTCTGACAGCCTGTGGGAAAAACCATTTGCAAATCTCCTTGTTCTCTCGTTGTGTCGACCTGATGGCAAAAGTTCATCCGTTCGTTCGTTCGTTCGTTCGTTCGTTCGTTCGTTCGTTCGTTCGTTCGTTCGTTCGTTCGTTCGTTCGTTTTTTCAGTCCCTGCAGCCAAACAAACCAACATGGTGCTAATGTTGCCGTCCGACATATATCCATATATATGGCACCTGCCGTTGGGATGAAAGTGTGTGTGTGTGTGTGTGTGAGTGTGTGCTCTGTCAATTTTATTTTGCATGATGTTTTGTATCATTCATCCCACAAAATAAAGGCTTTTAATTTGAAATTTCACTTTCCCACTCTCCACTGGACTCTGATAATCCATCCAATCAATTCTTCTTTTTTCGCCCTCCTGCTACTTTGCACTGAGAAAACCATCATGCTAGTTCACCAAATACCAATGATTGTACGACCTGCTGACCTTTGCACCAAACTGCACACAAAAAAATAAAATATAAACCTCAGCTGCCACTCATGCCGTCAAATATCAGTGTGTATCTGCGTGCACTTTATACTTCATATGTCCTAGTTTGATGTTGACTGTTTATTGGAACAGTGCACTTTACTGCTGATTTGCACTCTACCATTATTGTTATTTTGTTCATTTCATGTCAGCCTGGGACTGCGAGAATCGTCTTCTCCATTCCTCTGTTTGTCCAGTGCATGAGAGGTAACTGACAATGCAGCTGACTTTGACGCAGACGTGGACGCACCTTCATGGTGTCCAGACGGGACTTAGCGTCCGCTGCCCACTGGCTTCCAGGGAAAATGCGTCTCCAATGGTGTGGGTTGTTAAATGGCGGCTGAAAGAGCCGCCATTCGACTGCAGACACATTTCGGAAGAGCCTTGGGCGAGAGGGCGAGCTGACCGGCGTTGTTTTCTGCACACGCCCTCGCAGGAGGCTCCTTTTTCAATCTGCGTCAGAGCTAACGGCCCCGGCCGTCTCCCTGCGGACAATTTAAGGGCCATTTGGGTTTTTTCTAAACAGGAGTGCTAAAGGTGAGGTGATGGTCAAAGGCGTATCCGGGGTGATGGAGGGCTTCCTCTTCCTGCTCTCTGCCGTCACACCTCCAGCTTAGATGGGGAACATTTCTGAACCCACCACCTCTTTACGTCCCCTTTGCTCGGGGAAGACACTGTAGCCTGTTCATTAATCCCTTTTACTGATGTTCCCCCTTCTCTCTATGATTTATCAGTAATGATTCACCTCCGTTGTTATGACGACAGTGAACGTTCAGCTGGAGAAGGCGTGTAGGAACATCATTGTTCTCGTACACTTAGAAGAAATAGAAATAGTCAATACAAGGCCGGCGATTGTGTGCGCAGAGGAAAGTGCTTTTGTTTAGTCATTCAAAGTCTGTTTCTGCAGGCAGGGTCGCAGGGGGCGGAGCCTATCCCAGCTGGGGTTCACCCCGGATCCTTCTCAGGGCCACGTATGGCGACGTTCACACCTCGTATAGAAACATGCGACCGTTACACCCTCCTGCATGTCTGCGGAGGAACCTCCGAGGAACCCCGCGCAGACACGGGGAGAACTTAGGAGGCTCCACACGGAGAGGAACCCTGCGGGACCTTCCGGCTGGAAGGCAGAAGCGCTAACCGCTGAGAAATATGACAATCATTTCCCAGAATAGCTTTGTGGTGAGGCATTTGGAACAGAAGTTTCTTTGAGATACCAGCTGGTTCGTTCTGTTCAGGAAACACTGAACCAGTTAAATTGGCGATTGTTGGAGCTTTAAGGGGAAAACGCCCTTTTAAACGAGAATCTCCTCTGCGTGGACCTGGCCGTCAGTGCTCGAGGTCACAGGGAACTGCAATGTTTTTGTCTCTGCCGGCTTTGGTCGGACTGCACTTCAGACCCACCGGTGCATTTCTTTACCGCGGCCGGATGTTTGTAGACCAGAGCTTCACCCTCTCATCCACACATCTGCACAATGATCGGTCTCCAGCGAACCTCCTGCATGTGTTTGGACTGTGGGAGGAACCCGGAGAACCCTGAGGAACCCCCACGCAGTCATGGAGACTCCACACAAGATGGGAATCCAACCAGGGACCTTCAGGCTGTGAGGTGGAAGCTCTGCCTCTTTACCGCGCTGCTGATCGGTCAGTAAAGCGTTCACCCACTGTTTGTTCAGACAATCCTGTTTTGGAGACACGCAGCTTCATACACAGCGTTAAAAACAATTTACGTTTATCGGAAAACCTGCATCATCACCGAACGCGACGGGAAATTCTCCAATTTGGCTCATTTGCCGCCACGGGGCCCCGTTTCCCACCCGCCCATTTGCAACATGTAAAAAAATATATACAATAATTTCAACCTTTAATTGTTGCCCAGAAATGAGTGCTTCATCACACACACACACACACACACACACACACTGACCGCCACTCCAGCGTTGTTTGTGTGAAATGTGGAGGTGTACAAATACAGCAGTAATGGGAGGCTGGACACACAAAAAAAAACCTCTTTTCAGTCCATTCAGGTTTTGCTTTTTGAGGGATTTTTCTCTCCACCTTCTCACAGTAAAAGCTGTGGATGTGTGACGAAGAGCAGCTCCATTATATAGAAGATACTCCAGATGATTGATTGTTTTTTGGAGAAAGAGATGAATGTCCTTTCAGGGCCAGATGAGGTCCTCACAGACGTGGTGGTTGAGCTGAAGAGCTCCACACCTCTGGTTCCTCCGCCGATGTCTGGTCGTCTCTGAATGCTCCCGATCGATACCTTCAGAAATTAGGCGTCGTGTTCCAACGTCATTTGGACACACACACACACACACACACACACACACACACACTGCGGCCATCCCATTCAACTGTCCTCGTTCTCCCTGGCCTCTTGACCTTCACATGCAGAGGTCACTATCGACATGGCCTCCTCTGACAGGGTGAATGGTTGCACGTCCATATAATGTGTGTATGAGAGGGTGAATGGTTGTCTTTACTTTATATGACGTATTGAATGAGAGGGTGAATGGTTGTATCTCTATGTGAGGTGTGAATGAGAGGGTGAATGATTTGACATATCTTTATGAGGTGTGAATGAATGAGTGAATGTTTGTATCTCTATGACAAGTGAATGAGGATGCATGTTTTTTCCTAAATAATGCATTGAATGAGAGGGTGAATTGTGCTTTTACTTTACATGGCGTATTGAATGCGAGGGTGAATGGTTGTATCTCGATGTGAGGTGTGAATGAATGAGTGAATGTTTGTAATTCTATATGACGCGCAAATGAGAGGGTGAATGATTTGACATCTCTTTATGAGGTGTGAATGAATGAGTGAATGGTTGCATGTCTCTATGACAAGTGAATGAGAATGCATGTTATTTTCTATATGATGTGTGAATGAGAGGGTGAATGACTGTATCTATACGACGTGTGAATGAATGAGTGAATGGTTGTATATTTCTTACAAGTGAATGAGAATGAATGGTTGTTCCTGAATGACGCGTGAATGAATAAGTGAATGGTTGTTTTTACTTCATATGATGCATTGAATGAGAGGGTGAACGATTGTATTGCATGTCTATACGTGTCCCCGTGATTGGTCCTTGGTGAGCCCCGCCTCTCGCCTGATGCCAGCTGGGATAGGCTCCGGTCCCCTGCCGCCCCGGCTCCAGGATGAATGAATGAACGCATGTTCAGGTGGCAGAGCTGCGTCAGGACGCATGAGAACGGCGAGACTCGGGTCGGGGAGTCGTTCCTGAGGTCCCTCGCTCTGCTCCTCCACTGTCACCGCAGGTTTTCTGGCCGGGAGCTGATGGCTCACAGTCTGTTAGATAATGAGCCGTGGTGACGCATGGCCTCGGCACGGGACACCTCAGCGCTTTCTGCCCCCCCTCTCCCCTCCAACCACCCCCTAATCTTTTCCATACTTGCCCTCCGGGGCCATGGAAAAGAGGGGAGATACACCCCTTTTTTAATTTCATGTTTTCACAAAGGAGAAACTGAGAGGGGATCTGTGCGAGTAAAAAAAGAAAAAAAAAAAAAGGGAGAGCACAACCGTTTAGTGTGGAATAAGTGAGTGTGTGTGTGTGTTTGTGTGTGTGTGTGTGTGTGTGTGTGTGTGTGTGTGTGTGTGTGTAGAACAAGGTGAGGGTTGTGTGGCGGGCTGTGGGTTTTATGGGTCACACCATCCTGCCTTGATGATGCCGTCTCAGGCGGTGGCGAGAACAAGCAGCCCGGTCAATACGGTTCCGTCATTTCATCACATCATCACACACACACACACACACACACACACACACACACACACACACACACACACACACACACACACACACTCTCACTCACACACACTGCTGACTGTGCTGCTGATGCATGTTTATGTCAGCCTGTGTGTAAAACACACACACACACACTTTGCCCTCTATCTCTTGATCAGTTTCTGCTCTTCTTACCACAAGACGGTACCGGTTGATTCCTGGTGCTCGTGTGTGTGTGTGTGTGTGTGTGTGTGTGTTTTTATGTGTGTGTGTGTGTTGTTAGCATGTCACACACACACACACACACACACACACACACACACAGAGAACAGTGCTCTCTATGTGTTTATACAGGACGACCAGCACAGTCGCTAACAGGAGCCATAAAGTCTATTAGCTTTGTTCCCTCACTTTCTAACATTAGACATGATGGCAGGGAAGAGGCTGTTCTTGTCAGTGCACTGACACACACACACACACACACACACACACATAGACACACACTCACACTCACACTCACGCACACACACACACACAGACACGTGAAAACACACACCGCCTTTCCATCACTTGCATTGATTTCCCAGACAATAATTATAACCACTTCCAGATAGAAAGTGGATGAATTCCAACCAAAACATCCTGTAAACAGAAACACGCACATACACACACACACACACACACACACAGACACGCACACAAACGCACACACGCACACACACACGCACACACACACACGCCCCCTGGGGTTGGGTGGATTCATTTCATCAGCCCTCAGCTCATCTCCAGATTTGTTACAACACGCTGGCAAATCTATTTTCCAAATATTTCAAACACTTATTTACTCCGGTGGAGACCCAGCAGTTCATGGTGTCATTGTTCTGGGCGTTGCAGCAGCAGCAGCAGCATCAGTGGCGGCGGCGCAGCGGTTAGCGCTCCAGCCTCACAGCCAGAAGATCCCTGGTTGGGTTCCCACATGGAGTCTCCATGTTCTCCCCGTGTCTGCACGGGGTTCCTCCGGGTTCCCCCGCAATCCAGACACATGCAGGAGGTTCGTTGGAGACCCGACGTTGTCCAGACGAGTGAATGAGAGGGTGAATGTCTTCCCCCATCTCGTCTCTCTACAGCAGGCACGGACAAAGTCCGGCCCGCGGGCCAATTGCGGCCTCTGTCATAAAATCAATGATAAAATCTAATTCAGTCCGGCAGCCCGTTTTTCTATTTTCATATTTTGGATCCGAGTCTAAAATTGAAATAATGTAAAACTCTCCTTTTCGATACAAGGATTCATACGGGCCTCAATGCTTTGCACCTCTGAATAATATCACTGGTAGTGTTATTTTCCTGTTCACATGTTTAGAATTCAGACGCTCATCGTGAGCGTTTCATGGTGAATAACATGGAATCTTTCGAATGAACTTAGAGATTTTCAGTCTTTCTGAAAACTTTTTCCTTATTTTATGTTGCATTGAAATTTGAAAGCCAGAGTGATTTTTGAAAAAAACTTTAGATTTGTGTTCTGTGTTAACACATCAAAAATGTGCCTTTTGGCAAGAAAACATTTCAGGAAATCGTTCGTTTGCATTTCATGTTAATGCTTGAAAGAAGGTCAGGCTGAATGATCGGCCCTCACACATTTTCACCTCACCAAATATGGCGAGCGGTTTGGTGGAAGGCGCTCCGTTTACTATTATTATTGTTGTTGTTGCAAAAGAATGCAGGGAAGTTGCCGGGGAAAGTGGAATCGTTGAATGTCTGCGGGTCATTCCTCCGTCCCGGCGCTGAGAGACTTTGCAGAATATATGATTTGCCATATGCTGATTTACGCTCAGGCCTCTTTGACTCACTCTTATTTTTTTTCCTCTCCCCACCACATTTTCTCCGTCTGCGTCTCCAGAGCTGGAGTTTTTTGGCAGGTGCCGGCGGTGTCTCATGTGAAACCCTGCAGCTGAGGCAGCTCCTCTGCGCTCTGGAAAAATACAGCAATGTCTCATCTTTTTTTTTTTTTTTCTTTTTTTGAATCGGCACCTTTAATTGAGACGGACGTATCTGTTCCGAGAAGGAGGAGGAGGAAGAGGAGGAGGTGGGCTGTTGTTTGGCTGCTCTTGTTGTTGTTCAGGGGTTCAGTTTCAGAATCAGAATCAGAAAAAAATTGTTTTTTTTCCCCGAGGGGAAATTAGAGATTTGGGTATCTGGCATGAAACTTCTCCAGGATCTAATGAAGTAGGTTTCCTGTTGACACTTTGTAATGTGGGCCATTCGTTCATCCGTTCATTCATGCACTACTGTGCTACTTCTCCTGCCGTCAGGGTTGTTGGGGTTCTGGAGCCTGTCCCTGCCGTGATTGGGCGAGAGGCCTCTCATTAAGAACATGATATAGAGACATAAAACCATTCATTTACTCGTCTGCGGAGGTTCTCAGTCGTCCAGGTCATGGTGGAATCTCTTGGAAATCTTCTTGTCGTGGCAACTCGACTGGAATTTCCTCCACTTGAAGACGTTTCAGCCCCTCATCCAGGAGGAATCTTCATTCATTTACTCATTCACACGTCATATACAGACAAACGGCCGCTCACTCGCTCATTCACATGTCATAAAAACGTACAACTGTTCACCCTCGCATTCATACGTCATGTATAGACATACAACCATTCATTCACTCATTCATTCACACGCTATATAGATACATGCATCCATTCACCCTCTCACTCACACCTCCTATGGATGTAAACGACCATTCACCCTTTCAAGCACATGTCATCTAGAGACATTCATCCATTCAACGTACAGACATACAACCATTCACACATTAAGAGACACGCATCCATTCACCCTCTCATTCACACCTCCAATAGAGATAAACCGACGTTCACCCTCTCGTTCACGTTCATCTAGACAACCATTCACTCTCTCACGCCCAGGTGTGGACAGCTGAGGGTCTCCACCCAGAAAGCCCACCTGTGGGAATCCAACCCGGGACCTTGTTGTTGTGAGACAGAAGCTGTTACCGTCTTTCTGAGAGGGTTAATCACTACGAGTTCACAACAGCTTTCACAGCCCAATGGTGTCACATGACCGTCGCTGCCGTCACAAACCCTCATTTGTGTGTGTTTTATTTTTGGTTTTTGACTCCCCGCCGCCCCCCGGCACGTTAAAGCCATTAAAGCGTCAGCAGCTTTTTTTTTTCTTCTGCCTTTTCTCCCGGCCTGTTTTATTTCTTAGGTACTGGCAAACCCCGTCCAGATCTGACGACAAATGCAGCGTCAGCCCGCGTTTCGGCGGACGAAGCTTTCGAGCAGACATGTGATCCGTCCGCGTTCAGGAAAGGGCGTCCCGTCTCCCGCTCTGCAGCCTGGATGTGGACGGACGCGCGCGCTCGTGCTTCCTCAGCTCCCTCCTCTTAAATTTTTCTGCCGGAAAACAAAATCCGAGGTCGCGGCGAGACCCGGGGGTCGCGGCTGCGGTCTCTCGGGCGGGGCCTCCGCCAACGGCAACTAGGCCGCGGACGTCCAGCGCCAGAACCTTCCACAAACATGAAAACACAGCGCTCGATTGTCCCCGGCGCGCTCGCCAGAAACAGGAAGAGCCCTCATAAGATCAGACGGTCCTGAATTCAAAAATAAAAAAGTGACAAGGCTCTTTTGATACGTGCAGACGAAGCGTTTCGGAGCGGACGAGCGCGCCGACGGCCTCTCAGAGCCGCTCATCCCGTCATGCCAGACTCAGGGCTGCGATTTCGCACGCGAGCGAGCGACTTGGACGTGCACGCTGAGCGCCGATGGGAATGGATTAAAGAGAAGAGTCTGGATTTGGTCACAGGACGAACAAGTGACTCATTAGAAGCAGCGGCTTTGTTTATGGGAAACTTGAACAGGTGGATGGGCGGTAAATTAGGGATCTTCAGACTCATTCATTCATTCGTTCATTCATTATCTTCACCGCTTATCTCTCATTTCGGGTCCAGCTGTCATTGGGCGGGAGGCGGGGTTCACCCTGGACCTGTCGATCACATCCATTCACCCTCTCATTCACGTCACATAGACACGTACAACCGTTCACTCTGTCATCCAGAGACATGCAATCCACCCTCACATTCACGCATCTTTTCAAGTCACAGTCAAAGTCAGCTTTATTGTCAATTTCTCTGCATGTACTGGACATACAGTGGAATCCAGAAGAGGTTTCTCACAATCCCACTCTGACATGAAATTAACAAAATAATAATAATAATAGAGTTCAATTTCGCGGTAAAGTGCACTGTTCCATTAAACAGTAAACATTAAACTCTGAGGTGTGAAGTATAAAGTGCACACAGGTACACACTGATATACCTGATATACGTACCTGAGAGAGCAGCAGCAGCAGAGTTGTTTTTAATTGATTAATTCATTTATTTATTTTTAATGATGGTTTTCTCAGTGCAAAGTAGCAGTCGTCCAAAAAAAAAAAAAAAAAATTTTTAAATCATATAGTCCCATTCATACATCTGGACATTTAAGCGTCTCCAATGAAGCTCCTACATGTGTTTGGACGGCGGGAGGAACCCGGAGAACCCTGAGGAACCCCGCGGGGAGAACATGGAGACTCCACACAGGAAGGAACCCTGTGGGAATCCAACCGGGGACCTTCTTGCTGTGAGGCAGAAGCGCTAACCGCCACACCACCTGCCAATTCTATCTTGCATGGTAATCTATTCATCTAGTTCCCTGGTGAAGATGGTGTGGAAGGTCACACCGCGGCGGTGAGCAGACCTGGAGTGTGTTCTCCTCACACCAGCCTCTTTCCTGCACTTATTGTCCATCCTGTTTCCTGCCCTTTACAGGGGGAGCACTAATGCGGCCAGATCCGAGATATTATTCAAATTACCTCCTGCTGCATCCTAGGGCGGGAACTCATCTCCATGTGAAATAGGTTGCTGCGAAAACACACACGCACACACACACACACATGCACACACACACACACACAGACACACACACACACACACACAATGTGTGTGAGCTCCATTCAATTCAAATGTTCAATTCAAATGTGTTTTTTTTTTTTTTTAAGAAAAGACTGCATCCTTTCCTCTGGTGACATCATCCATGATGACATCGTCCATAATGACATCATCCTCTCGATGGTAGCAACCCCCCCCCCGCAAAACCTGCCCAGGACTTTTCTTCCAGTGCAGTGAATATAATCTAATCAATAATTAATCAATTGGTTGCATGTGACCGAGGTGTGACCCCCCACCATGTTGCAGCTATGGCATGTGTGTGTGTCATGTATGAGTGTGTGTGTGTGTGTCTATGTGTGTGCGCCTGACTCATTATTGAGGTTGAATGTTTTTAAACAAGCTCTGCTGATCAGGTGTGACTCAGCGCGCCGCTTTGCTTTACATCTCGCCGGTGTTATTGTCACGTGGGGCTTACATTCCCCGGAGGTGATGTCACTCTCCGGGGCCGGGGATGATGTCATTGTCCCCAATGATGTCATCCCCGCATTTTTAACGCGTAAGCATCGCCAGGTTTTCCGACACCATTCTGGTCAGTGAACCTTGCACTTTGGTGCAGTTATTTTTTGTGAGTGAGAGGCGAAGGATAGACCTTAAAATGTTACTTTCACGGGTAAAGTCCATTGTTGATGACAACCGTCATCATAACAGACTGATTTGCAATCTTCATGGGGTTTCTGAGAGCCTAATGATTCATAATGAGTCAAGAGTTCAGTGCAAAATGCAACTTCTCCTCTGCGGCCAAATCCAAGGACTTCACCTTTAGAGGAGGGAAAACAGAAGGAGGAATGTCTGGTCCCACGCTGTCGTGAGGCTTTGTGCTCGAAACAAAACGCAGCTCATCTGCATCATTGAGCATTATTGAGCGACAGAAAATTTCGGCACAGGTGGGCAGTGATAATAAAGCGCCTCCGTTATGACGCAGGCGAAAGGCGTTCATTTGCAAATCCATCTCCACCCCTTCGCCAGCGGTGACGCAGCCTCTCTGCGTCACAAAGTTTGATTGCGGCTGCAGGTTCATATATCACAGCTCCTCGGAGGCACGCCGGGGCTTCCGCTGTTTGCCAAGACACATTTCTTTGTTGTGAAAATTTAGCAGTTTGCATTTAGAGTACCACAGAACTGCAGGGGATAAAATAAATCCACAAACAAACCTGCATTTGGAGTGGAATTCCTCGAGAAAAAGCATTTGAGGTCCAAAAAAAAACAACCTCGGATGAGTCAACCGATGTCCGTCACACCGTGAAGTGAGTCAGTCTTAAAAACGTGGGAAGGTTTGCCGTTCAATTGCTAGCTGCCTTGAGAGAGCAAGCGATCCCTGGACAGCTCTTCACTCGCAAGCATCGAGATGCGCAACTAAACTGCAGATGGATTGGAACATGTCCCGACTCAGAGAGTTGGAGTTCATGTTCTTTCGGTGTTCATGGATCTATCGCAAGGTTCTTTGTGCTCGCCGCCAGTAAAGGCCCGGCCTTACAGGCATGCTAGTGCACTGTTCTGCGCGTACTAGCAACATGAGCACCAAGGAATGCTTCAGCTGCGGACTCCAAAGTTTGCGTTAATCAATCAGTGGCCAAACATATTCAGAGTTATTCATCGTCACCTGAAACCGGATCACACGAATCGCGCCGTAATAGCGGGCTGTGTTTGTTTTGGTGTAGCGGAGTGGACTGTTGAATTATTTAACTTTGCTCTGGGACGTCCGGATGCTTTGTTTCCGAGAGCTCTCTCTGGCACAGCGTGACGCACCTTCACTCCTGGTTGTTTGACGACCAAGGTAAACAGGTGGCGAGAAGAACGCGAGGGTGCGACGGCACAGGATGGAGCTCAGTTAGCTTTAACTCTCATCCATGTTGAAAATTGCTTTTTCATGTTAGCTGTCGGCAACGATGTCATCATGAAATTTCATTTTTAAAAGATGCACGCCGGTCAGAAAGGTTTCAGAGGAAGACGTACTTTGGCATTTTTTAGTGAAGGCCTGTCGGTGGGTCGGTGTCGGTCCAGATCAGGCACATTTGTTTCACATGAGACAGAGAGCTTCGAGAAAAAAACTGGATCAATCCTGCTATTTCCATGTCACGTCACAATATGAAATATTTAAAAAATGCCGATGAAGAAGCTAAACACCTGACATCACTGAGCTGGAGGCCAGTGGGCTGAGATGTTTTGGCATTCAGTAATGTCTATGTCAGTAATGGCTTATTGATGTTTTGCTTCTTTTGGTGCAATGAAGTTTCACGAGGATAAAAATAATGGGTTCAATCTGTTATTTATTTTTAACTCAAACTTCAAATTAAGCAATGTGAATCTGAAGCAGTGTCAAATCAAGGAGTAGATTGAGAATAGATCCCGCTTTTTTATCTTTGCACATGTACAAGTGTAGGGCAATGAAATGCAATTCAGCATCGAACCGGAAGTGCAATAAAGCATCAGGTGCAGATAAGGTTAATAAATTAACAATATGTATATTATCTCAAGAATTGACGGGTGGTTTGCAGACGGGGTACTATGAACATATTACACAGAGAGATATGTACATTTTGGTGGTGGACAATAGACAGGAACTTCGGACAGAATTTACAAGTAGAAATGTACAGGTGATGTTATTCTATACAAAAATACAGTTGAAATGGAGGTTAAATGATAATTAATACACTATTACTACATAACCCTGCACATGTATACTGTTTTTACTGAATTTGAAAAAAAGAAGAAAAGAAAATGATTTATGAAGTGAGCGTTTATTTTAACCCGCGATCCGCACTAGTTTTTTGTTGTTTTTTTTGCTGCAAACTGCCCGAAGAGGAAGAGCTCGTTGCTCGGATTTTCCGGAGGCGTCCGTGAAGGCAGCACGCCTTCACGGACGCCTCCAGAAAACCGGCACAATGAGCTCCGCCTCGGTGGGCGCGACGCGGCCGTGGAAGACCGCCTCCATCCCCTCCTCCTCCTCCTCAGATGCAGGCGGGTCCCACTCGTGTTTCCACGAGTCTGGATGTGCAGACGGTGAGATCTTCTCCACGGACCAGACGCTTCTCACTGGGAAACCTTCTTCTTCTTCTTCTGCTTCTGCTTCTAGTTGGAGCAGAGCGACCGTTACTTTAGCTCACTTAGCTAGCGAGAAACCGGAGGGAGTTGCGAGTATTCTGGGAGCAGGTGAACTTACCTGAGGGGGAATCCGGACCGAAGGAGAGCCACCGTGGGGAACCACTTCTCTCCGACTCCCCCCGTGGTCCCCGCCGCAGATGTCCGTCCGGGCTCCGGTGCTCCCGACCGCCTCCACGCCAGCCCCCGCACGCCGCCGTCCCGCCGGCAACCTCCGGATTCAGACCTCCGTAGGTGATGCCAGCGACCGCCGGGTGAAGTGAAAAGTTACTCCGATAACAATAATATCTGTTATAAATATTAGGATTCACTTTATTGTCATTGTAGGAATAGAAATCTTTTTACATTTTCATTCAAAAGCCCAGTCGAATTGAACTTTTTTTTTTTTTTTTTCCCAAGTCCGACGCTGCTCGTCCGCGGGCACTTCGAGACTTGCTCGCCGGCGGTGAGTCATCGCCGCGCGGGTAACTGTCAGTGGGACACCCCGGGGGGGGGAACCGGAGCTTCCCTTAACATTTGGAAAAATGAGTCTCAAGGGTTTGACTTGATTTAAATTGAATCCTCTCATTCGGGGGGAGGGGGAGTGTGCTTCATAGCATTTGGATGATTGGTTTACCCGAGGCGGAGAAAAGTTGCAGGGCATTGCAATGCGACGACTGCAGATGAGATCGAACAGATCTGATCATTTTTTTTTACAGGAGATTTGTTTGAGACTTTTTGAAACTGCTTGAATGTGCGGGGTGTTTTCGCCAGAGTCCTGTTTCGTTCAGCTTCTTGCGCAGCTGAAGAGTTTGCAAACACCAGTTAACACAGACTGGATGGAGAAAAGGGAAGCGTTACAAATTACAAGCTTCTAAATTTGAAATGATTCTTTCAGGATTTTTTAATATGAGCTAAGAGTTTCTAATCACTGATAAATATGCAGGTTTGGATGTGTCCACCTGTAAGTCTGTAACCTCAGTCAGATGTTCTGTGGATACTCAGACATCCAAGACAACTGAAACTGAGACAATATTTCATGTGGTTTTTATAAATGCATGACTCCTGCATGTATATGAATGATTGATGTTAGATAGAAAAGGGCTGGAACGTTGGTCCTGAGCGCGTCAGTCGATCTCTTTGACCATGTTTACTGGCAACAAAGCCTGTCGGGCATCTCCTCCTCCGTGATGTCAGGCTGCAAGCCTTTGGTGTGCACACCTGAAGGACATTACACTTGGCAGACGTGTCTGAAACATCGTTTTCCCCTCAGTCTGGTGCTGACCACGTCGCTTTTGTAAAACCAAAGAGCTAATTGTGTAGCTCGTTATTGTCCTACTTGGTTAAATGGCAGATACTGCTCTTACGGGATCATGCATGTTTTGCTTGACGCATGCATGGACAAGCTCCTCTAAACATTGACAAGTTGGAGTCAGGATTGATCTGCTAATCATCACCGCAGATGTTGGACAGGCAATCCCTGGCAGGAAAACATAGCGCTACCTGTCCACGCTGCTGTTTTCACAACACAAGTGACTTGTTTTGACCCGGCGTGTAGATGAATTTAGACATGCGGTCACAGTCCTGTGCGAAATCCCACCATCTGTAAAAATGGCCCCTCCTAATATTGCCGTGGACCAAACAAGGCGAATTAAACCTCAATGTAAATGTCAATGTCCAAAACCTACAACCTGGAAGGCTCCCGTCAAGCTGAAGAGATTTATTGATTTAGAAATGAATGAAGTTGTTACCTTCACCTTCATAACTCGAAAAGTTCAGGTTTTTCTACAGCCAGTCTCAAAATGCATCTAGCGCTTCCTCCGGAAAACTCCTGTTGATCCCACAGCACAGCGACCGCCTCGTATCAGAGGAAAACACACATCTTTGCGGAGGCCTGATACTGTCATATGACAAACTTCAGGGGACTGGCTGATCTCCAGGCCGCAGGATGTGGAAATTCCTCAAAATAAGTTGAATATGCAGAATAATATGTATAAATAGCATGAGCAGCTTTCCCAATATTTGTACTCCGTCCAGGGAGTTTGGAGGGAAAAAAAATGGATCAATTTATTCAGTGTTTCCCCAAATTTCTGTCAAACAAACTGACTCTTTTTTAACGTGATCATTCTGCCACTTTTTGATACTCTGGTATGCCTGTTTTGTTTTCCTTAAACGATCGACCATTGTGCGTGAAAACAAACTGAATTAATCGGCGGGCCCTTCCCCGGGGAGTTTAATTATGAAGATCTGCAGGTACTTTTATCATCTAGCTGTCTTCTCACGCAGCCTGCAGAAGACTCGCTTCATGTTCAACCTCTTTCTGTTCTAATCACGGCACACAGATGTTTTAAATGTGCTCTTGTACTTCTCTCTCTCTGCCTGCAGTGAGAGACTCTTCAGGCGAAGACCAGCAAGGCCATGCTCGCGCTTTGAATGCAAAAATGTAAGTATTACGGGGGTGACTAATGGCCACGTCGTAAAAACACAGCTGCAGGTTACTGAAAATAAAATGACAGTGTCATGTAATTAAGTGAGCAATAAAGTGAAACCCACCAGCGCAAAATGTAAACACAACAGCTGAAAATAAATGTCAGGGATCTGCCCACCGAGGGCCGCCCACGAATCGACGATTAATCGGAATTAGTGGAGATTAGACTGCCTTGTTGTTTTACAACAGCCATTCACTGCTGTCGACGGAAAGTAGCGGGCCTTTCGGGCGGGAGACATTGCCGGTCCAGAGTCTGACGTTCAGTGGCAAATTTTTGAGCCGAAATGCAGATTAATGCAAAGACGGAGCCAGTTTAAGAAGGTTTGAAGATTAATCTCTCCTGAGACAAAACCAGAAATGACCAAAACAATTGAAACACGAACAAGTTTTCTCCAAATACAAGCATTTGACTGCCAAATGCGCCCTGGTTTTGCCGGGGAACCGGAGGGTGAACTGGCACCGGACAGACCTTTTGCTCACACTGCCCCTGGAAGCTGTAGTCAGCTATTGACCTGAATCCCTGTATCTTGTGTCCTACCGCCGCTCAGGAAGGACTCGAGTCTTCACTCCTGTGGAGGAATTCACCTCCAGTCCTCTGACTCCATTGTCTTAATGTCCCTAGCCTACTTGTTTTGATGTCATTCTCTGATTTGGAAGTGATAATTCATTCTTCGGGAAACGTAAAGGCATGAAGCTCGCTCAGATTAGACTTTTTTTTCTTCTTATCCGCTTCCGATGTAAAAGAGCGACGCTGTATTTTCAGCCGTTTGGCTTTTTGAACTGTTTATGACTGAAACAAAAAGCACAACTGCATACTCACTTCTAAACACAGATGGCCTTGCAAGACACACGCACACACACACACACACACACACACACACACACACACACACACACACACACACACACACACACACACACACACACACATACGCACACCTGCATGGGGCTTGTTCAACTCCTTTCATCCCCTATGAGCCACCGCGAGAAATGGAGGGAAGCTAATGTTGTTAGCTCGCTACCGCTCATGATCGTAGTAGCGAGCTAACAAGATGGACATTGACTATCAAGCTGACTCAGACGGAGTCACCCAGACTGACTCAGTTTCTGACCGTCCTCTCAGCGTCGGCACGATTATATTTCTGTGCAGCTGCTGTCTCTCTGTAACCCGTTCTTCGTTCCCCCGTCCGGTCAGAGACTCACCCCCCCTCTTCGTTTCTCCGCAGGGTTCGGTCTGCCATGTTGTCAGTCCTCGTGTACATTTTCCTGCTGTCCAGCGGTGAGTCTTCACATTATGGTCCTTACCTTCTGAAGACGCAGCGGCGTTTCCCTCCCCAGCCCTGAATATTCAGCTCTGCTGGTTGCTCTCCGCGCGTCTCGACAGTACGGAGAGATTTACTGCTTTTGGATTCCATTCCATCCTTACATCATCAGTAAGGGGACAGATGGAGGTGGCAGGGACAGCAGAAGTCAAAGTCAGCTTTAGCGTCAATTTCTTTCCATGTACTGGACATACAGAGGAATGGAGAAGACGTCTCTCACAATCCCACGGTGAATTGAAATTAACATAATAATAATAATAATAATAATGACTGAGTGCAAAAGGGATCGTCAGAGTGCAGATTCTTGACCTCGGGGTTAAAACACTGGAAGGAATAACATAATAAAAACAGCTTTGGCCTCCAGGAAGGACATGAGTGGATTCCACTCCAGCCAAGAAATAAGCCGCTTCAAATAAGGGACTGCTGTATATGAGTAAACACCAGACCTGCAGGAGAGGAGAGGGTCAGATGGAGGCAGGTGATTGGCTGTGGGTCAGATGGAGGCTGGTGATTGGCTGTGGCCACCCCTGAAGGGAGCAGCCCAAAAAAGAAGAGAAGAATTGCAAGAAAATGTTAGTAATTTTATTAGTAAATCCCAAATATATGAGATAAACACCGCCCTTTTTTTCTGGTCAGTTCTGTTGTTTTATCTTCCATTTATCCTATTATCATCAGTTCAGTCCGAAGTAATTCTGGAAATGATGCAGGTTTTTTATCTGATCGATTTATTCAATGCGGAAAAACAACTCTTACGAAAAACTTTCTTGAAATCTAGTGATATGCAGGCAGTGCGTATGACACCGTGATACGATAAAAATATCCTAAACCTGGATGTCATGGAGTCATTTGTGTGTGACTGGGTGACAACAGCACAGCCCGACAGTCACTGAGGAAGTTCCTCCGCGTTGGTGGTTCGTTCAGGCGCAGCCGGCCGATTTTGCAGCCTGCGCTCACATACGGCTGGTTCACATCCCCTCCCTGTGTGGTCAGGGGCTTTCACCGAAATGAAAACGTACAGCGGAGTGTGACATCCACTCTCTGTCCTCAAACACAGACCGTGACTCTCGTCTACCGGTCAGCAGTAGGACGCTAATGGACTAGTCCGGCTCCCCTCGATGATTTGCATCGTGGAAACGTCACCCTCGAACCCCTCTGGGGAGCAAAAAATGCAAAGAACAACTCTGAACCCCATCCTTCACAGATACGGCCTTTTCCCCAGACATGTCCCAGAATTCTGCAAAAACAGCTCAATTATCACGGTGTGCCTTGCGTGTCGGCCGAGCTGACGTGCCGCCTCCCCGTCCAGGTGCCGTGTGTTTGGAGCCTCAGCGCGCAGGTGCTGTGGAGCTCCCCTGGCAGGATGAGCTGTGCTGTGACTCGCCTCCAGCACAGCCCGCCGCGGATGGGCTCGCGAGGCCTTCGCCGGAGACGCGCCGCGCTGAATCAACCGTCCCACGTAATCCTCACTGCAACTTCAAGAGCTTGGCACCCGGATCAAGCCCTCGCCAGGCCCCTGACGGTAAAACTCTTTGTTACTGACGTGTGATACGCAAACGTGTGGTTGAGCTTGTTAAACATGCACTTATTATCCCGTGTGATTGAAATCAGCTGGGGTTCTTCAAACCACAGCCGCTGCTTAGCATTTAACCTTCATCCAAAATTGACCGGCTTTCATGTCAGCGCCCTCACAGGCCCTGAGGTTTGACTGAGTCAAACTACAACTGTACATGAGCGGAGAAATTCATCAATATATATATATGCATTGTTTTTTTTCATCCTGCAAAATCCACTGGGAACAGTGTCCTTACGAAGAGCGCTTTGTTTCCCGTGTAACTGGACCTCGGTTTACGTGCGAGCATCGATAAGAAACTGAAATTAGAAATTTTCGCCGCGGGGGTATCATACCCATCTTTGTCCAATATTTTCTGACCATATGTTACATATTTGACAGGGAAAAAAAAAGAAGCAAATATGTATTTCTGAGTGCCCGCTCACACGTCCACCAAGGCAGAGGGGGCTCATATCTGCAGAAACCCCAGCGTTTGCCCGGTGTGTGTGAGCGCTTTGACGTGTTCGCTGTCATTCTGCAGGCAGGTGTTGAAATGCGTGTCCTTGCCGAGAGTCTCGCTGGGCTCTATGCCTGGTTTAAGATTTAGACGAGCGTCGGTGTCTTGAGTAAAGGGGTGATCGCGTTATAAATGACCTCGAAGCCGCCATGTTGACAGTAAGGGTCTTGAATGACTAGATATTTGGCCTGGAGGAATCCTCTCCTCGTATTTATCGCCATCATTGCGTCAAACCTGTTTTTGTTTCTCACCTTGTTCTGAGAATTGCAACTAAAGAGGGTGAAACATTTAACGCCGAAACGCAGCCTTTTTGCCGTCAGCGTCAGGACGGAGGCGGCGTCGGCGTAACACCGACACGCGACGAAGGGTGGCGAGGATTTATTTGTTTGCGACGTGCGTCACCGCTGTGAGACATCCAAATCAATGCTGATTAGCTAATCACCCCGCGGCTGCAAGTCCAAGCAATGATGGTTAGATGGTAAAGGCCAGCGGCACTCACACACACACACACACACACACACACACACACACACACACACACACACACACACACACACACAAACACACACACACGAACACACGAACACCCAAGGCCCACAGAGTCCGTCCAGATGTTATGACAGCTCAATAAACTACCCATCCAATACTTCTCTGTTTAGTCTCTCCTAGAAACACAGAAATCATTGTAAGCTGCAGAAGTCTAAGATTAAAGAAAACAATGTGCTGATAAATACGAAGATCCCTGACCGGCGTCACTCTTTAAATGTCACCGTCGTGGAATATTGAGGAATATCAACTCAGACGCGTAACGTGCATGGTGTGTGTTATCTGAGAGCGTCGGACAAACGTGAGATTTAAAATTCCGTCCCGAGAAAAATCAGCAGTTTCTGTATGAATGATGAATATAAACAATATGTTCATGTTGGGTGTCCTCTTCCCCGGAAAACGACGACCCGCTAGTAAAGTTTTTGCGCTGCTGGAACATACTTGTATGGCCAAAGGTCCAAAACACATTTTCCTTCATAAACACAAGCAGACTGGCTTTGAGTCATTTCTGAGCAGCCAGCAGGCAGAGGATTGCAGTGTTTGTTTACAACTGTAGTGCAAATAAACAAGAACGAGGGTTGCCAGAATGATGCCATCTCTCTCTTTTTTTTTTTTTTTTTTATTCGCCCACCTTTGCAACATGGCTCTGCTGATTATATAATCAGCCTTTTAACTATTTAAGTCCAAACCGATACAGACTAACTAGTGCTCGTGGAGGATTTTTCCTGGAACATTTTGGTGTATATTAACAGCCATCGCTGTCTGAGCGGGGCTCGGACATGCACGGCCGGCGATTACTTTTCACTCCGTTAAATTCATGAGATTTACAAACAGAAGCCCAGTTCACAGAATCTACGTCACGGCCGCTCTTCTGAGAAACGCCTCGTTGCGGGCGGCTCGGTGTGCGGGTCATGTGCCGCGGACGGCGCCGGGCGTGCCGCTAATGTGCAAATGTGATTTCTTGTCAGGCCCCTGTGTGGACGTGCTGTGCGGAATCGATGAAAACCGCGGGGAATTGACGTGCGCTCTCCGGCCCCGCGGCCCATCGGCGGACACCCGGGGTGCGGGTCCTGTGGCCGTCGGACTGCAGCGCCTGCCGTGAGTATGACGCGGCGCTCCCTCGGCGACGCCGTCCTGTCCTGCTTTTCCCGCAGACTGTAAATGAGTCTGCTCGCTCATGGCTACGCAGTGGGGGGTTAAACACGTGTTTACTCTGGTCAGCAGAGGGGAAGCTGGGTGTTATCCCACCGCCTTTTATTTGGACACAGATTAACAACTGGTCAAACACTCCGGGATTACCAATGAAAGACGGCCCAGCGGTTCTGCTTGTGTCGATCTTCTGAAAGCTATCTATTTCGTATCATCCTCCTCACAACATTTCGATGATCGTCGGATGGTGTTTGTGGCTTCACGATCACCTGACATCACTAGATAGGTAGCGCTTCCGGCTCACAGCAAGAAGGTGCCTCGTTCGCTTCCGATTTTGGGTTCTCAGTGTGGAGTTGTGCATGTCCATAATGAATGAATGACTGAGTGAATGCCTTTTTGTTGTCGTGGCTCAGAAGTACAATGAAATGAGCACAAAATGAATGAATGAACTGCGATATTTGGCTTGAAGTGTTCCTGATAACGTCCGAGGTAAGACTCCCCTGTTTCATAATCCATTTTCAGGTCCGTCGGCGACGACCCTGCAGCGTTCGCCTCTGACCACAAACCTTACCATCCCGTCACCTGCCAAGTCGGGGAACCCCCGGCGTGTTCGCTGGCCCTGGATGACACGACTTTTGTCGCCGTGCTCACCGTCAACGCCACAGATGTTGCCGCTGCACGCGTGTTACTCCGTGTCCCCGCCAAACCGGGTGAGACGAATTACTTTGCGTTTAATTTACCAACCTGATGCTTCACATCCCCTTCCTATTCCAGGGTCATTGTGTAGAGGCCAAGATGGCCGCCTGTTGCAGCACTGCGCTGCCTTTCCACCTCAACTTAAGTTTCCTTCTGATCTTTGAGTATTTGTCCTCCTTGTTCCATCCTTGCTGCTGTTAACACTGAGTTTCCCCACGGCGGGACCAATACAGGACCATCGTATCTTATTTCAGCTTATCTTACCGTCAGATCAATTTTCTTCGATTATTCAACCGACAAACATGGTAAACTTTCAGTCCTCTGACCCAAAGCAAGCGTAAATAACATTCTCCTCTGGATCTGAAGCTTGGAAAGCACTGGTCCACCCCGTAGGAGCAGGGGTTTTTACTTTATTTGGGGAAAAAAAAAAAACGTCGAGGATTCCACGTCCAGATAGACATGAATACCACAAACTGAGTTACAATTGTTTGAGTCTTGAAAAGATGGAGGCGATAATACCTGATATGGTTTCACCACAAGCCTCCGTCCTCCACAGGAACGTCAGGCCTCTGTCAGATCCTTCTGAATTGTTAGACCTTGGCTCGTTTGTCTTGTTTTTTATTTTTGTCTCGTTACTTCAGGGACCTTCCAAGAATAAACCGTACAAAATGTGCTCAAAGGAAGGAAAAAAGTTCTGATTGTTTTCTCAAGAACCTTCAGGTTTCACGGAGGCCACGGATAGTCCTGGTCTGAGATGCACGGCCCAGAACTTTCATGGACCTTCGCTCTCTTATTTTGAACTGATTTATTGAGTAATCTTGATCGATGATCTCGTCCCCCCGTAGTTCCGGCTAAAATATAGTGTAAATTCCAACTATAAGGAGGCTTCTGTCGTTCAGCTTTTCTTTTCTCTCCCCCCCCCCCCGCACACAATTGCATTACTGGCACTGGAGCCTCGATAACGACATCAGCCGGGGAGGATGAGGTGAAAGAATGCTCTCAGGATATGAATGGCAGACGTGACAGGACTGTGGCCGTCAGGGCAGGGTTGGCCGTGTGGCTCTCCGCGGTATCGCACCCGTCTTTGGTTCAAACAGCGGAAGCCAATCGGGGACATGTTGCTTGTGCGTTTCCATTGTTTGGTCGCGGGCGAAGTTGTGCACAGTGTTGGCGCCGTTCCCGTCCCCCGTCATCGAGGCGTCCGCGCCGCACCTCCGTGAAACCCTTTAGGATGAAACGAAGTGGAACGCCGCGACTTCTGGGTCAAGGCAATTGTCGCTCCATCTGGAATAAGACGAGCCCTTTCTCTTTCTCTGGCGGTGGATGTCAGTGGAGCGTAGTCTGGGAAATGGGCAAGCCATTACTCAGAATGTTGAGTAATTTCTTCTCTCCCGGCAGGCATATTTGTGGTTTTCTAAGACTCCACTGCCTTTGAGGTGTGTGTGTTTTAGTATTGAGCGGTGAAAGGGCCGAGATCTTTGTGTCATCTCAGCCAGGGAGCGGTCCGGCTCCTCACCTCTGTGGATGCACAGCTTGAAGCACCGCATAAAGAAATAGAAAGATAAACATCCCCCGCGCTCAGTTTGGAATGAAGAAGCCACAAGTTGCAGCTGCGGCAACTAAACGCATTAATCACCAGTCAATCATCTGTCAGTTTGACTTTTAAGAAAGGGGACAGAATCCATCCTCTAGTTCAGCTTTCTGTTTGCTTCATCTTTCTACGACAATAGAACCTCTGATCTCTTTGGACACCTGCGGCTGGGCTTATCTTGGGCTTATCTTGGGCTTTGGGAGGCGAAAAGTTTCCATACTTTATTTGTTTATTTGTATTCACTGCCAGACGGAACAGCAATCAATATCTCAACAGATTGTACTCACTGTTGGGTTTCTTTGGTTCATGAAGTTATTTTTCAGAATGTATTTATTAAAAACATATATAATACAAATACGGTTTAACAAATGCAAAGCCACCATCTGTTCTGATTATGTTGCTCACTGAAGACCTCTGGTGTCAATCAAGCAGATAAACGTCTGTCGAGGGTAAAACCGATACAGTCGATCAAATTAGATTATGGAGGTAAACCTAATAAAATGTCTGACTGGTGCGTGAAAGGACAATTATATGCTCTTCGTAGTATTCCTTTACTTTTAGTGGCAATTGATTCATTTAATGTTGGTAATCCAGCTCCGGGGCTAGCGGAGCTTCGATCCTCTTTCAACGACAAGTTTATTTACAAGAAAATGCCACCTGCAGCTAATAACGATGAATTGCTGTGCAAGTGAAAGGGACAAAAGGACGCACATGAGTCACGACACGCATTCGGTATTTTCTTTTCTCCAATATGAGTTGACAGATGTAATACTGGGGAATTATTGTAGGCCTTTAAGCCTCAGTATCGTTCCCATTGTGCAAATTGGGTAGTTTCTGTAAGCTTTAACGGTGCTGTGTATCATCAAAGTAGGACTGTGCGTGTGATGGACGATGTGCGCTTGTTTTCTCACAGTGCTGTGTTTTCACGCGACAGTCAAACCCACTCCTCCCGTCAACCTCTCCCACATCCAGACCATCGAGGCGGAACTGATTTTGCTCTGGGACCCGCCGGCGGACTTTTACCCGGGCCCGCCGAGATACGAGGTCCGATACTCGTCAAACATCAGCCAACCGGCCTGGCAGGTAAACACGCTCCGCTCGATACGCGCAGGTTCCAGGGAGGTGGTGGTCAGGACAAAAGAATAAAAATAACCCGCTTTTTATTTAGCCATGACCATTTTAAGGTTTAAATATCACAAACTATTTTAAGCAGGAGATGGCAGACAGATGTTTCGTGTGCAGTTATGCGTTTGCCGGCCAAAGTTCTTGTTCCTGCTTGTAGTCACAAGAGGAATATAAAATAACACGGCCATGACATCAGAGCCTTGGATTATCCCCCCCGGCGGGTCACACATCATCTCTCAGAATTCATGTTTCTGAGCGGCACTTTTGTTTGTTCACCGCGACTCGCAGATATTTTCATCGGCCTCGGCGAGTTAACTTTAACTCAGAACTCAGAAACACACACCGACTCTGCGCGAGGTTCTTTTTATTTTATTTTTTTACCCCCCCCCCCTCCGGGGTGTCTGACTTTTAATCCACAGGAATCAATAATTAAATATGTGTTCGGGGCCTTTGAACGCTCAGATCCTCCGCTGTAATTCCATGCAACGGACTCATCAGGACCCGGCAGTGTTTCTCACTTTGCGCCGCTGCATTTTAATTTGTGACGGGCCTTTGAAGTGTTTGCCAAAGCCTGTTCTCTCCCCTTTTCTCCCCTCCAAAAACTGTAAAATGAGGAGCTATGAATCCCGCCTGGTGTTTTGGTTACGGCAAAAGCTGTCGAGTAGTTGTTATCCAGTCGGCGTCACGAAAACACGCCGTATGCTCAGGTATGTGCGATCTGTGTCTGCTGCTTTGCAAGGAGGCGTTAGTCACGCCCTCCCTGCCGTCCCGCAGGTGGTGCCCGCGCCCGCCGAGCCCCGGCTCTCCCTGGATCTGAAGCCGAAGCTCAACTACACCATCCAGGTACGCTGCTCCGGCCCGGAGGAGCCGCCGCTGTGGAGCGACTGGAGTGAACCCTACCACATCTACCTGGACAGTAAGCTGTACCAAATGCAAGAATGCCTGCATTCTGGCTTATTTCTCTTTCCATTCTGGCTGATTCTCTATGTAGGATCCCAAATAGTTTATTTTATGTCAAAAATTAAATCAATCTAATGTGGTATGAATTCAGTTTTCGATGGAAATGTAGCCTCCGGCAGGGATGAAGACAGCAACACCACTCAGTTCAGGGCTTTACTTTGTAGCTGGATTACTTTTCACCTCCTCCTTTCATGCAAGAGAGACTGGCCTCAATTATCTCCCAGGCCTCAATTATCTCCCAGGTATATTTATGCCCGATTAAATCTTCAGCCTCATTTTAAAAAGGCCATTAATGAAGAATTATCTCTCGGCTGTCGAGATACTGAGTCAGAGGTCGGCACGGGGTCAGCCACCATCTCGCCGAAGGCCGGATGCATCATGTTGCCGAACCGAACGTACAGAAATGAGACAGAATCATTTTCAGCTTTTGCCCCCGCTCTGTCATTCTGACGCCCACCTGGACACGGGGAGAACATGCAGACACCACACAGAAGGTTCCTGGAATCCAACCAGGGATCTTCTAGCTGTGATTCGGAAGCCCCTAACTATAGCTTCTCCATATGGGCTTGTTCGTTCTGTTCCAGCCCGCCCTTCCACTTCAAATGCAGCAAAAACATAGACGTGCTGGTCCAAACGGTAATAGCAAGCAGAAGGTCAACTATAAATGAAGTTTTGAGAAAGTTTAATTTTTGTTTCCCAGATGACTCACGGGCCTTCTCTCTGCTCTGCGTCTGCTGACAGAACAATAGCTCATTGTTGCCTAAGGAGGCTGGCAAACAAACCGATTGGAGGGGGGAAAAAAATTCTCCAATTCTTTAAAAAGTTCAGCTCCGAATTAGACAGGACAGATTCTTGGTTTTTATTTTCGTTATTTGCGTGACATTTGGTGCTCCTTTTAGGACTGTGGAATGAATAAACAACTGTTAAATAGCTTAATTCAGATTAGAAGTGAGTGACAAAGTTTGGGGGACATGCACAAGACAGGAAAACATTCCTACTACAACACCCACTTTAAATGAAGATTGCATTCACCCATTAACACACACACACACCGAACTGCTGCGCTAGGTGCTCTCCAGGCAGGTGTCGGGAGCAGCTTGATTGAACACTTCAGCATGCAGAAGGTGGAGCCCGGAATCGAACCGCCATCCTCTCACAGCCGCCTCATTCTCATCAATATTCTGATCCAAAAGCTTCTCCAAGCAGTAGATAATACTATCACTCTGCTATCTTGCGGAAAGCCCGTCTTGGATCGTAATGCACTTTCCTCTCTCTTCTTCTTGTCCTTTTGGCTGCTCCCTTCAGGGGTCGCCACAGCCAATCACCTGCCTCCATCCAACCCACAGCCAATCACCTGCCTCCACCTAACCCTCTCTTCTGCATCCTCTCCTCTCACAACAACTAACTTCCTGTGCTCTTCCCCTCCGTCCATAAACCTCCTCTCTGGTCTTCCTCCAGACCTTCCGCCTGCCACCTCACCATCCTTCCACCCAGATCTTCACCATCCCTCTCTGTCCACCTCCAAACCATCTCAGTGTGACTGATCCTGATCCTCTCCATCCAGGAACCTCCACATCTTCATCTCTGCCTCCCGTCTTCTCCTCGGTGTCTCCAAACCAGACAGCATGGCTGGTTACTAAATACATTTACGGTTCCAGATAAAAATCCCCGTGGAGAAAATGAATCTTGCTTTTGATTCCCGTCAGCGCTGAGCAGTCTGCCAAAGACAAAAGAGAAGGACGTTGTTAAAGCAGTCGTCTGATCAGCCGTAATCCCTCACACTCAGCCCGAAAAGCCAATGGATAAAAAAAAAAAAAAAAACTTTCTAAGACTCTTTTTCGTTTTTTCTTTTTTCTCCCCTTTGTGGAAATTGTTTGAAACAGATCATTCAGTGAGAATGACTCATGAGCCTGTAAGACTTTGAGTCTGCCGTGCGTGACCGGGCGCTGCTTCGGCTACTGTATCATGGTTAAAGACGATCGGTCGAAAAAAAAAAAGAAAAAAACTTCTCTATTCTGAGCATTAAAATTATTGTGTGCGTGTGTGTGTGTGTGTGTGTGTGTGTGTGTGTGTGTGTGTGTGTGTGTGTGTGTGTGTGTGTGTCGCCAGCGGTGAGCTACATCCCGAAGAAGGTGGTGGCCCGCCCGGGGGAGAACGTCACGGTCCACTGCGTGTTCAACGACCACAGCGTCAACGCCAGCACGGCCATGTGGATGCTGAACTTCGAGGAGCCTCTTCACCGCAGCCAGTATCACCCAGTCAACCAGTGGGTAGGAGACCAGTGCCTTTCTGCTGCGTTATGCCTTTTTTAAAAATTTTTTTTATCCCTTTTAAATGCACATTTAGAGTCAAAGGTCTCAAACCCCGACACTTCCCTCCAGGTCAGCCGGATCACCGTGCGTCCTTCAGACACTCGGATGTACGAGCTGCTTCGCTGCACGCAGAAGTGGACCATCACTTACAGCCAGATCTACGTTGAAGGCGAGTTCCCTGTTTCTACAGCTGTGTTTCTGCACAAAGACAGGAAAGACGGTGACGTCAAAGCGGCAGATAACGCTGTGGATGCTTGCTGGTCTTCTTAAAGTAGGTGTGCCTGTGCGTTACTTTTTTTTTTTTTTTTTTTTTTTTTTTTTTTTTTGGGTTTTTTTCGAAAAAATTTGGTGAACCAACGGGAAAATCGTTGCCTGGGCGTGCGGCTGGAAGGCCACAAAGGGACCCAAACC
>CAAKHD010022287.1:92501-104124 GCA_901007705.1 Fistularia tabacaria
GCTCTTCCGATCTAGGTGATTGGCTTTGGGTTGGATGGAGGCAGCTGATTGGCTGTGCAGACCCCTGAAGGGCGCAGCCCACAGGAGAAGAAGAAAATACCGTAATTTCCTGTGAGTTAAATACCAAAAGAAATGAATCTAAATGATGAGATGTGTCCTGCGTGCTAAATTTCCAGCTTCTGAAATCATGGAGCGGCGTTGACCAGAGTGGCGTGGCCCTCTCATCCAGTCCGAGGAAGAACCAACACCCCTCCTCATAACTTGGTCCACATGGAGGAGTGTTTATTTCCGCACTCGGTCATTATTCCGCATTTAACATAACGACACTCATCAAGGCTCCGGCAGACCGGATGATCACTCGAGTCCAGCAACGCGCCGTGGATTCTCGGGAAAAGTCGAGGCGTCCGTCAAGATCAAAAGGTCTCGTCGACGGCGATGCGAGCGTCGGAAGTTTGAAGGGCGACCGGTTTCTGGGCTTTCATCAGGGGTTTTACTGTCAGCTGCAGCAGCACATTTACCAGAAAAGAAAAGTACTGAGGGCTGAATTAAAAGCAGGGGGGGTTGAGAGTGAATAAAACCGAGGAAACGTGCTCGTTCTGAACACCGTGTTTGTGATTCCTCGCCTTTTCAACGACTTCTCTTGCTTGTGGAGGTTCTCAGTCCTCCAGGTCATGGTGGATTCAAGTGGAAATCTTGTCGTGGCAACTGGACTTGAATTTCTTCTACTTGACGACGTTTCAGCCCCTCGTCCCGGAGGCTTCTTCACTTCTACAGACCTGCGGGGAGTTTCTGAATATGCCTGCCAGGCCTGTGGGCGGGTCGAGGTTCTGGTGGCTTGTTATGCGAACGGAGGAGTCGATGGGCGGAAACTCGGTCCAAGGGGGTCGTTATGCTAATGGAGGTGCGACACGTTCGCTGGGGACAAAGGAGCAACTTTTGAGGATGACCTGGGCTGGAATTCCACATTCTTCAAGTGAAGAAATTCGAGCCCAGTTGCCACGATGAGAAGATCTGGACTAGTTTTATTTCCGTGTGTATCAGAATGAAAGGCTCTCCAGCCCGCAGTATGTTTTTACATTCCTCTGCCGATTCAATCTGGTGTTTTTATCAGTCGCCTGATAAAATGAAAGGTTGTACGGTAACGACTCCTCCTCCCGTCTGCCTCAGGCCGCTGTGTGCGCTCGTTTCGCGTGATGGTCGTCAACAGTACCTGCGTGTCTCTGCTGTGGAGCCTCCTGGACAACAGCTCGGCGCCTCTGTCCATGGTGGTCCAGTGGTCCCGGCGGGAGGGTCACCGCAAGGGCCCGGACGGGGACACGTGGGCCCGGCTGCCCTACGCGGACCGACCCGCCTACCTGAGAGGTAACATCGCGTCCACGTCCCCTGGCGAGCTGCTCCCGTCGGAGACGTCTTTAACCGCCGACCCTGTTTTTGCGAGCAGGTGACTTCTTCAGTTCTGAGGAGTTTGGCTTCTACCTGTATCCTGTGTTTGCCGAAGGAGAGGGCGAGCCGGTGTACGCCACAGGTACGCAACACACTCGCGGCCAGGTCAAACACGGAGGTCTTCGGAGGAGGAGCCGTCTGCCTCACGCAGATTTGAAATCCTCTCCGTCCGTTTCAGCCACCAGAGGAGACCCTGCCGCCTACATGATGCTGATGATCATCTCCTTCCTCGCCATCGTCCTGTTCGTCACCCTGGTCGTCTCACAAAATCAGTAAGAGAAATCAGCTATTTATTCATTTCAATATCCCGTTTTTTTACAGTAACTTTTCTATGACGTGAGGAAAGAGGCCTTTTCTTTTCCCGCTCCGTCGCTGTGGAGCAGTCTTGACATCAGCAGGCAGCTCTGTGGATTCTTTGAAGCAGAGCTGAAGGCCCACTGGTCTGCAGCTGCACACCAGTCCTGAGAGGCGCAGTGGTCAGCGCTTCCTCCTCACAGCGAGAAGGTCCCAACAGGAACAATGGTGTGGGTTTCCTCCGGGGTCTCCCGGTTCCTCCCATGCAGGAGCTTCATTGAACGCCATCCTGTCCCTCATTGCAGGATCGGTGGCATAAATGAAGTGTCTTTGCGGCGTCAGTCATTTGCGATCCCCTCCGTCTCCCACAGCACTGTGACGGAAAGCGCTCGAGAATTTCATTTATCATCATTCTTATGTTGCGGGAAACAAGTGATTACATTGATCTGCGGTTCAGAATCCGGTACATGCAGGCAGTGGTGAACATCTCACATTCGGGAGTGACATTTAGCAGGTCGTATGGATGTGTCTCCACTGGGCGTTCATTGTATGGCGGTTGAACGGACGCGCGATCCCCGAACAAAGAGTGACCACGGGACGTAACTTCAAAACGTGTTTTGTTTTCAGGATGAAAAAGATGGTGTGGAAGGACGTGCCCAACCCAAACAAATGCTCCTGGGCCAAAGGATTAGACTTCAAAAAGGTAACAACCCACGAAACACTGTAAACACCTTCTCGTCCAGCTTCTCCTGCTTTGATAGGCTCGTCTTCATGTCCTTCAGACCGAGTGCGCAGATGGACACAAATCATACATGACTTGTAAATGATGATGATGAAATGCGGCTAATGGACGTCAGGAGTATATTTCTGTCTCGGGTGAATTGAAATAGTTCCCGTCGCCAGCGTGTATGAAGGTGGGGACTCTTGACAAAAGAGTGCTCCTGGTTCCCCGGCGAAGGGACGGCTTCGGGAGGCGGAGGAGAAGGGGACGCTCGCTCCTCTGAAGCAACTCAAACATGAAGACGGCCGAAGCGTTTCCGTCGAAGCGCTGAATCCTGCGGTCGACACGAGCTCTCAATTCTGTCTGTCCTCACCAGGCCGACACCTTGGACCGCCTGTTCCAGCCCCCGGAGTCCCTGCTGTCCTGGCCGCTGCTGCCCCCCTCCGAGAACATTTCCAAAGTGGCCGTCGTGGACAGGACCGATCTCCCGGCTCTTACCAGCGCGTTGGTCCAAATGCCGCTCGCCGCCCTCACTCCAGACCCCGACGCCGACGACTCGCTCCCTCCGGGCCTCTCCGGCCAGTCCGACCCGCTCTTGGTCGGCACTCCCTCCCCGGCCCTGGACGGGAGCGACTTCAACCCTTGCCGAGCGGGCGGCGGCGAGCTGCAGCGCGCCGACCGGCCCCAGAGCGTCAGCGACAGCTCCTCCCAGTCGTCGGTCACGTACGCCACCGTGCTGCTGAGCAATTCGAAGCACGGGAGGCAGACCCTACGTCTGCAGTACAAGGACGGCAGCGGCGGCAGCAGCTCCAGCGACGAGGGCAACTTCTCCGCCAACAACTCCGATATTTCCGGATCTTTCCCGGGGGGTCTCTGGGACCTGGAGAGCTGCCGGGGCGGGGAGGCGGATGACCAGCGTCACTCCTGCTCCTTCAACTCCGAGCTCTCTGAAGCGTCAGAGCAGGAGGAAGAAGCGCAGGACTTGTTTTGCCTCGGGATGGACTACCCGGCGGAAGACGAGGAGAGCAATGGAGAGCGGAGAGAGGCCACGAGCTCTGAGCTGCTTAAAAGTTTGGTTTTGAGCAGCGAGTCCAACCCGCTGCTCGGCCCCGCGGACTCCAAAGAGCCCGGCGAGTCGCGTTCGGCAGCGCGGGGCTGCTCCCCGCTGTACCTGCCTCAGTTCAGAACTGCTCCCTGCACACGGCAGCTCTCTGACTAGCCCCCAGAAACCAGCCCCGCGCTCCCACTCCCCACAAAAGCTGCATTTCAAGAAATCCCAAAGCTTTTCTTTTGCCGTGAACCGTGTCATGACTCGTGAAGCTTTTAACCAAAGCAGCTCGCAGCGATCCCATCAGGCAGGCTGAAGTCCGGAGCTAACGCGAAAAAAATGACCCGAAGGACGGGTGACTGGCTCGGTGGTACATGACTCACGGAAAAGATTCCTAAGAGGTATTTTCTTCATTCAAAGGATTCAAAATCCCAGGGTTTTAACGTGCCAAACTGCACCGCTGACGTGTTCTCCTAGATACGGATGAGGAGGTCCCCTTCCCAGCGGTGGTAAGACCAGCAAAACCACATCCAGTCAGGGTTGATGGAGAGTGAATGAATATATGTGCTCCTGCTTGTGACTGTGTTTGATTCTCCGCTGAGTCCTTTCAGCTTCCTTTGCAACTAAAAAACTCAAAAGAGCGCAGGACTCCGCCCGGGCCGGCGTGTTCAATGCACACGCTTCCCCTCCATTTCTAGCGGTTCGACGTTGTCCCCCGTGCTGCTTTTCTAGAGGGTTGAATGCAAACCAGAGTTCTCGTATCACGCTGCACGGAGAGTAGCGCACCGGTGCAGCTCATTTAAAAAAAAAAATGAAATCAGCAGAATACATGTCACGTCGGATGTGTAAGAAACAGAAAGGACAGTCAGGGTGAACCTTCCCCACAGCTGGTACAACTTAGGCAACACGACCTGTGTCTGTTTTGGGGAAGTGGTGATTGCAGATCGTTTTCATCACATCGTCGGCGAAACATTGCAACTTTACAGCGGTCGGCTTTTAGCGAAAGCCGGGTATTTATCTTCCTCCTCCAGGGTAAAGCTGAGCCTGCCCCCCCATCCCCCGCCCCTCCCGGGGGGGTTTGGGCAATTGTCAGGTAATCTTTTAAAGTCCCTGTTTTTACAAATTCACCGGGAACACAAAGGTATGTATTTGAAGAGCGAGAGTGATGAGGCTTCTCGCTCTGTGAAAGCACAACCGAGCGGCGCAGATGAACGGTATGAGAGCGATGAGATGACGAACCCGGCTGACGATTGGTCACTGCAGCGATCCCGAGATATCTCCTCCTTTGACAACGTGCTCCAACGCTCACCAACATAATGAATGTTTATTTTGTTTTTGTACTCGCTGAGTTGTGTTACAGAATATGAAAGATCATAGCTGGTTGTTTCAAGCTTGGCTATTTTACTTTACACCCGCTGTCTGGTGCAAAGACAAAGCAGAATATATATATATATATATATATATTTATATATATATATATTTGGGGAAAAAAGAAGAGCTAAAAAGGTAAAAAAAAAAGCAATTAAAAAAAAAAATGAAACGTGATTTGTTCGTGTATATTGAGATATTTTTTGTCTATTTTTCATGGCGAAAGAATAAAAGTATTTATTGTGAGTGCTGTGGTGCCAGTGCTGTGGAAACCTCAGAAGAAGAGGGGCCAAACGTGCACACGGCCTCCTCCTCCTCCCACACAAGAACATCCAGGTGCCTGACAGGGTCTCACCCATCAAAACACGGCTTTACTGGAATCACTGCAGTCATTTCTTGGGAGTTTATCAGTGAGAAGACCCGCTCTTTTGTGCTATAAAGGGTCCTCCAAGATAGGAGCTGCTTTACATTTTAATTTTAATATGAATGTTACCAGAGGACTCATCTTTTAAGAGTATTTAAAACCCCCCCAAAGGTGCCGTTGAAGCGACGGTGTTGTGCGCCCCCTCGTGGCCGCATGTAGCGACTGCAACGCAGTGAGCGAATAAAGGCACATCAACAGTTGTGGAGAAGCGACAGTGAGCGGCCAGAGAATGAGAGCGCGACAGCGGGAAAAGTCAGCATCGACGGGTTATCGAGTCCGACCGTTAACATTGATGAGCTTTCAAGATCTCATGACTCTCCTGAGTCTTTACCCGCCTCTGGCTGAAGTGTAACTGAGGTTTCAGGGCCGGTTTGTTTTATTTTGCGAGACTCCCCTGCACAGATTCCGTATTCAGAGTTATGGATGTTGGACATGTGTCTTCTATTTTTGTCCTCTTGATCCTGGTGGGACAGAAGGCTCCAGTGGTGCTTCTCCACCTCTTCCAGTCACCTTCCAAAGCTTGAACCTGTGGCCAGTACTAACTCCCCTCCTTCAGCTCCAGAGTTCCAGTCCTACCATGCAGAGCTTGGACATCCGGGTCTGCGGTGGCGAGCTGTCCACAGGTCCATGCGAAGTACATGTCTGCTTGTTCTCCCGGATGCTGCAGTTACACGTGGTCTTCTTCAAAAGCACCTCATGTGTGATCTTGTATGGCCAAAAAGCCTTCTCAGGCCGCTTGCTGTGACATGCAGTGACTCTCTGAAGGTCTCTTACCAACCCAAACAGCAACGAGGTCCTGTCTTTGCCAACGTAGATCCTCACCTTGGTGCTGATTGAGTGTTGCTTGGACTTCTAAAAGGCGCTCCGAGCTTTGGACAATCTGCCTCAGATGCCTTTGCCGGTAGCCTGGTCTTTGCTTCCGGGGCTACCCGGGTACACAAAGTCATCCACTTCCTCAACAGTTGACCCGTGCTTGTTTCGGAGGGCGGATAAGTGCGACGTCGGTCGGTTTGGCGGACCTGTCCTCTCCCGTAGGTCACGTTGGGGGCCGAACCTTCTGCAAATCCAAGATCCTCCAGATGAGTCGTTCGACTCCACTCTACACCTCTTGGCTTGTCGGCTGGTGCTGACCTCAGTGGCCTCTCAGTCGTGAGTAGGAGGATTATTCGCCGTAAAAAGCACCTTGACAAACACCCGACGACAGGAAACGCAGGTCTTTCTTGTCCGCGGTGCTAGCAGAAGAGCTGTACACAGTGCATCCATAGCCCGGGATGCTTTCTGTGGTGCTTTGGTTGAAGCTCATGAGGAGCCCAGTTTTTTTAAATCCACAGTGAGAAGAGTCTCTTCTGGTTCTTCACCAGCTCCCCGGTGTCCAAGCCCCACGTCAGGTTCTCTGAGAGATCAACACCAAGGTACTTGAAACTCCCCACCTGCTCCGCAGCTTCTTTGGACCTTGTGCATGGGATCTTCTTTATCCACAAGGTGGCAGAAGAGCACCAGAAGAGAGGTGTCGGGTAGCTCCATCCTTGAAGGCCCCTCTCTCGGTGGATCTCCAGTGATGGCCATAGAAGGGCATGCTCGGCGCAGAGGGCGGCCGGGTCTGGAAATCATGAAGGCTCGATGCCACGCACGCTGCAGATATGGTCATGGAAAGAGTCGGATCAACCTCCTCCAGATGGAGAGGTTGTGTTCGAGGTCATGGAGAACCGGGTCGAGTCGCTCACAGGTTGAATTTCCGAGCAGTGCCGAGCGGACCGCTGCGACCCGGCGGGTCCCGCGCCGCCCAAAGCCTCCCGGCACCAAGAAAAATCCATTTTGAGAAATCCAACTCCCAGGCACCCGTGTATGTTTTTCTTTCCTCACATGCTTTCTCTCCAGGTCCTTAGAAAACCCCAGTCCCGTTCCTCTCCGGCTCTGTCTGACCTCAGGCTGGACCATCACCTCCTCAGCTAACACAGAAGCCTGGCCCAAGAGGGCTTTTCTTTCGCAGCAAGGAGGGGTGTTTTTTCACTCCTGGAGGTGTCGTTTTGGAGAAAAGGCGTGAAAAGCCATAGAACTCAGATGTGGCTCAGGGAGCTGCTGAAAGTGTTTAAAAAAGAAGAGGTGAAGCCTCAGCATGAAGTCTCGGCCCGGAGGAAACGGTGAGGACGGAACATTTCTCCTCTCTCTTCCCCGGAAAAACGGGGAAAATGTGAATGCCATATTGTTATCGAACGCACGTGAAAGGCCTCTGGAAGCACAAATAACACATTGAGATCATTTAGAAAAAAAAAAAAAAGAAAATGCCGTCTTTTTTTTTTTTAATCTAATTTTAATTATTTGTTTTTCTTAAATTCTTGGATAAATATCTGCCGACTTCCTGTCCTATGCAGGAATAAAAGTGTCCCGTTGTGTTGTTCCACCAGAGGCCACTAGGGGGCTCAGTGAGCCGCGTCCTTCCTGCACGCTGAACTTCTCATCCTCTCCGATGCAGATTCCGGGCCTTTCCTCCGTTTCAGCTTGGATTAGATTTAGAAGTAGCTGGATCGGAATTTTAAACGTCAGTTTTCCTGAATTCCTCGCGGGGCCGCGCCCTTTGTGAGCTTCTCTTTCAATATGAACGTTTCTCTCCCCCGTCACCAAAGTCAGAGTTCGTGCCTTCGGCGGTTCGGGACGCCGGGAACAGACGCCGATCACGCAGAAAGGAGATGTAGGTCAGCTGGTGGTCTTGATTTAAAATGCCGTCTGAATCCGAAGCCCAGCCGTGTGATGACTCTTCGCACGGAGCAGCAGGTCTGGACCACCGCTCTTTAAGATGATCTCCAGAAACCCCACATCCCCACATCAGCAGCAGCGAGGAAACGCTAGCATTTATCGCTACGGATCCCGGGGCTCAACGTTGGCGGCCTTCTGCCTCGAGCAGAGCGGGAGCCGGAGAGCAGGTGTGACACCAGTAGCGCTGATAGCTACATGCTGACGAGAAGATGCGAAGTGCAGACGGCAGAGGAAGAGCGGGAGGTTCTCCCGCGTCGTGTTTCCCTCTCTTCCACAGGAACGTCACAACATCTGGACAGGTGTGTGTGTGAGGCTCAGGAGCTGCTGCGTAAGTGACCTCTTCTGTGTTTTCCAACTCAACCCCACCGCATTTCAGCCAGATGCCAGGTCGTGGTTGATCATTTCACCGCGCCGTCGCCCGTCTTCTGCTCGCCCGAACCCTCTGCTGCTCGCCCGGAAAGGTGATTTAGAGGCGATCCCCCCTCCCTTTCCAGGTAGACGAAGATCCGGCGAAGTCGAGATTAAGACATAAGAGTGGTTCGGCCTCGGCGGTGACGGCTCAGGGGAGGAAAATTTCAATTTTATTTGTGCCGAACAAACTAATGCTATGATTTAGCAACGCAGCTCGCTTTGGTCTGAAGTGGATCACGCAGTTTGTAATTTATGACTTTTTTTCACACTGCACTGGATCCACGTGGAGGGAAAAGCCATTAAATCCAAACCTTTTCCAGCTGGGATTTGGAGCTTAAGACCTACATACTTGTAGTGTCTTAGAAAAAAGAAAAGAAAAAAAACAGAGCAACACGAGCGTTTGTCGAGCCGTTTCCTCCTCGGTCCCCGGAGGAAACCATCCAGAGCTTCTGGAGCTGAGCCTGGAGAACAGTTTCTGCTGTTGTTCTAGATTGAAACTGATTAGCCCTCCGTACCTCATTTGTTCATTTATTCATTCGTTCATCATCCAGAGCGCTTATCCTGCAGCAAGGCTCACGGGCTGCTGAGGCTCTTCCCCGCTGCCATTGGGCGAGAGGCGGGAATTCAATTCCTCTCACCCACGCGTCGAATCGACATAAACCGCCCATTCCCTCATTCACACATCATGCAGAGATACAACCGTTCACCCTCTCATTCACACGACTCTGACTCGTGTCTCAAATGGAGATAGAACTGTTCACCCTCTCATTGAGCCGTCAGATAGAGACATGCAACCATTCGTTTCTGGACTGAAGCATCATATCGACCAGTGGTTCTTAACCTTGTTGGAGGTACCGAACCCCAGCAGTTTCACGTGCGCATTCCCTGAACCCTTCTTGATAGGAAAAATAAAATATGATTTTTTTTTTTTTCCCAATTCAAAACATAGGCATGTACAGAGGGGCTCCAACAATTAACATTTTTTGTTGATGGGTTAAAAATGATTATTTTCTTTAAAAAACGGAACTCTGAAAAAAAAAAGATAAAAAATGTATTAATTCTTTCCAACCCATAAAATATTTGTGGTTTATTTTTTCATGCGCTATTCAGGTTTTTTTGTTTAATTTATTTGGTACTGGGGTTAAAAAATGCTGTTTTTTTTGATAAATTCCAATATTATGCAAATTACTATAAATTTTTCCATTATTGTTAAGTTTTAACTAGTTTTTGTTTTATTTCCCTCCCCCAAAAATATTTTTTTGAATAAATTTTGGAAATTAATTTTGCTCATATGACGGAAAGAAGTGATGCCTTTGATAAAATATTAAATTGATGTATTATTTCTACATATAGAAATAATATATATATATATATGAGTTGGAGGTTCGATCGAACCCAGGTTAAGAACCGCTGACATAGAGACATGCAACCGTTCACCCTCTCATTCACACGTTGGATAGAGACATGTAACCATGCGCTCTCCCACTCCAGCGTCGGATAACATTCACCCTTTTTTCACCATTTTGACGTCGTTTTTCGGGTCTCGGTGTGCGTGAACGGGTGAATGTGATGCTTTCAGTGCCTCAGCATGGGGTTTCCGTGAAAACTATTTTGCCGAAAAGCCCAGCGGCCGCCGGCCGGCCGCGTTCGGAGGCAGAGGTGGAGTCCTGATGCTCCGTCGGGCCCGGTGATGGGAATCAAAGGAAAGATTTAGCGGCTTGACATTGCAAATCCCCCATTGATCGCCTGACATTAATTCGCGCGGCAATCACGAAGGGCTTTGGCTACTGATGTTTATCCACGCCGGCTTTGAAGGCCTTAGCATTTGGGGTAAAGGTCAGCGCGCGGCAAGTTGACTGCAAAACTTCACCGCCTCAAAGGAAATGAGAAGAACCTGCCCCGGCCGGCGCTGAGCTCCTCGCCGGCTGCGGCCGCCGAGCTCCCTTTGACGGGAAAACAAGGAGCTTTGGTTGCCTGGCACCGCAGCGCGGCGAGCTGGAGAGATTTGGACTTCTCGGGAATGTAAAGCCTCCCTCCCTCCCTCCCTCTCTCTCTGCTTCTCCCCGCGAGCTGTAATCTGAGCTCAGCGGCTCCGCTGGAGGGAAACCGCTGCCATCGACATTCGCGGCGAAAAAAAACACAACAGCGGGTGGAGTTTGGCGTCCGGAGGAAACGCTCGCTGCTAAAATCAGCCACAGGTGGAGCTGAGCTGAGCAAATAGCGGGAAGTTCGGGGTGAAAACGCGTTGACCTGCGGCGACCTCGAGGCCCTGTCCTCGCCGAGGCCTCCGGGAGGGTTGGAGAAGGCGTGCACGTGGCCTCCCTTCTCCTGCAGAAAAGACCTGCAAAATAATGGTGTGTCACGCTGACGCTGCTCACGTCTGCGGGAGCCGCACTTCCCCAAAACATGAGCAACCATTCATTCATTCATTCATTCATTCATTCATTATCCTGCGCTCAGGGTTGCAGTGCTTTAGCCTATCCCTGCTGTGATTGGACGACAGGCGGGGTTCACTCTCTCATTTACACTCTACATAAACATACAACTGTTCACATTCTCATTCACGCCTGGAACGATTCACCCTCTCATTCACACGTCACATAGAGACAAAACCGTTCACTCATTCATTCACACAAAATATCGACATACAACCATTCACCTGCGACCATTCATTCATTCATTCATTCATTCATTCATTCATTCATTCATTCATTCATTCATTCATTCACACATGTTGAGAAATGCAACCATTCACACGTCACATGGATGTGCAACCATTCACTCACTCACAAGTGATGTAGAGATGTTACAATTCAGGTTGGAACGGGTGGAGAAAAGCGTCAGGGGTTCTATGAGATAGAAGAACATCAGCCAGAAGGAAAGGAAAGGTGGAGGAGACAGTGGTGAGAGCAGAGATGATGGATGGTTTGGAGAAAAGACAGGAGGCAGAGCCGGAGGTGGCAGAGATGAAGATGTGGAGGTTCTCTTTGGGAGTGACCAGGATGGAGAGGATCAGGAATGACATGGTAGATGTTTTGGAGAGAAGGTCAGAGATGGTTGGGTCATGGACAGAGGAGGGATGGAGAATATATTGGTAGATGGATGCTGGAATTGGAGGTCTAGATGAAGACCAGAGAGAAGATGTATGGAGGTAGTGAGA
>CAAKHD010022467.1:0-10000 GCA_901007705.1 Fistularia tabacaria
TTTTTCCGGCTCCCCAACCCCCCCCCCAACCCAATTTTCAGCCCCAGCAGGCAGCAGTTTGGGCAAAAAAAAAAAAAAAAAAAAAAAAACCTTATACAACCTCAGTGTTTGCTACAGACCTTGAAACGACAAGCAAATAGCCGCTGAATGGCGTCCATTAGCAGGCAAAATTGCTTTTCTCAGGAGAGGGTAATAACAAAAACTATCATTGAACAAAACGTTTATGAGCTTAGAGGCGAGGGTGCGGCCGGCGTGGCGGCGCGACGGCTAGCGCTTCCGCTTTACAGCAACAGGGTCTCTGGTTCGTTTCCCAGACACGGAGTTATGCGCGTTTTCCCCGTGCACGGGTTCTCTGGATCCTCCCCACTGTCCAAAAACACGCAAGACGTTCATTGCACAGGAGGGTGAATGTCTCTATATGAGGTGAGAGTGAGAGGGTAAAAGGTTGAATGTCTATACCAGGTGTGCCCACACTTTTTTGGCTTGCGAGCTACTCTTAAAATAATCAAGTCAAAATGATCTACCAGCAATAAAATTGATTTATATACATAAACCAAGTATGCTTAATATATTTATATACACATACATACATACATACATACATACATACATACATACATACATACATACATACATACACACATACACATATATATCTACCTACACACATACACACACACACACACACACACATATACACACACACATATACACACACACACACACACACGCACACACCACGTACACTTATTATTTAGAATATGTATTGTTTCCCTGGCACAACAGCATGAACATGTATGGCACAATACAATTCTGTCCACTTTTGGCCATTACTTTACTTTTAATGACGTCCTGCACTGAATGGACTCGAACAAATGTCCACCAGTCATGGTGGGGCGGTATTCCGATCGAGATCTCGGATTGGCTGCACTGCGTGCCAATCAAGTGCGTCAACGCCGCAGTGGGGGTGGATGATAGGCTAACGGGTATTTTTAATGACATGCGATCTACACACACTACTTGGACTGTCGTGGATTCCGTGGCTCGCGGTCGAGTCATTTTTTCACGTTGTGCGGTTGAGTTTTTGAAGGGCAGGGCTCCGCGATCGACCCGCGATTTCATATAATGAAATAATGAATGAATGAATGAGATGTGGGAACATTTAAAAGATCATTTGGAGCACAGCGACTCGCACCGGGTCAGTTTTACAGATTCCGTTTCGACCGAGATTCAAAAGTCAGAGTTGTTTTTCGATTCTTTTCTTTCCGGGAGTTTTGGAGTTTTCGGTTAAGTTCACTGCCGTACCTTTGTATTCGATTTATTGCGTCTCTGTTCGGTGTTGTGTTGTGTTGTGTGTCTCACCAACCCCTGCGTGCCGTTTCAGGTTTCATTTTCGTGTGTTGTTTTTCTGACATTGTGATCACCCCCACCTCCACCGACACCTCCACCCCCCAGCCGAGTCTCTCACCTGTCTCTGATCGGTCTACGTCGGTCCGACCCGAGTTCCTGTCTGGTCAGCTACGTGCCCTCACAATCACCTGTCTCCCTCTTGTGTTATTACTTATAGTTTGTGTTTTTATTCTGTCTCTCGTCTCAGGCCGTGTCAGATACCGTTCACCCCGGTGTTGTTGTTCGGTCTTCCTGCTAGTTCTTTGCTTTATTTACTGCGACGCCGTTCGAATACCTGCTTTCCGGCCTCTTAACACCGGTAAAAAAAAAACAACTGTGATTTCCAAATTGACTGCTGCCACCGCGTAACCGTACACGGTTAAGAAGGCACAAAATATGACAAATTTGATTTACGTGTATTCTCAAGCAGCCGTGTGTATTTTATCTGCTCGACGGACGAAGGCTAACATTACCGCTGTGCTACGCTAACTGCTTAACACAGTGTTCCTTAAGACACACACACCAACAGAAGTTCATCCGTGCCCTTGTCTCGCCGCGGCAATCTCAGTAAACAATCCAATTTTCCAAAAAGACGGAGTGCCGCTAATAACGGCGGGATGTTGTCCTAACAAGACGTTCTGCAATTCCCGGATGCCCAAACGCAATGCATTATGGATGTACATCAAGGCGGTTGCTCATCTTCAACAAATGCTAATGTTGTTATAATTGTAATTGCTGACATGTCTGACCTGCCAGAGGTGCTGCTCCATTAACCGCAGCCGTGTGTTTATAACTTATTGTGCTGCCTTCAGGGTGGGAGAAAAAAAATCAATTACTCCGGCTTTCAGTTTAATGAGACATATAGTTTGAACTTCCAGGCGGTCGGGGGATTTTATCTGAGCCATCTTTAACAAAGGGAAGGACATGCCTTTTAAAACAAGCTGTTCTCCATTACAAAGACTAAGCAGAGAGGAAAAATGCGGGTTAACATAAAAGTTGTTGAGCCACAAAGCAGCCGGACCATTACGGTAATAATGAGCGGGGATCTTTAGCGATAACTGCACACTCCGCAGAACACATGACACTCGGCCGCATTATAAGAGACTTTAACGTTATTATCACTCCGCGGGAGCGTGAGCCTCGGGGTGTGTTTAAAGTCGATGGGGGAAAAGCAATGAGGCTCGCGTTTGACTTTCCACACCCCATCTCCCCCGAAATGTATTTAGTGAGATATAGAAATGAAACTTTAAAAAAATTCCTCTTAGTCCAGCATAATAATCTAATCCGTCTTCGATAAAATCTTTTATTGCGCGTGCGGTATGAAAAAAATAAAACTATTTCCTTAAAAACTTTAAAAGGCTTCTCGGTTCTCTGATTTCAATTGAAAAGTGGATAGAATGCGATCCGAAGGTGGGGAAAGCGGGCCCGTTCAGCACCGACAATAAGCAGCTAATTGCACAACGAAGGAGATGAGGGGAAAGAACTGAAAATAAAACCGCCGTTGAGAGAGAGCAAGCGCCAAAGTAAAGAAGAAAAACAGAAAATAAGAAATGGGCCGGGGGGCAGACGAGATAGTGGACATCCACAAATTGAAATGAGCGCTGCGATCTGGAGATGAAACGGACAACTCCAAACAAGGAGGGCAGGTGCGTTTAATTTATTTTCATAATAAGAAAATTCCTACTTTTCCGACTTCTCCTCCGCCTTGGCCTTAATGGACATTTGTTACGGATTCAGCCCTAATTTCAATCGCTTTGCAAGGCAGCGCCGCGAGTCGGGAAGTCTGAGGGAAATTAGGCCGTGGTTTATGGACACGTACACGTTTCTATTTTGAGGTTTCGTGACTTTGTGTTTTGATTAAAAAGCCGTTCCGTCGTCCCGGCTTTTGGAGGATTTAACCTCTCCTCGAGTGTTTATCATCCTGAGAGATAAACTGCCAAACACGGCGGACAGCCGTAATACATCTTTATCGATCCTGAAAGAAAAAAAAGTCCGAGCCAACTTTTATCACGCTAATAAATGAAATCATCAATCGAAGGACGGATTTGATGACACAATAATAAATCTGTAGAGCTGATCAATAATTGTCCCCCCCCCCACCCCACCCCCGAGCGAATACTTGTTCGGGGCGTATATAATTGTTTTGGGGGTTTTTTCTCAGTTTTTCTTTCCAAAGATTCTCACGTTCCGGTTCTTCCGCAGCGGTGAGATAAACAACACCCTGACTCCAGGTGGCACTGAATCACAAGCTGCCTTCCAGCCAAATATGGAGTGTGAAGGAAAATCATTGGAGGGGGAACAAACGATCTCTACTGAAGGCTCAGAGAATGTGATGGTTTGGCGCCGGCGTTGGGTTTTTTTTCGTCCGCGGCTGCTGCCCGCGAGAACTGTAAAGACAAAAAGTTGGACTCTGAGAGCGGAACACAGAAAGCCATTCGTTATTTCGACCGCTTATCCGGCACACGGGGTCAAGGGGCGCCGCAGCCAATTCCAGCTGTCACCGGGTCGGAGGCGGGGTTCGGCTCGGACCAGCCGGCTGTCAATCACGAGGCCACATATTGAGAAATAAAGCTATTCACTCTCTCATTCACCTCAGAGGCGGTAACTTCTAGCAGACGTTCACAAACATTCATTCATTCGTTATCTGTACGTCTCATTGTTGGCTCTCTCTGCTATTTCAACGAAGCTCTCCAGTGAAACATTTGCTTGCGGGTAACTTTAGCGAGGGTTGGCTCACCGACTTACTCACCGAAAAATCCGTTGGCTGAGTCAAGTGCAGGGGTGAGGCGAAGGCGGAAGTGGCCATTTTTTCAAAATAAAACACCCAGTAAACAAAGGAGGAAAAAAAAAAAAGGTTCGATTTTTAACTATTTTCTTCTTTCTTTGCAGCCAGGTACGAAATGGTGGGCGGCCCGGTTGCCATTCACACATCTGGGCAACTTCAGGTCTCAAATGAACCTCCTGCATGTTTTTTGGACTGCGGGAGGAAACTTTGAGAACCTGCTGGAAACCAACGCAGTCACGGGGACGATATGCAACCCCCCCCACACACACACACACACACACACACACACCCCCGCTGTCGGAATGGAACCAGGAGCCTCTACACAGTGAAGCAGAAGCGCTAACCGCTACCGCTCTGGAAAACCTCTTGACCAGAAACACACACATCAAGCTAAAGGTGTTTTTGGGGTAGAACAACAATAATCATGTATACTTTCTTATTCTCTGTTTTTTAACCCGTCGTGGATGAACCATGAGCAGTGTGGCTGCTGTCGAGCGGCGGCAGGAGTTCAGTGTCTTGCTCAACAACAGTAGGAGAAGCCGGGAATCGCGCCAGGAATGTTCGGTTCCAAGGCCAATTGCTGTCCCTGCTCCGCCACGCTGCCCCTCAATGGCAGTGACGGGAAGCAGATGTCACGTCTCCGTAGTGATCCAAGGGCGGCAGCATCGTCGTTTTGCTATCATTTTCACATGGGATCACACGAATAAGTTCTCGCTGAAACAACCGACTTTTTCGGGCCGTCTGGAGGACCCACACAGGCGTGACGGGGGGGGAACATGCAAGCACCCGGGATCCTCTCACCGAAGGCGCCAACCCCTACACCCAACCTGCCACGGAGGAACACAATCAGTCATCGCGCGAATGCGGAGGAGTGTAAACGCGCAGTCACCCCAAGATTCCACTCGGCGGACGATGAGAGAAAAGAGAAGGAGTTCCGCAGCGCGATACACTCGTGAAAAAACAAACTCGGATCTTTTTTTCTGTTGCAGTTTGAAAGCCGCTTCTTTTTTTTCTTTTCTTTTTTTCCGAGCGGCGCCGTTTGTTCGATGTTTGTTTGGCCGTCCCAGAAGGCAGACTTGGCTTGCAGTCATGATGCATGAGAAACAGATTTCACTGTAAGAAATGATAATAATGGTAATAATAATAATAGCGATAACTTGGGATTTTAACACTTCACCTCCTCGGGGCGGTTCGGATCATTTGTAGTAGTGGTGAAGAAAATATGATTTTATTTTATTTTTTTAAAGCAAAAGACAGCTATCAGCGGGAACGCTGGTACTTCAGCGGCCACCAGAGACCGTCCAATAAGACGGAAGAATACAATGAAGGGCAGCACGGACCGGATCAACATGAAGATCCGCTGTTTCTCCTCTGTTGCCGCCCCCCCCCCCCTTTTCACCGCAAGCACAGACCAACAGACGGGGAGGCACACAGACAAAGAGCACGGTCAATTATTCACCGTGTCTTGCTGCAATCCATTACTCTGCATTTATTATACATCATATGGCCGGCGACATGCCATGCAAGCCTGAGCAGCAGCTCTCTCCCTCCCGGAGTCGGGCCGGCTTCCCACAATAAATCACACGAAATTCATTGTCCCCGATGTGGCGGCGAACGTACAGGCAAGGCCACACGCGTGCTGACACACACGCACGCACACACTCAAACGCGCACCGCGGGTGTGAATGAATGCACACACACCCCCCCCCCCCGCCACCCTGATCTCACCGGAAAGTGACCAAACATGATGTATGCGCCGCCGCCACTTCCATCGCTGCGGGGCGCGCGGGTAAGAAATAAGAAATATATCTAAATACCATAAAGAAGACACTTAAACAAATGTCATTGCAGAACGAGCGCCCCGCCGGCAAAAGTCACCGAGGGCCGCCCGGCAGACCACCGGTTGCGGTTCCTCCTTAAACTCTACCGGCGGGACTTTAAAAATGAAAAATTTTTTGACTACCCCCTACCCCCACCCTTTTTAAAAAAAAAGCGCCGGATGGATTGTCATGACGAGTCGTCCGGACATTTATGTTGCACAGATGGCGACCCGCCCTGTTCCCCCATCTCGCTCCGACACGAGGTGGAATCTTTCACGTCCACTTGGCCGATCATCACAATGTTCATTGTTCACAGGCGATGAATTCTAACGACTCTGATCGCCGCCTGACTCTTCCCGGGAGCGCTCGCGGCAGGTTCACGCCGCGGTCTGAACGACAGCCCGGACGGTCGGCGTTTAAATTTCGCCCTTGCAGACTTTACATTCGTCCCCCGGGATGAATTCGAGGCGAATCCTCAACTGCGCGTAAAGCCAGCACGTTCTCAAAGTGCGCTTAGGGACGAAACGTAGGGCGATGTAGGCGCCCGGGGCGTTCCTCGGACGCTCCTCGAGGCTGCAACTGGAAATGCATCCTGACCCAAAAACAATCCATCTGTAACAACATCAGAAAAGTAATGATGATGGTAAACAAAAGCCTTCAAGTAACAACATGTCGGGTTTCCGTGAATCATTTCACAGAGTCCGAACCTGCTCTGCATATTATGAGAGTTTTTGATTCGGTCCCAAATAAATAAAGTCCGCCTTGACCTGCCCTGTTTATTGAATTGCGCCGAACGTCTATTTGGACCCGAGAGCCCACTTTAGCGTGACGGGGCTAAAACCGCGCTGAAGGTCTTCAGTTATCGGGGGTAATGTGTTTAACAACCTTCGCAAACAGTGGTGAAACAAAGAATAAAAAACACCCAACTCCAGCGGGAATGATTGCAAAATTGCATTCAGTGGTTTTGATCGGGAAATGATTTGCGTTTTGACCGCATGAGGACTTCATCATGTTTGAAACAGTAGCTGGGATGGGAGTAAATACAACCCAGGTTGTAAGTTAAGTAGTTTGATGTGATTCGGAATGGGTTTCATTATTATTTGGCAACTGTGATCCTGATTTAGCACAAAAGCAGAATCCAAATTCGCTAAATGCCGGGTTTACACCTTAACACGAAAGACGCAAGACTAAAGATTTTTGAAAAGACTCGGGTAAAACTTTCAAGTCACGCCAGTTCACATCTCGAGACAACTTTTTCGATTCTTAACCCTTCGTGTTGTTTTACTCCGCTGAGACTGGGCTGAGACCAAAAAACTGTGGCTCTTACAACTAAAGACTTTGCAAAGATTTGGCTAAGACTCGTGGAAAACTACGGCTAGATTCTTTCAGCAATTTCGGCGGGTATTAGCTGAGCCTCTGCTGTTTCACTCCCGCGCTTTTCTTTCTCCTCTGGTGATAGGTTGGAGAGTCGGCATCGTACAAGCCGGGCTGTTAGTCCCACAGCTCCACCGACCGCTCCTCTCTCTGGACTGATCGAGACGTCCCTTGCCGTTCCCGTTCATCCACACTGCAAACAATTACCGTCTCCGCTGCCAATACCAGGTTTCCTTTTTCCGGTTTGGTTGGAGCTCATCTATTGGTTGTTGATTCAGTCTTTTACGGTGACGTAACACCAAGACTTGCATTCATATCAAACAGCTTTGACGTTGTCGTAAAAGCCTAAGACTAGGAAGAGACTGGGTTACGACTGCAAGACCACCGGCTTAGCGACTGCGATAAGACTACCCTACGATTCTTGGGATTTCTGTGCGACTGCCAGTTTTAAGTCTGCGACTGGAAAATCGTAAGGTGTAAGCCCGGCGTTAGACGATCAAGAATCACCGCTTGTTAAAACCACATCCAACACGTCGACTTGGAATGCGAAATCTGCATAATGGTGAGAAAAGAATAGAGATGGTATGTCTTACGTCCATATTTGCCCGCGAGGAAGTAGGACGCTTGGTTTTATTAGAATTTTTAATTTGCATTTTTCTAAGCCGGTCAAGGACATTTCACTATGGAAAATGGTTTTAAAAAAAAATAAAAAATCAGCTTATCCATTGGCGTAATTTGCAAATTACTCCTGACGGATGACCCCAGCGACGGCAGATAACCACAAAGGGAGAAACACTCACTTCCATACTGGTGAGGTTACAGCGGTGAGTCCCGGCGAACCAGCCGCTGCTGGAGCACTGGTCGATGTCCACGTCCTGCAGGTTCACGTCCACGCGGACAACCCCCCTGTCAGGGTGAGGAGAGAGAGAGGAGACAGGCGGCAGGGTGAGGAGGAGACGGCGAGGGCAGAATAATGAGGCGCGATTAGGGTTGGCGGAGGCGAGACAGGACGGCGGGAGGGGGGAAAAGAGGGGGAAAGGTGGAAAAGTTGAACGGGGTTAATCGCATCAGTGTGAAGCAAAGAAGTATGAGAGGAAGCGTGGGCAGAAATAAAAATTAAAAAGTGGAGGGAGAGCGATGCTCGAGGGATGCGTGGTCAAGGGTGGAATAAGCAGGGATGGGAGGCTTAGAGAGAAATGAATGAAATAGAAAATAAATTAAGACTGAAGAGGTGCTGGCGGGGGGAGGGAAGGGGAGGTTGAGAGAAAAAAAAAATGAAGCCAGGCTGAAAATTCTCATAAATACTTTCAAATTAAAGTTGGACGACTGGCCTTTCCTCGGATATATGATACGCACGGCAACGCAGTTATATTTCCAAATTTTGATTTACCTTAATTTCATTAAATGCACAATCACCACCACGGATCGCGTAATATTGAATTTATTACCAAAATGATGTTGAATGTAGTAAGTTATAGTGATCGTTATGGGAAAGAGCCAGAAAATTAGCAGAATAAGTCAGGGTTTTAATGAAAAAGATATTTTAGTTTTTTAAAAGGGAATACTGGCGACGTGCTGGAAGGTCACGTCTTTCAATTTTTGTCAGAGCTTTAAAAAAGTTTGAATAACTTTACACATCACGCTCACCTATTCACGCACGCACTCACACGCCAGCAGCTGCCGTGCAACCAGCAACTGCTGCTTCACTGTCTTGCCCAAAGGCACTTCGGCAGGCAGACGGGAGCGGTCGGTAATTGAGCCACTGAGCTTACGATAAAGGGGACTCCCGTCCCGCCAACTAAGCCAACAGCGCCCCCACCCCAGGTATTTTGTAACATTATAACTTTGTTCGAATAAAATTCTATTTCGTTCTCATGAAATGAAGACTTTTGATCTTGTAATATTCTAACTTTAATATCATCTCTAAGAATTTTTTCTTTCTTGGCTCAATGAGGATGTTTTTCATAACGTTTCGACTTGATTATCAAAACCTTCGACCCCCATCTCTCCCCCGACACACACACACACACGCAAACACGCACACACACACACACACACACACACACACACACACACACACACACACGCACACACACACGCACACAATCACTGTGATCTTGTAATAATTGGATGGCTGTCGTTTTAAACAGGACTTTATGCTATAAGCCTGTTATTCAGACGTTGATAGGGCGGTTCGGTAACGGACGTGCGAGGGGAATATAATGAGGCCTATCCGGGGAGCCGACGCCGTAGCCGGATTTTTTGCACCTCTGGTTTGCAAATGGGTCGCCTCGGCATTTCCCAATCAGACGTTATTTACTTTTTTTCTTTTTTTCTCTCCACTCCAGCTCAGAATGTGTCGGGTGCAATTTGGTGCTCAGTTCACGGAGACTGCCGATCTATTCAGCATCGTCGTGAGAGGAAATCTGACAAGAGCTTCGCCGTTCCATATGTTATCATCGTATAATCTGAGGATTTTACATATTATCGGTACTGAAATGTAAATATGGGACTCTAAAATGTTGTTTGTGCTTTCACAGAAGGGTTTTTAAGCCTAAGTTCAGATCTGTTATTTGTATTTCTGACAAAATCTCAATTTGTGACTTAAAATTCTCATTCCTATTAAGCAAAT
>CAAKHD010022467.1:24948-39550 GCA_901007705.1 Fistularia tabacaria
ACTTTTACAATATTCTATACATATTATATATACATATATATATACACACACTCACCCATGAACATGTCTGTGTGTATATACTGTGTATATATACACGTGTGTGTGTGTGTGTGTATAAATGTATGTATGTGTGTGTAAGTATTTATGTATATATTTAAAAAAATACAGATAAAAATACACAACACAATTACTATATATGATACTCTATACTCTATGTCTACACATGAACGTGTGTGTGAGTGTATATATATATATATATTTATATACGCATATGTGTGAGTGTACTATGAGTGTATATGTATGAGTGTACTTATGTATGTATATATTTTTACAAATACACAACGGCTTTGGTGAAAATGTAGTGTTCATTTTGCCTTCATTAGCACTTCTTAAAAACGTCTTGTTTCCCTCCCCATCGTCACCCCTGTCTGCCAGGTTGTGTACATTCTCGAGAGGAAACACTCCAGGGCTGCGACGGGCTTCCTGAAGTTTCTACCAGACAAGCCGTTCGCCATGTTCTCGCCCGTGGACCATCGCGTGCCGCGGATCAACGTCCCCCTGACCGACTGCCCTGAGGACTTCAGCTCCCGCCCGGGGGACTACACCAGCACGCTGTTCATCTGCCGCATCACCAACTGGGTGGCCGACAGCAACTTCGCAGAGGGGTGAGTGTCGCAGCGACGCCAAGGACACGCGATGGTAGAAAGTATTTCAACAGCGTAACCTTTTGTCAAGCCGGTTGGATAACTGCTCTCCTCGTTTCCCCTTAGACAACTGATGAAGTCACTGGGTCAGGCGGGTGAAATCGAGCCCGAGACCGAAGGGTTCCTCTTGGAGTACAACGTGGATTTCTCCGAGTTCTCCGGCGAGGTCTTGGACTGTTTACCGAGGGATCTGCTCTGGACCATCCCCCCCGAGGAGATGAACAAGAGGAGAGACCTGAGGTTGGGCTTTTGTTTTTACTTGTCTTTGATTTGGAGGCCATAAATGTTTGGTTTCCGACGCCGACAGCCTCTTTGGTCCTAAAACTCACAGAGAATCAATTTGACACCCCAACCACAACGTCAGTATTAGTAGGCAGCACTTGTATGCCCCCACCCACCCACACACACACACACACACACACACTTTATATGTTTGACTCTCAAACCGTTGCACTCTGTTTAGGCGGGAGTGCATCTTCACCATTGACCCTTCCACCGCCAGAGATCTGGACGACGCTCTGTCGTGCAAACAACTTTCAGACGGTAAGTCACTCTCGAAGTCATCGGTAACAGTGAGGTACAGATTATGTAGTTGCTGTTATGTCACGCATCTGTACTCTTGGTGTGTCTCTGTTAAATACAGGAAACTACGAGGTGGGAGTCCACATCGCTGATGTGAGCTACTTCGTGGAGGCGGGCAACGCCCTGGACACCATCGCCAGCCAGCGAGCCACGAGCGTGTACCTTGTCCAGAAGGTTAGCGCTCCCCGCCCGCTGCTGCTCTGCCATCACTGGCCCGTTCACATGCTGTCATGCTAGGTAGCGGTGAGGCCACGCATTGACTTGACACGCCGACAGTAGAGGGTATTTATCTGATGATTAGAGACTGGCGTCTGTCTGATTGTCCGATTGTCCTTCTCCCCTTCTGTTTTAGTCACTAGGCTGTCAAATGACTAAAGTCTACTAGTATAAGAGGAAACAAATGTCTTCTGTTTTCATTTGGAACATGTGTTTGTGCCCAGGTGATCCCGATGCTGCCAAGGCTGCTGTGCGAGGAGCTCTGCAGTCTGAACCCCCTCACCGACAGGCTCACCTTCTCCGTCATTTGGACCCTCTCACCCGAGGGGAAGGTGCCTTCATTTGTTACCCGTTCCTGCTAAATTCAGCGTTAGCTTGGTTGGCATAGATTTTTGAATCTCAAGTGACTGGATTACGTGTATGTCCAGATTCTGAGCGAATGGTTTGGCCGCTCGGCGATCCGCTCCTGCGTGAAGCTGTCCTACGACCACGCGCAGAGCATGATCGAGGCCCCCGAAAAGATGTTCGGTGCCGAGGAGCTGCCGCCCGTGGACCCCGAGCACCCCATCGATGAGATCCACCAGGCTGTGCTCAACCTGCACGCCATTGCCAAGAAACTCCGCGATCAGCGTTTTGCCGGGGGAGCTCTCAGACTAGACCAGGTTCGCCGTTTGTTGCTGACTAACGTGATTTTTTTAATTCAGGTCTAGTCATATTTCAACAATACATCATATGTGGTTTTGTACAGTGGAACCTTGACTAACGTGTGCATCAACTTACGAGTTTTCCGAGATACGAGGCATTGCTCCGTTATTTAATTTTTTTTCTTTGTGATACGAACTGAGATCTGAGTTACGAGCGAACGGGATGAGTCGAGTGACTACCGCTGTCCGTGAAGTGGCGTTTACTAATATTCCGAAGCGCCGCCCACCACTACATAGCCAAGCGAAAAACACCAGTGAAGTATGTGCGGTGTCGTTCAGCTTTACCATGAAGAGATGGAGAAGTCGTTGGGTGGTGGGATACCGTGACCGAGAGCAACATCTGTGAGAAGTCAAGGGACATTTACTAGTATTTGGTACAGCAGACGGCGAAAACGCCAATGGACGAGGCATCGGAAGGGTCATTGAAAGCCAGTCGGGGACGATTCGATCATTTTAAAAAGAGAACCGGCATTCACTCTGTCGCTAAAATAAGTTAAGCAACAAAGTGTAGCATAGTGTGCAAGTTACATTTAGCAATACATTGTAGCATTAAGTGTGCAGCGAGTAAGTTAATAAAGCAATGAAGCACAAAATGAAAAACGCCGCCGCTACTGCTGCCGGCGTCTCACTCCGATCTTCAAGGTAAAAATGATTAATTCAACCAGTTTATTTCTTCACATTCTCTTTTATTATGTATTATTTTTATTGTTATTTATAAAGTACATTTTCCTAATCAAAACGCTCAACAGAAACAAGGGTCTTGAACGGATTAATTCAAGATTCAAGCGTTTCCCTGCGCAGTGAAATTCCTACAGTGCAGTCCGCAGTGCATTTGGATATGTGTTGAAAAGAAATAATGACAGTAAACATTATTATAAATATGAACAATGGTGGTAGTGCAGTAAGACATTTGAGTGCATTTGCGTTTCAATTCATGTCATTGGGAAAATTATATTTTTTGTACAAGCAAAAGTTACGAGCTCAGTTACAGAACAAATTAAACTCATAAATCAAGGTTCTACTGTATTTTTTAAAAATATTCAATCAGTTTTATACACCTAAATGCATCATTTTTTTTAAGGTGTTTGTGCTTATTTGCTGTTTTGTTAACTTAGCTTTCTCTCTTAGGTCACATGACCTTAGAAATTACAGCTAATAGACATAATTCATCCCGTTATGCGATTTGTCCTGTCGTAGCATGGGGTTATCGATATTTGATCAAAATATTTTGACATATTGCTTACATTTTGAATAATGAGTGTTTTTCCCCACGTTAGCTAGCCCAACTGAATTGTCCAAAATCAGTAATTCATGTCTGTTTCTGTGATTTTTTTTTTTTTTTCTTTTTTTTTCATGATTCATTTTTTTTCCTCAGCTGAAGTTGTCTTTTACCTTGGATAAAGAGACCATGATGCCTCAGGGCTGCTTCATTTACCAGTACAGAGACAGCAACAAGTCAGTAGTAAACCTCTGTTTGACCACACTGTCTCCTCCAAAACGTACGAATTGCGTCAGTAGAGTAGTGATTCATAAAGAGAATTTATTTTGTTGCCCACGCTCAAGGTTGGTCGAGGAGTTCATGCTGCTGGCCAACATCGCCGTAGCCCACCGCATCCACCGCCATTTCCCCAAGCTAGCGCTGCTCAGGCGCCACCCTCCTCCGAAGGGCAACCTGGTGGAGGAGCTGCAGGAGCTGTGCAACCAGCTTGGCATCGACATCGAGCTGTCGTCCGCCGGGGCGCTGCATGTCAGTACTCCCGACCGAGCCCAGAAAGAAACATTTATTTGTTCCCACAGCAGTTGAAGACTAATGATTTGAGAGTGACGGAAATCTTTGACTCTATCTTTTTTTCTCCAAACATGCAGAAGAGCCTCAATGCCATACTTGGTAATGATGAGTATTCCATCGCCAGGAAGGAAGTCCTCACCCACATGTGTGCCAGACCCATGCAGGTGAGAGCAGACAGGAGAATAACGTTAGACTGTCTTTTTTTTTTTTGCTCATAGGCGTCTGTACGAATAACCCCGACTTCTGTTTTGTTTTTGTTTTTGTGCTAGATGGCGCTGTATTTCTGCTCGGGCGAGCTGAAAGAGGAAAAGCAGTTCAAACACTACGCCCTCAACGTCCCTCTCTACACTCACTTCACGTCGCCCATCAGACGCTACGCCGACATCATCGTCCACCGCCTCCTGGCGTCTTCACTGAGTATGTTCCCTCTCATTTGAGTTTTATTTGCATTTGGTTTCATCCATTCCAGCTCTAATGATAGTTCCTCAATTTCTCTTTGTCCTCCCCCGCAGAATGCGGGCCCGTATTAGGGCTGACGTCCGCAGAGGTCCAAACCCAAGCAGCGCGCTGCAACAGCCAGAAGTCCATGTCCAAACGAGTGCAGGAGCTCAGCACTGACCTGTTCTTTGGGGTCTTTGTGAAGGTGAGGATCAGGAAGGACATGCCGCCCTAAGTGCTGGGTTTACATCTTGCGATTTTCACGGTCGCACACTAAAAAGTGACAGCCGGAGGGAGATTTTTGGAGTCAAACTGGAGTTGCGTCGCGCTTTCAGTCATTACAGCGACATAACACGATCAACAACCAATAGCTGAGCTCTAACAAAACCGGAAACAGGAAGCCCTGTAGACATACAATCGCCAGAGCGGAATAGGCAGCAGAGACTGCATTTCTTTGCGGTATGGATGAACAGGAACGGCGACGGACGTCCCGATCATGATGGAGCGGAGGGTGGAGCTGTGGGCAGAACAGCCCGGCTTGTACGATGTCGACCCTTCCGACGTATCACAACCGAGCGGAGAAGGAAAAGCGATGGGCCGGAATAGCGGAGGCTCTGCAAATACCCGCTGAAAACATAGCGTGCTGGGAAAATATGCTGAAAAGAATCTAGTCATAGTCTTGTAAATCGTGACCCTGCAAGTCTTTTTTAAAGTCTAAAATCTCAGTCTCGGACGAGGGCTCAGACTTGAAACTCTAAAAAGATTATAGATTTGATGTGAGCAGGTTTGAGATGATAGTTTTCCACAAGTCTTTTCCAAATCTTTACTAAAGTCTTCCAATGTAAGGGCAGCTTAAGACAGACAATCTATCTCCCGATAGGAGAGCGGCCCCCTGGACTCTGAGGCCATGGTCATGGGGGTGTTGGACGAGTCCTTCGACGTGCTGGTCCTCCGCTACGGCGTGCACAAACGCATCTACTGCAAGGTCGGCCCAGTTTGTCATTTAGTGTGCTTTGAAAGGAAACGGTTGTTGGTGACTTGAATTTACACACAAACACTGTTGTTTTTTTGTTTCCTTCCACCTCAGCATGTTCCCGGTCTGACCATAAAATCCCATCGCAAGGTCGGGAAGAAATCCGAGTTGACTCTGGCCTGGAAAGCAGAGGCTGCCGACGAAGCTCCCAAAGAGCAGGTGAGGAGCGCCCGCTCCTGGCTCTTCAGTTAAATGATGTGAATTTCAGAATTTGGCCAAATGTTTTGATACTACCCAAAGTAACAGCTAACTGTATCAGGTTCAGTCGTTGGGCTGGTGAAAGCGGATCGCTAAGATATATCCTGACGAGTTAGCTGCAAGCTCGTTAGCTGTCCGGCGAACGGCGTCCGTCCCGGTGCTGTTTTAAATTTCCTGTTTTCTCCGCAGGTCATCTCCATGTTCATGTTAGTGGACGTGCAGCTCAAGGCGGACGGCTCGGCCACCAAGTACAGCGCGGTGCTCAAGAGGCCCGACGAGAGCCGGCCTTGAATTCACCACAACCTCGTTCACAGATCACAAACGCGCGGGCATTTGGGGGCGGCACATTTTAACGGCACTGGCGCACAGGGCGCTTTGCGCCGTACTCCGGAAGCGGCGTTGAGAGCGGTTGTCGTCGCGGCGGCCTCCAGCGACCCTTCAGGCTTTTTATTTAGGGAAAAGAAATGGGTTTGTTTTTGTTTTTTTTGCCGGCTCACAGTTCAAACACCCGCACGCAACCACTCCATCCAAAGCATTCGACCTCGATGTTGCAAACATTGCTCCTTCAGTCCCACATGATATGACCTGATTCTGTTAAAATCCTATGAAGATTATTGCAGTGTGTTTTTTTTTTTGTTTTTTTTTAAAACCATGTAAACGCTGACACATCCTAACGGGTGAGCTTCGCTGTTTCCACGCAATTCCATGTGGATTTTAAGTTGCGAAATAACCCAGGCCGCCGGGGAGGCGGCGGGGGGAGTATTTTTAATTACTTTGCTGTTTTTAATTTATTGACCCCCATGAGGTCAGTTTTGATGTGATTTCTAACCGTTATACACAGTCTAATGTGTGTGAAAGCTTTTTTTTGTTTTTTTTAACTGTTTTCAGTTCGATATCGAGCGACCGCTGCCAGCGCTCCGCATAGCGGACCGACTGGAGTTTGCAAAACTACGGGGATTGGACCCGTACAGGGCGGGGAGGAATTTCCGTTTTTTGCCAAAAGGGGGGAGGGAAAAAAAAAAGTAGCAGTTAAAGCAATTTAGAACACTTGACATCAGGTTTACAGAAATGGTAGCATAGCATACCCACCTCTGCATGTCATCGCTCCCCGAGTGTGTGTTTTAAGTGTTTTATGCAGGGGACGTCTTCTTCTTTTTTTTTTTTTTTTTTTTGATATGACGGGTTCATCCCATCAACTTGTTGGATTAACTTAAACAAAGGCAAAAGCTTTGCAATTCATCGCCTTTCGTTTGAATCCAAGACTTGAATGTTAACCTGCTGCTTCAAACTTCGTCTGGCATTGGCCTTCGATGTGTTACGCATTTGCTAACGTGCCGCCAAGCGAGCGTTTCGTAGTTTTTACGTACACAACGGCGAAGGTCCTCACGATTGATCCCTTTAATTTAACCGGGCAAATGAACTTTTACCCCGAGTCGCTGCCAAACACTTAAATGAGGCCTCGACGTGCCTTTTCCTCAGTTCTCATCAGTATTGGACTTGCTGTGCCATTCAGATCCTTTTTCTTTGTTTTTGTTCTATTTTGCTCAGCTTTTAACCTTCCCTTTCTGTACCGATGGTCAGTTTTTAACAAAATGAGCCTCGATCATACGACAAGCTGCAGGTTCACTCGCTAAATGCGTGAACTCACTATTATGTGAATGTGATTTAGGGCTTTTAAAAGAAGGAAAAAAAAAGCCCTTGGGAAAGGCGTTACAGGAAACATGTCTTGTTTTGTTCTGCTGCCTCTCTGTTACAAATAACCCCCTTGACCACTGTCAGTATATTTGTACTCTGCTACCACATTGAGCAATAGCCGTCTTTGTCTCTGGTTAAATAAACTCTTACTTTGAAATCCAAGGAAACAAACACTTTTATTCACCTTTATCCCCAACAGATCTCCGGGGATGAGTCAAGCCGTACTGTTACCATGGAACCCGGCGCCGCCCGAAACACATTTGGCAGCATCCCCTGCCCTATTTTGATTATTCAGCAAATATCTGCACAGATATGTTGTCTTTATTTTATTACCGGGGTGGGTCCGCGGCTATCTGCATCTGATAGCCGCGTAGCATGACCCCACCTTGGGAAATGCCTCAACTCCCCTCCACCCTGAGGTTATACAACTTTTGTCACGAGTCACGTGGGTCACAGTTTATATTGCCTAGAATTTTAAGCTGAAGCTGTGAAAGTATTTAATTTGTTGTTGTGAAATATTATTTTTTAAGCCAAACAAGGGAAAAAGACACAATGCACAGTTAAGTCTGTATCATATACACCCACACACACTAATCCGCTTGAGTAAACAGAGGCTTTATGGTTTTTCTACCCTCTAATTTTCATATTTTCCGAACCCGTACAGTTTATTGTAACTTGTTTGATTACTCATTTCCCTAATTCTGCACGTGTCATGTTTTTCCCGTCATTGATCCACGTCAAGGCAACAATTTGAAATCTGTTTTTATCACCGTACGAATTAATCGGGCATCCGGGGCAGCGCCCTGTGCTGTGAGATGCCGCGCTGACGGGGAGTGTTTTTGTCCTCTGCCCACATGCAGTGCGGTGATCTTCATTGTGCTTTGTGAAGTCAAAAACACGAGTGTGAAAAGTAATAATTTGGGCCTTTTTGAGGAGGTGCCCAGCTGGTAGTGAAAAGCTAAGCTAACCCAGATGTTTGGCTACAGCCAAGTTATCTGCAAACGGCTTGGTGATAGGAGCTAAGCGTTGATTTCGCTTAGCTAAGCAGGAAAGCATCGAGGATTATCTGGTGGTATGTCAGCCGACTTTCAAAAGAAATAAAAATAGTGATTCCAAGAAGACTCGGGAAGGACCTTCAACTTCAAGACAGTTAAACCAACGCGCAAAGCCTTCGGTTTGCCAAACGCGCCGGATATTTCATCAATAACCGTCGGCTGAGAGAAACACGATTCACAGAAAAGCCCTCCTTTTATCTGGCTTTCTCATCTTTACAGCGGCGACAGTCTTCCAGACGTCAAGCAGAGTGATCTCACGTTGACACGGCCCGGGTACAAAGGCCGCATATAAATATTTTGCATCATGCAGCTCCACCTGACCCCGGCGAGAGGCCTCGCTCAGTCGCACCTTCAAATAACATTTCAATATGGTCATCGGTGTTTCTCGCCAACCGTTCGATTTTTAAATGCCGACGACCAGACTCGTTTTCTTGATCGCAGAAAGTATTCACCGCACACAGTCTCACTTTGGTTCATTCCCAAATAGCCACGAGGGGTATCGACTCCAATAGTCCAGTATCAGTCCAGCAGTAATGAGAGAGATTTGCGTGGATTCCCAGATACTCTCTTCCTTCTGGGCTGTCAGTACAAAGTCAAAGTGCCATAAACAACGCTCTTGGCTGTATCAGAAACCTGTTTCCTGCTCTGTCATTCTTGATTGAGAGCGAGTGGGATTATTGACGGACGGCGGTTGGATTGCATGTTACTGTATTTTTGTTACCCATGAAAACCTTCCACAGCAGGACTGCCAGCCACGGTGGGCCGAGTTCACTTCATTAAGGTCGGTCGCTGTTGTTATTTCCAGGCTCAGCTTCAAAAATATGTGAATTTTTGGCGTGTTTTAACGTTCAGTTGAAATGACCGGCTTGAACACATGTTGGGAGACAGGACTTTTAAAAAATTAATTCACTGATTTGGCAACATTTGAGTAAATCTGTCACATGGTTTTACGCTTATTTTTGCAAATGATAATCTGAAATGAATATGAAATATAATCAAATCACTGCTAAAGCAAAAGAACATTTACACCCAACTGCTAATTTCTAGAACTGAAATTGCAATTGTTTATTGAAAATAAATACATTAAAAAAAATTCAGTCTCTTTTGCTAGTGAAACCCTGAATGGGTGAATAAGATAAAAGCACACCTTTACACACACATTAACACACACACACACACACACATATATATATATATATGCGTGTAAATACATATATATATATATACATACACACACAAATATATATATATGTGTGTGTGTATGTATATATATGTATTTACACGCACATACATATATATATATATATATATATATATATATATATATACAGACAAATGTGTGTGTGTGTGTGTGTATATTTATATATAAACATACATACATATATATATATATATATATATATATACAGACATAGATATACACATCAATATATGAACCGTCTAATTGTCTATTATCATTTCTTCAGGAAGTAGAAGAGCTAAGAACGGGTGATGCTGAGAGCTGTAAGTCCAAATGTGCATGTTACCAACTTGTTGTAGCAACTAAGTTGTAGCAAATGATGAATAAACTGCATTAAATTAAATGCTGTAATACTGTGGCTACAACACGTTCTTTCACATAGTGATGTACTTCTGTGGGGTTTCCAGGGGGAGTGGGTGTGGGTGGACTCGGACATCGGGGTGCCCATCGGTGCTCGGGTCAAGGTGACACCAACCGGTCAGAGGTTACTGGAGGATGACGAGGGAAAGGTAATCAGGTTTCGAGTTTTAGAGCTGGATTAAGATGTTCGGGTCAGAATTTTCGGCCCGAGGAGCAGAAAGTCAAACACAGAGAAGCAACTGACCCAACAGTCACAGGAGTTTGTTTTGAATTTGAACGAAGAAAGACAGACGTTTGAATGGAAAAGGCGGTCCAATCGCCGTAAAGGCAGCCGGCATGCGACTGACTGCACGTTGTGAAACACAAATGAAATTTAAAAGAAAAATGAATATTTTTTTTCTCCTTATCTAATTGAGTTACTGTTCTCTATTGACCGGAAACTACTGTAAGGACATTTACCAGTATTGACGATAACCCTGTTAATATTATAATTTTATCTTTAAATGTCAATGGGACTCTTATTATATGATTATGCTTTTTTCCTACACTTCTGTAAAATTACATTTCAGTTCAATATTTTAAAAATGTGTATACAGTGATATTATTACTATTATTACCATGAATTATTATATGTTTTGGCCATAATAACAGCGAGCAGTCCAAGATCAGTACTTTTTATCTATTTCACAGTTTACTGTAAAAATATTAAAAAGACGTTAAAAGGATGTTTGGATTTATTATTGTTTCATTTCAACTTTTACGTTAAAAAAAAAAAAAAATTGGACTGATGTGAGTAAATAATGAAACCCTCCATCTGACGCGTCACAGGAGCATCGCTTGTCCGCGGAGAAGGAGGCCTCCCTGAAGATCATGCACCCCACGTCGGTGGAGGGGGTGGACAACATGATTAAGCTGGGAGACATGACAGAGGCCGGCCTCCTCAGGAACCTGCTGCTGCGCCACAAACAAGGAATCATCTATGTGAGGCCTCGTCCGGCTGCGATTCCTCTTTGCTGGGATTTAATCATTGATAGCCATTGTTGATTGCAGTTTAATGTTTCTTCTTGTTTTACTTTGCATCCCGGAGCTCATCCAGCGCACCAGCTGATACAAGAAGCTCTTACTTTTGAAGAAATAAATTAATTTAAATATTAATAATAATAACTTAAATGGAAAAGAAACCAACAAACGGAATGTGCTCCCCGTTTTATCGCTTTGTTTGAGGCACTCTCTGTATGCACAGGGCCTGTAAAACATGACTGGACACTCTTTAGTAGTGATGCATTGAAAATGCCCTGAAATGAATGGGGGAGGGGGACTATTCCATTCAAGACTAATTGTAAATCTAAATATCTGTACTTGAAAGAATAAAAGAATTCAAATAATCTCTGGAAATCATACCCCCCCAAGCCATCAGTAAATTAATGTATTATTATTATTATCATTATTATTATCATCATTATTATTATTATTGTTGTTGCTATTATTATTCATATTATTGTTGTTGTTGTTGTATTTGTTGTTGTTGTTGTTGTTGTTATTATTATCATTATTATTTTATTTTCCTTCCGGCCGTTCCCTTCAGGGATCCCCACAGCAAACCATCTGCTTCCATCACATCCTATTCCACACACCCGTTTCTCTCACATTATTATTATTATTAATTTTACTATTTCTATTAATTACTATTACTATGATGCTAAGAGAGAGCCATATGATAATGGCAATCATTTCATCGCAATGGATGCAATTACAGGTGATATCAGACACAGAAAAAGACATATATGTCTGTTCTGACCCAAACCGTGGTCTAAGTGAATTTTTGGCAAAATACAGTAAATATTAAACAATATGCATGGAGCGTAAAAAGCGAATATTGGACCAAATATTTTTACTGTTGATTTCGAATGTTTCTGGCAGAGGCTTTTATCTGTATATCAGATAGAGCTTTTTATGTGACCTCTTCAATTACCCAGTGAGACTGAGCTGTTTATTTGCGCGCTTGAAAACGCCCACATCTGATCTGGGTCCGTCTGCCGTTCCCTCCAGACGTACACCGGCTCTGTGCTTGTTGCAGTCAACCCGTACCAGGTCTTCCCCATTTACACGACCGAGCAGGTGAAGTTGTATCAGGGTCAGAAGCTCGGGGAGCTGCCGCCGCACATCTTCGCCATCGCCGAATCCTGCTACTTCAACATGAAACGCCATCACAGCAACCAGTGCTGCATCATCAGGTAGGCAATGACTGGAAACTAATCGACTGTATCTATTAATCAATCTTAATCTCAGCTAACGGGGACATTTGAGCGGTTGTATGTCTCTTCATGTGGCCCCGTGATCGTTCCAGGGGGAGCCCCACCTCTTGCCCAGTGACAGCTGGGATTGGCTCCAGCCCTCCCGTAACTTTTAGAGCAGGACAAGCTTTATAGATAATAAATGAAATTATAAATATGGGATACTATAATAGTTATTACAATACTTTACAGGCCACACATCACAAAAGCAAACAAGAGTTTATTACTCGTGTGGTTGAATGCTGTTTGTGATGTCTATGTTAGGACGTATTTTCTTCCAAATGTCTTATGTTTATCAAGCACAGCCGTTTTTTGTAAATATGTGACGCCTATAAATGAGAATTTCTGTCGGTCACCAGAAAAGCCTTTGTACTTTTTATTCATTTATTTGCCGTCCTCCAATCGAGGGGTTGATGGTTCGATTCCTCGCTACTCCTGGCTACTTGCCGAAGTGCTATTGGGCAAAGACACTGATTCTCCCCTAAATTGATCCCAATGGCCTGGCTAGCTGCCTTGCACAAGTGAATGCTAGCTTGGAATGTTAGCTTGGGTGATCCGATCTAGATGGATTGATTGAGTGAGTGAATGAATGAACGTATGACAAACGAATAACTGAACGAATGAGTGAATTAATTCATTACTTTAGCAATTGCTTAATGTACTTTATTGATCCCAAATCTGGGAAAACTCTAAGGGCGGCGGCAGCAACGCAAGAAGTAAAAAGGAAGTGCACAAGGCACAGAGTGCACATATAAAAATGAGAATTTAAGTTACTTAAAGAAACACCGTACATTTTACAAAATCTATATAAAATTAGAATTCAGCTTTATAAACAGTAAAGGATGAGACCATAATACCTCTGATGGTGTTTGCCCACAGTAGCCTACTTAGGTCTTGGATATCTAAAAAATACAAGATATTTAATTGCCTGTTTTTGACACCGGTATTGGCCATTTATCTTATTATGAGTTGCAGTTTGGATGAAATCAATGGAGTTCGGTTTTCATCCCGTCGTCTGTCGTTTCTCTTAAGTGGAGAATCGGGAGCCGGGAAGACGGAGAGCACCAAGCTGATCCTCCAGTACCTGGCGGCGGTCAGTGGCCAGCTCTCGCAGCAGGAGATAGAAGAGCAGATCTTGGAGTCCAACCCGATTCTAGAAGGTACCGGAGATGTGCAAGAGAACGCTCCCTAATCGAGGTTCGGTTTGAAAAAAAACAAGCAGATATAAAAGGAAAAGAAGATCAGTGTCCTCGTTCTCGCCCGTGCAGCGTTTGGAAACGCCAAAACCGTCCGCAACGACAACTCCAGCCGCTTTGGGAAGTACCTGGAGATCTTCTTCAACGAGAGGGGCCTGATCGAGGGCGCTCGTGTGGAGCAGTACCTCCTCGAGAAATCCCGTGTCTGCCATCAGGTGAGGCCCCTCAGCCCCTCTACCTGTTAGGGAGGGTTCACGGGGCCACTCGTAAAAGTGCAGCCGTCCATCACCGTCTCTTTGAGGCGCTCCATCTTTGACTCGGCTGCGGAGAAATTAACCTCTGTCACTCTGCTGGGAAGATAAAAAAAAAAAAAAAAAGAAAAAGAAAAACAGAAGCTACTTGGCTGGAGGCCTTTTTTTTCACCCACCTTTGTTTATCTTTGTCTTTGTCTAAAAGCGAATGCTTTTTTTTTTCCCACCCCTGTAACCTGAAGGCCCCGGAGGAGCGCAACTATCACGTGTTTTACTGCTTGCTGGCAGGAGCCACGGACGAGGAGAAGAAAAGTCTAGGCCTCGGAAACTCGGGGGAATACAAATTCCTCACAAAGGTAGCAAAGGGTGAACAGTAGAGTGGAGGTGACGTGTGTTTGTGTGAGTGTGTGTGTGTGTGTGTGTCAGCATGTATATTTACATATATACACAGTGTCAGATTGCGTTGGACCGATCACTAGTTAATCATTACGGCTTTTATTGTGAAAAGCTCAGCGCCGTCTTTGTATGTTTATCAGCCTAAACATTTCTCTTATAGCGAGTGTTTAAAAAAATTACTTACATAACCTAGATGATTGTGACCTAGAACATAATTATTATTTTACTTAGTATAACTATAATAGAGGTATTAGATTTGTTTTTTAACTGTGGATGTGTTGTTATCATTAGATCAACAAGAATAGAATATCAATTGTTTTATCATCAAGGCCAAGGCTGTGTGTGTGTGTGTGTGTGTGTGTGTGTGTGTGTCTGTGTGTGTGTGTGTGTGTGTGTGTGTGTGTGTGTGTGTGTGTGTGTGAGAGGGGGGGGGTGTCGTAATCAGCCCTAC
>CAAKHD010022467.1:90370-104177 GCA_901007705.1 Fistularia tabacaria
TTTTTGGGGGGGGAAAAAAGGGAAATATTTTTCGTGGGGGGGGGGAAGAAAAGGAGGGGGGGGAGAAAGAGAAAGAGAGAGAGAGAGGGAGAGAGAGAGAGAGAGAGAGAGAGAGAGAGAGAGAGAGAGGCTGGATTATGAGGGCGCGGTAAAAAAATAAAATAAAAAAAAAAAGGTTGAAATTTCGAGGGAGAAATGACTGGATGGATGGCAGGGGGAAAGTCCACATCTGGGAGAGGCAAACACACCACTCTCTAGCATGATTAGGCAAAATCAATGCGATGGTTGTACAGCAACAGAATAAAGAACATGGCAAACTTTTCGTTTAATAGACTTTATTAAACATATTTCATTTTTCAGAGATAGCATGATTCTGTTAAAGTGCCTCCTGAATAACTTCCTGGGAAACATTCCTTTGCAGCTGATTTAATGATAAACCAGACTGAACACAAACAGGAGTCATTGGCCACAAACCGTAAACAGATTTACCTTAAATATGATTTATGCTCCATTCAAATTATGGTCCCTAGTTACCATTAATACTTGGATAGCATAAGCCTTATATAATACTGCAGTAGCACACGTCCATTTACAATGGAGGAAAGAAAGGTGAACATTGTGCAAAGACACACACAGGAACTCTTAATACAAGATATTCCATGAGTTCCCATAACACTGAGAATACAGTTATTACAATAAATATACTATATTACAATAAATGCATTAGAATTTGGACAGATACAACAATCCTTTCTTCCAGTTTTCAAACAGCAAGTACATTCTCACAACCTTGTGCTTCTTGCTAAATAATAGCCCAGCGTGGCTGCCAGAGGGCTGTGAAGACATCATTCTCAATCCCATCAGAAGGCGGGTCATCGCAAAACATTCGGTCCAAAAAGACTCACAATCACAGAAAGAAAAACACTGAAAATTGCATCGGAGTCAAGGGTCAATAGATGACATTTTACAAACATCTATAATCTGTGAGAAGTTTTATATATATATATATATATATATATATATATATGAAGGACAATGGATTGCTCTGTTCCCGATTGCTCTGTTCTCTTTCTTTGGCTGACAAAAAAAGATCACTATTTATAAATTTTTTTCAAGTTTGTGTGATTACATATACAAATGTATTACCATGTAATACACAAAAAGATAGATTTACTTTAAAATACCTGAATTTTCATACAGTGAAAACGCAATATTACTCTTTTAATATATATAATTAAATATTAATATTTGAACAAGGTTATAAACACATACAGTATCACATGATTGCATGAAAACAGACAACGAGCCAGCGTTTTACAAGTTAAAAGTTGGCAGCTGAGGACAGTATTTAAATCTTTAAACTTCTAGGAACGGAAAATATCGCAGGCGGCAGATGACTTGGTGGAGTTGTATCTCTCAGCGTCACGCTTGCACGAATGGTGTGGACATGAAGTCTTAGTAAGCTTATTTTTAAAGACACTTCTAGCCTAAAAATACAGGACAGTACACACAATGTGCCACGTGCACACTGGCACCCTCCCCACACACTCACGTACACATACACACACACACACGCACGCTGCTGCGGGGGCTCGGACACAAATGGGTTTGTGCACTGAGATTACACTTATGTACAGCTGAAAGCACCAATGATTCAATCGCGTAGAAATTTATGATACAGTAGAATAATTTCATGATAATTTATTATATTTTGATCTGTGCTTTCCTCCCTTTCAGGCAAACACACAGAAGATACCACACACACACATTCAGGCGGAAACGCGCAGACATCGAAAGACAAACTACATCAGACAAGAAAGTAGATTGAACATTGAACACACACGTTACACAGCTTCACGTCACACATACACTGGAGCCTGTTGTACCTGGAACCTTCGAGTACTCGGTAATTATATATCTGGTCTACAGGAATAAAGTGGGAAGCAACAATAAGAGCCTTCAAGTCTTTCTCCTTGTTTCTCTTATTTGGGGGAAAACGGGGAACGCTGAAGGCGAACGTTGACGGGACAGAAAGGATCTTCTGTTTTTGCAGCGCTGCAAATGTTTCAGCTCAGCCTCCGGCGGCCTGCACGGAGGTCTACAGGTCGTGACCCAGCCTCTCAATCTCGTCGATGAGGAAGTCGATGTCTGACTGGGTGGCCGCCGGGTTGGACACGACCATACGAAAGAAGTTGACTTTGTTACCCTGAGGCTGGTAGCCCACCATGGTGGTCCCTGACTCCATCATCATGGCCTTAATCTTTGGTGCCACCTGGTCGATTCAAGAAACCGGTCTTTTACTCCAAAACAGGAAGATGCTAGAATAACATCCAAAGGTGCAAATATTTGAAATGCATAGATCAGGCAGTTTCCTACCCTATGAAGTTTTTCCCGCCGCTCTTCACTGTCTGGCATCCCTCTCAGGCTGGGGGGGACGTACCAGAAACAAACATTGGTGTGCTGGGGCTGCAGGCGAAAACAAAGTTAGGAGAAACTTACGCAGTCGAGGAGGTGGGTGAGTGGAATAGAATTATTACCACACTATTCTGAGGCTCCCTCAAAATTGCATTTTTTGTGATGAATGCAAATGTGTCACACAACCGAAACCCATTAGTTGACTCGTAGATTAATGCCAAGTTTAATTTCATCCTAATTTAAATGCTACTGAAAGTAGACACTGGCGAGGCGTTCAGACCATTAGAAAAATGCACCAAAGAAATTCAACAGTACATGTCAATATCATTGATATGTACTGATATAGATGATCAACTAAAATATCTCCAGTGTTTACACCAAATAAAACAAATCAGACATTTATCCATACATTTTCAAATGTTTTAAATCACTATTTTGCTTATATTCTAATAATTTTCTTGATACCACTTGCTAATTTACCACTTGATATTGTCCTTATTTCAAAGTACGTTTTGCTATTCAATCCATTTTTTGTTTTTTTGAGATCACTTCTTTGTATAGTTTCAGGGTCTTTTTTCATTTGGTGTAATCAGGAAGGTTAGTGAGTAAATGATTGGTTCATTGTCAGTTAAAAGTACCCGCTGTGTAATCCCGACATGTACTTTTGGCTATGACAAAAGTACGTGTTGTTCAGTGAGTCTCCTGAACCAGTGAAAACTATGCCCGGGCTGTTTGTACATTGGAGTACTGCAGGCAGAACATTAAGAGTTTCTTAGAATGCCATTTAAAAAAAACAACTTTTTATGTAACTGTAGGTTTAATTTGTTGAACGGCGACAGCAACGAATCTGTACTTTTCAGTTGATTTTGAGATTGATTTTCAAGGGTACAGAACAGTTCATTTTTTAACAGAGAAGGCAGCGATTCTACAGCCATGCGTTGTTTCTTTTCCTGTGATTGATTGATGAGATCACTTTCTACTGAAAAGACATGATTAAACCACAAGCTTACTCTGCCAAAAGGACATGATATTGAAATTTCCTCGTAAATTGTTTGAAAGTCCCATAGGCAGTGTAATAAACGTGAGATCCTCACCACGCCGTCGAACACCATCTCATATCCCTCCCTGTTCTTGATCTTGTTGTACAAGTATTGCGAAATGTCCAAGCACTTGTCGATGTGCTGCTCAAACCCGATTGTGCCCTGCCAGGGAGAGAAACCGAGCTCAGGGTTAGATATAAAAATATAGTACTGCCATTACTAAATCAAATTAAAGTATAAACAGTATTAAGAATATAAACCCAGGCAAAGTACTTGAGTTCAGTTGTATTTGACACTTTCAGTTCTCTTATCCATCACGGGTGTATATGCGTGAACCTGGCCTTACCTTGGCCTTCCACATAAGCCAGAACTTGAAGATGTCGACATGGCGACCACACTGGATGGCTTTGTCCCCAGTGTCATAGGTGACATCGTACTGCTTGTCTTGTTGGAACAGATATCCAGCACACATGGAGTTACAGCCTGCCATGATCCCCTGCAGACGCGCACAAATTAATGTTAACCGTCAGCTGCAGACTCAAGTCTATGCTGCGGCTGGGTGTTTGGACACACCTTCTCTCTGACCAGGATGGCGGAGCACTGCAGAGGCACACCCATCATCTTGTGAGGGTTCCACGTGACAGAGTTGGCCCTGCACAGGTGAACGTGTGTGTCAATGCACAGCCGCCTTTTCAAAATAAGCTCTTTGAAAAACATAGCAATTCATCAATTTATATAAAGGCACCGAGGAAATATCGGTCACAGGATTTCATCTTCGTTTTTTTTTAAACATTCAGTTTAGGGTTCCGGTCGGCCCACATGATTAAGATAAATTTTTGTAAATTTCAAATATCTAATCAGTTCTTTTGTATCCATGTTCTCAGCAGGACACTGCAACAGACCTTAGTTTTATGAACTCACCTCTCAACTCCACTGAGCTTGTGACGGTGCTTCCTGGACATCAGCAGTCCACCTCCCCATGCCCCCTGAGGACACAAGACTGTAATGTTAGAAAGAGGCGTGCACACATCCTTTTTGCTACTCGAGCCACACTGCATTAAATACTCACATCAACGTGGAGCCACAGATTGTACTTCTCACAGATGTCAGCGATCTCATTGATGGGGTCAAATGCACCGTAGACAGTGGAACCCGCGGTGGCGTTCACAAACAGTGGCACATAGCCCTGCAGAGACAACGCAAGATTAAGATTCTAAAAACTTGAAAACGAAATGACCTTTCAACACACGGCAAAACTAATAGAAGGAAAAGGAGGCTGGAATGAAGACACCAACCTTCTGCTTGGCATCGATGATCTTAGCTTCTAGATCAGCAGGAATTACTCTCCCCCTTAAAAAAAGTGTAGTCCAGCAACTTCTCAAAATATACTCTCAAACAGTCAGCCATCTTGTAATGAGCTACGATACAATGTCTTATCTTGCATTATATTCGTTTTCTACAATTAGAGTGGCTTCACATTTATAAAATGAATTGCCGTACCGTTCATCAGTGCTCAGCAGAATCACATTGTCAGTTCCGAAACCCAGAGCAGCTCCGGCCTTCTTTATGGAGTAGTGGCTCTGCAGGAACACACAATTAGTCAGCAGTTCATCCCCAACAGAAATACAGCGTTTTAAGAGGAGATAATAAAGCAAAATGAAGTAGCAGTTTTGTGCTGTAACTGCCGATTGGCTGGCGGCTGTGCAATTCTTAAACTATATTCAAAACACAAAAGCAAAAAGACTAAATTAAAAAAGCAATCACTTTGATTAAATAGACTTACTTGCAACTACGACATTGAATAAAACCCTAAATCAGTAGTTGGTGAAGGAAAGCACCTGCTTGTGTAGGATATATATATTAGGATACAGAAATGACAGGAATTGGTTCCATAACTCAGCCTACACAAAGTGATGCTATTGCACAGTAGTTTTTGTCTCTTCTGATCCATATGTTGCTGTCTATATTCAAAATCGCAAATTATTCATGGAATGTACAATCTTATTATGCCTTATCATCTACCTTTTCGAATATATTGAGGAACGCATGTTGTCTTCATAGTCACTATGCTATCTTATTTTACTATTAATTGCACTATGAGGGGGAGCAGTATTTGTGTGTGTATGTGTACACATCACATACATGTTCAGATGTGAAAAGGACAAGACGTGGAGCAGCAGACATGCCCTTGGTCTTGACCTCAGGGAAATACTTGTATCGTGCAATCATCACACTGTACATGTTGGAAATAGCGCCCCCTGTTGAGCAGATTGATAATTCAGCACACTAATCAGAGAGCAACAAACAACCTTCCATGTACATAGAGTTTATCAAGAGTAGCTTTGCCAAACGTGATTATATTCAGGGCTTCACAGAACACTGACTGTGACGTTAATATGCTAACCTGGGGAAAAGAGGCCGTCTCCCTCGCCGTCTGGCCAGCCAATCATCTCTCTCATTTTCTTCAGAGTCAGCTGCTCCATCAGAACAAACACCGGAGCAATCTCGTAGGTGAACCTGTCAGTCACAGCACATCAGCACATCATTCGGCATTATTGTAACAACTGCTTTGAGAAGAGGATGGCTCCTCCTACATACGCAAACTCACACACCCTGCAGTCCAACGGGATCTGGGGTTTTTCATTAGCTCAACTATAATTCCATTCACGAAGCACAAACTGGAGCTTGTGCTGACTGTGCTAATTAAAAAGAGTCTGATAGGAGTCATGCAGCAAACATTCATATTCAAATACCTCCTAAAACCCCTCAGTGGTTTAATTAAAGCACACAAAGCCGTGATGGCTATCTGTCAGTCCTGCCAGTCTGTGCGGGGATGATTTGATGGCTGAGGGAACGTCAATGTGTGTTTGGGCAAGATAACAGTGTGTGCTGTCCACAAATTCAAAAAAGGAAGGAGACACCATCACAATGAATTCAACCCTACTATTAAAGCGGACAGTATTTAAAACATGCTAGCACAACTATTGGGAGGGCCAAAGTAAGGTAAGTGCATTCCAGAATGAAAACTCATCAAGCGAGGGCATAAATTTGACTGCTTTTTTTCTGGTTGACTAGCCTAACTCACAGCCTCCCACACACACTCCACAAGAACTGAACCCTGTTTCTAATGAGGCCGGTTACACAACGCTTCTCCACTTCTACCCCCTATCGCTCTCACCATCAAAAACATCCCTCTCCCTCTGTGAGGAGGGGGTAGCTCCAGGGAAACAATGCACTGAAGGAACTGAGACAGGGGAAACAAAGAGAGGGACTACGGATGCACGGAGAGGGAGGGAGGAAGGCGCAGGGTTTGGACAGAGAGGGGAATTGAAATAATAAGCGGAAAATGAGAAACGGGGTTGCTGTATGTTCATTCTAAGAAGGATGGACGCAGATGTTGTTTAGAGGTTGACACTCAGCCCTGTGAAGTATGGTGACATGATACAGCTGACGGTGGTCGGGTGATGGACATGACATTTATTTTGACTTATTTTAACATTTATTTCTTATTGGGATTTAACTTTAAACTGACTTCGCTCTAATGTAACATCATCCAAGTGTTGAATAAATGTTTTTCTTATATGAAATTGAAATCTTTCTCCCACCGATTGGGATATTGGTGCTACAAAAAAAGAGTACTTTTATGATTCATATTGTCATATTTTACTGACAGCAATGCCAAGGGTATTAGCTGGAAAAAAAATAGCATAAAAAAGAAACTTGGTGTAGAAAACAGCTAAAGGTTATGAATAAAAAGATTAAGAAAAACAGCAAAGACCATGTAATTTAGCCTTGTGATGCCTCTGTAGATCATTCAGTGTTTTAATGAAGATGGCAGGACATCAACAAAGACAGGGTTAGGAAAATTAAATCAATGCAGGTGGGAAGAAGAAAATCAGCTTTTTGGCCGACCTTCAAAAATGTCCTGCTCTTTAAAATAGTAGAATTAAGGGAGACAACTACAATCAGATGTCCTGACGGCCTTGTTGTCATTTTCCCTGTGAAAAGTACTCAGACCACAGTAGACAAAGGACAAAACCAAAGCACCTTTTTAAAATTCTCCTTCTCTCCAACAGTCATTTCACGCAGTAATGACAATAATGGTGATCATTATCACAATCAGAGCCAATCATTGGTCTTTTCAGGGTGAAAATTACCCCTCAGTCACCTGGCTGTCTCCAGGGACAGCCCCTAAATGCCCTTATTATCATCATCGAGGGCACTCAATGCTGTGCAATAGTGTGTTTGAATGTGTGTGTCTATGCGTCTACATGTGACTAACCTCCTGACCTCCAAGCCACACTCTTCTCTCAGACCCCAAAAGCTCCACTGAGTCAGTCCATCTCCACAGGGACAATAGAGCCAGAATGAGCCCTCCGCAGGGTGCCAAGGCAGCCAGTTTCCACAATGTGACAGTGTTTCCTGTGCAGCCGTAGGATATTGTGTGTCAGTGTGGGGGCCCAGCTGGCCTATCTGCTAAGACCAGCTCACAATGAGCTTGCAGTCAATGGACTGGAAACCCTTGCTGCTCTATCTGGGACAGCCAGAGCTGGTGAGTGTGTGCGCGCGTGTGTGTGTGTGTGTGCTTGCGTGCATGCGTGCGTGCGTGTGTGTGTGTGTCTGTGTGTGTGTGTGTGTGTGTGTGTGTGTGTGTGTGTGTGTGTGTGTGTGTGTGTGTGTGTGTCTGTCTGTCTGTCTGTATAAGGACTGGTGTCATTATGAAAGTGTGCATGTGTGCGTGTGTGTGTGAATTCAATGGCCCTGTTTCTCGAGGCATTCTTCCAACCAGGAGATGAGATGGGAAAGTTTTCCAAAGAGGTCATGGTTTGTAAGCTAATGTTTAGAGAAATGGGATAAATTAAGTGTCTCAATTTCCCCTCAGCTCTTAGTTTATTATCCCTACATAGATCTTTTATTTTCTCAGCCAGCCTAGGGAAATAGAGGTCGCCACAGTTAAAGAAGACGGAATGCTCAATTTGTGAACATGGAGTATATTGTTCTTTGCCCTTCTATTTATCTTATTCAGTTGTTTTTTGGGGGGGGTTGTTTTTTTTTGTACAGTTTTTCGCAGGGCCAGCAGTCTTTGCAACTTCATAACAGTTGGGATTATGAAAGAAGTATGCAAGCATGCATTCATTGGCCAGGGCCAGAGATTATGCTTTGAATAACATTGGTTTGTTTGCCCTGCAGTGACATGTAAAACTGCGGTTATGAGGAGCACCCAGCAATGACCAAACGCTGGCATATTTCATTATTTCAGATACCTTGAGGTAAATCAAAGAGATGATCATTTTTAATTGTTGTATCCTTAGCTTTTCGTGTAAAGCTTAGTAGCTGCCGGCTGGTTATATAATTAAGATAAGATAAAGAACTAACTAAAGAATGGTAGGTTTGCGGTAAGCAGTCTCTAAATGTACATGTGTCTGCATTCTCTCTCTGTTGGTCATTTTATTGTAACAACATTACTATTCATGTATATAGTCATGACAATAACAAATTGTATAGATCATGATATATTTCTACTTTATTGAAATACACATCTTTCAATGTAGTTGACAAAGATGAAGTATTGATGTGGACAATTACTTCTTTTTACAAAAAGGTTGAGAATAATCAATTAACGGTACCAAATAGTTGACGCCATCAAATAAAAATGAATTAAGTGAAGGTCTACTGTAAATCCGTTTCATTTCATTCAATCATTTTTTAACACATATAATAATGTAAACAAGTTTTCACATTGCTAAATTCTTCCAAATCCACCTTTTTTATACAGAATCACACTGACATTTTCAGTTGATTTCTTGACTGATAACTTGATAATCAAGTTATCAAGGAAATAATCAAGGAAAATGTGATAACCATTTTTCTTTGTTCAGGCTTGTAAATGTGAATCTGATGTGGATAGCCATTAAATATTTCGTTTTGTTTCTTTTTTGCAATGCATCATCACTTGTTAAATTCATTAAACCCCTTGTTGCAACAAATGTAACATGATCACTTGAAATGACTCATCCTCCTCTGTCCATGTTAGGCGGGTTTACATTGTCAAACAGTCTATGTGTGTGTTCGGCCTTTATTCTGTCTAGGCAAAATTGCACGATCATAGTCTTTCATTTTTTGCCGGGGATCACGCGATGTTATCACATCATAACAGCTCATTTACAGCATGTCTGATTGCGTGCTTGGTATGTATTGGGTGAGTGTATGTGTTCCCATTGGTTCATGCCCTCTATCAGACTGGACCACCATGTAACTGTGACCTCAGATCAATATGCAATCTAACCACCCCTGGGGCTGGACTGACTGGGAAATACAGTACAACACAGTGGGAGCCTACAGGCTATCAATACACTGTCTCCATAGGACAAGCCAACACTTTATATAACTGCCTCCAGAGGAGAGAGCGGAGGGAAAGACCATCAACATTTACCAGGCTTCTCTAATGACTGAGGCAATTTCCATTGGCCTATAAACATGAAATCTCTTGTCCTGTCATGACATGCAGAGGTCTTTCCCCTAAATAGGTAACTGTGCCAAGCACGAGCACACACTCAAAGATGGCAGTGTTCAACTTACATGTTGGTATTAGCGGTTGAGGTGAGCCACTCGCCAGCCAGACCGATGATGTCCAGACCAGATGACAGCTGGTTGAAAAAGCGAGGGTGGCCTGACAGAGAAACACAAACAATAAATGTTGTGTACAGCTGTACCTACACTAAAAGAATAATAGAAGCCTTACAGAGTGAAAGAAATGACAGTGATTGAATTGTACTGAGGTTTAAAGGCACATGAGGTAAATAAACACTATGTCTATGGAATGTCGAAGTGATGCAAAAGTCATTGTATCACTATCAAATATACAATTGTGAATTAAGTTGACAAATCTTAAAAAAAACTGAATGAAAAGAGTGAATGGACAAAACAGGCAAATGTTTTTTTCCCTTTTTTTTAAATGATAATTTTAAAAAAGGCACCCCTCTAAAATAAGTCTAGTTAGCGGAGCAATTATCCTCACCCAACACCATTAAAATCCACATAATTATCATTCAAGATGCTGGCCTAATAGAAATACATCTTTTTCCTCATCGCTTTGTCTTGTTTTCCTGTTTATGTACTTAACTCTTTTAAAAGTTTCTTTTTCTTTTAAAATAAAATGATTTCACTGAGGACTGACCAAAATGTGAGCGTCTCAGCTGTTTTGTTTCTTTTTTTTTTGCAATGCTCTGCTCCTAAGTGCACTGTAACGAGGTGATCTGAAAGCCACTTAGACTGCAAGCTGCTTGCACACACACCCTCATCCAGTTGGCCTTGAGCTAAAATGCCAGTCATGGGTGTCGTTATCATGCGGGCGTGTGCTTTTTCTCTTTTAATAAGGCTTTACAAGATACTCGGATTAAAACGGAACACGGAGCCGGAGAGCGTGTGAGACGGTTTGAGTACCGCGGACAGCTCCCCGGATCTCCCGCGCTGCACGGAAAACAACGAGCAACGGGAACGGTTGTGAATGACAAGTGATCTTTCAGCTGGTTACAGCGGCGAGACACCGAACCCGGGGGACGATTTGATCGCCGTCCCTCTTTACAGCAGGAAACAGCCCGTGTTAATGTTACCCTCAGGCGACACTTGCTTTAATAGCGAGTCGGGGGGAAGAAAGGGAGAGAGAGGGGGGTCAGCTGAATCACCAAGGGGATGATAAATAAGACAGTGGTCCCAGTGGGAGTTCAAAATCTCTCCCACGCTGCATATTCTTCACCAATATGTTACATTCGTGTTCACGTTTCTCCTGCTGACTTGAATAACTGCCGTTATCGCAGAGGCTGAATTAGCACGTCGTTGTGAGATCATTCGCATCAAGCCCGATGAACCCCGGTCCCGGGGCCTACCTGTCCGGACGCCGTACTTGAGCGTGTCCCTGCAGTCCACCAGGATCTGCTCTAGAGACTCGGGCTGTTCCGACAGCTCCAGGTTGAAGCCCTCCATGCCCTCCAGCAGCTGGTGGGGGTGGTGGAAGTCCAGAACCTTGGTGGAGCGGTCGAAGGTCTTCTTGACATAGTTGGTTAAGATGTCGACCACCTCCAGTAAAAACTGCAGGGTCGGTTCCTCTCCGTTCTTAGCGGGCAGTAAGTCTAGGAAGTACAAAAAGGGGGCATTTTAATTAACTGCTTGTGGTAAATAAACCAAGGCATATGGCATTAAATAGAATCAACTTCTCAGCTTATCCCTTAAAAACATGAAACTGAATGCTAAGTCGCCAAATGTATAGCCTGGCTAAAAGCACCCCAAACGCGGCTAACTAGCTTACACGGTCATAAATGTGTACAAATCCGGTTTTCGGTCCCGATGAATTAAAAACAAGACAAAAGAGAATTGAGATTCGTGTTTCATTGCAGCTTCCTTTCCCCACCATAAGGCCTAAATAGTAATTAACGACCAGTTTTAACGCTCGAAAACTATTTTTAAAGCAAATACGTATTTTGTATTCGTTCAATTGACTCATTGAACCCCCTAGTGGCGGGAGACCGAAGTGCATGTTAGGATTTTGACTATTTTCTGTAACTGAAATATACGAAATATAAATAATAATAACCGATAAATGCCAGAAAATAGAAACAAAAATGGTTATGAAAACCCCTCGACATTGGGTGGGGTTAGCTGTTAAATAAAACAAAGCCCTACTTTAAAATATGCCCTTTTCATTTTTTTTCAGCCTCGAGTATTTTATCTCGCAGTAAAACGTGGGGGAGGAAAAGTTTATATAGAATGAATAAAGTAAACTCTAACAAAGAGGCCTTGCTTTCATTTAGGCCTTTCAATACCATGTAAGTTATGCTAGTTAAACGGGCCATAAAAACAGCCTATTGTCTGCCTTAAAAATTCTAAGGGAGATTTCACCTCTGGCAAAAAGGTTGGAGAAGTCGGTCTCGGTGCGGCGGAAACGCGCGTCCCGGTCGCTGTTGTCGCAGGAGAGCAGGTTCTTCTGCCCGGAGAGCCTGCCTTTCTCCTCCAGGCTGTTGTTCTTTTGCAGGAACCCTAGGGTGTTACACGGCGGGGGGCAGCAGTTATCACCAAACATCTCCATCACACATGCACCCACACACACAAATTCAAAATTAAATGTGAGTGCAACTTTTTTTTTCTTTAATCTCTTTGCTTTCACATGGAATTCATCACACTAGTGAGAGGGCCACGCTTTATATGCATATATACACACACAGCCCCCACCACTTCCAACCGTGCGTGACTGTGCCTGTCCCACCCTTCTATTGCGTCACAGTGCCAGTTTGCTGATAGGAAATCAGAATCGACCAACATCACACCGATGAAGTGCTCGACTTTAAGCTGCAGGTGGTCACATGATCCCCCGCCTCCACCGGGGCCCCAATCCTCGGACCTCCAGCATCTCCTAAGGGAAGCGGTGAACAAACACCGCTGCTTCCCCGCCGCCCAGTGCGTCCTACACACACCGTCGGCATCCTCAGAAGGACTTGCGGTAATGAACTCCCGAATCCAAAGCCCATCCCTCCCTCCCTCCCTCCCTCCCTCCCCGGGTGTGTTTCCTCAGCAGCTCGGGGTCGGGGGGGCTCCTCAGCTGGAGATCCCTCTTGGAGGTAAGATATGTGTGTGTGTATCAACTTTGAATGTTTCTTCTTCCGATGGAATCTACGATAATCGCCGAAATGACAGTGATACAGCTTCCCCCCCCCCTCTCTCTTATAAACCTACTAGGCTTATTGACCCTCCTGTTGTCTTGGGGCCAAATACATTTTTTCCGTCTACATAACTGGCCGGAAATACCCTGGTCCCCAGCTGCAGTCATTTTAGACAGCTCAATTTGATCACCAACCGATGCCACAAAAAATACTAAAATATACATTTTGGAAACAATCACCAGCAGCTTTTGACATCTTCCTAACAACTCAGTAATATATATATATATATATATATATATATATATATATATATATATATATATATATATATATATATATATATATTATATATTATATATTATATATATATATATATTACATGTCACCTAAAACCCGGTATCTTTTTTTCAATTGGCTGTAAGTTCCAGAATGAAGTGTAATATTCATTATACTTAAGTTTATAATAAAAAAAAAGTGTGCGTGTGTGTGGGATGGGGTGAGTGCATAATTACATTCGGGGTCAGAATCATCTGATCGGGGTCTCCCATTCGGTTCTGATCATTAGGCAGCATCGGTCAGACCTGATGGGTTCAGTGGCTGATGGACCGTGCAGCCAATAGACCCCCCCACGCCCCCCCCCCCCCCCCCCCCTCAAGCGGGGTAATATAGTTCCTGCAGCGCCCCTTGATGCGCCGGAAC
>CAAKHD010022467.1:107408-124357 GCA_901007705.1 Fistularia tabacaria
GGGGGCGGGCGGGAGAGGGGGGGGGTTTGTGTTTCTTTTTAGAGAGAAAGATAGGGCGCGCCGGCGCGGGGGGGGGGGGGGGGGGGGGGGGGGGGGGGGGGGGGGGGGGGCAGAAGCAGACGGATGTGTGTGTGTGTGTGTGTGTGTGTGTGTGTGTGTGCCTTTGAGCAAGGCACCGAGCCCCTCCAGATCAGAGTGCATACTCATGCAGAGATAAAAAGGTGGGAGGCTCTAACGAGTTTATTTTATTTATTTATGATTATCCTTTTTTTTTTTTTTCCCCACGGGGGTCCACGGAAGACCACCCTCTTATTACCAGGCGGCGGCTGGAGGGGTCGGGGTGGCGGTTGAGGACCTACTTGAGGAGGGAGGTCTTAAATTGGCCGAGTTGGGGTCCTGGTCCCCGCCGGAGGCTTTGGGTTCGGACGTGGCCATCGGTCCTCCGCTGTCTGCTTCTCGACCGGGAAAGGGTTTCAGCTGCAGGGGGGAGGGGAGGGGGGGCAGATCAGATCACGTCACCGCCTCGAAAAACACGCAGCGTGTGATCGTGAAGTGGTGGGAGGCTGGCGGGGGGGAGGGGGGGGGGCGCAGAGCGCGAGTTGAAGGCGCTCTTCCCGGCCGACGGGCGACGGCGGCGCACAGGATGAATGCCGGCGGAGATAAACGCGCGTCCGCTCTGCGCGCATCCATCCCGGAAAATGGTCTGCAATATTTCTCAGGCTCAATTAGCCGTTAAATACCGCCCCGGCTGCCGTATTTCACCGCCGGGGTCCGGAACAGACGCCGTGAAGAGACACGTTTTTCTTTTTATTTCTTTTTTTTCACGTTATCCGCGATCTGACCTGGTGAAATATATCCCGCTGTCACGGTTCTCCTGGGAAGGGGGTGGCACAAAAAAAAAAAAAAAATCTTTATTTTCTCGTGGTATCAGTCTGGAAGCAGAGCTCAATATCCTCGATATGAAACAGGATATTTACAAGGGAAGGGAAAAAAAAACCACACACAAACGTGGAGATAAATAAAAAATAGAGATAGGTGCCACAGTCGAGATCGCGAGGGGGAAAAGAAACGATATGAAACAATTTATGAGGGAAATATTTGCCGAACACGCACTACTTGATGAAAAAGCGCGTCGTTATTGACTCAGGAAATCGACGTTTCAATTAAGCTGATCTCTGGAGCGCGTAGTTACTCAATGTCATCCTGGGGGTGGAGGAGACAGTTGGAGCGACCGGTCACTCAAAACCGGGATGCAAGGTTGAATCAGGTTGTTGATTTCTTTCCCAGATGCGTGATAAATATATATATATATTCTTAATTTGTTTTATTTGCAACCAATTCGCACAGTCCCGACGATCCGACACCACATTTTACGCACGACAGAAACGGGCATCTTACCGGCTCAGGGGCGAACAGGTTGTCGATTCCAAACAAAAGTCTTAAGTAGACCTGAGATTTACCACCCAAAAGGCGCGACAGGGAACAGTCCAGTGGCTGCGACGGCGGAATACCAACAGAGCGCACTAATAAAATCCCAATCCGGCGGCGCGTAAGTGACCCCCGTCTCTTCCCTCAAGAATATTTCTTGTGCGTTATTTATATCTCAAGCTCCGGCTGCCCATTGGTCTCTCCACGCAGACGTGAGTCACAGCCCTTACCCCCCTCTGACGACTAAAGGGGCTTCCGCGTCTGACAAAAACAAACCCCTTTAAGGGCCCCCCCCCCCCAAAAAAAAAAAAAAAATGCAGAGGGAAAAACACTGGTGACGTACACACTCATCCGTCTCCTTGCATGTGTTCGGGTGGTCGTGGGGGTTGACACAGGCTGGAGGAAAAGGTTGTGTCTTTGGAAGGAGTTACATAGATAAACCCCTACACGGTTTATGTAGGTTGGGAATGTTTGTGTTGGGGGGTTCCTGTTGGAAGGCCTGGAAGGTGCTTTTCATGCTCTGTCAAGTGAAGCCACAGCTTTTTGTTGTAAAACGCACCAAAAGAAAGGTGGACCCGCCACCATCCTCCCTTCCGAGCAGGACCAGACAGTGAAATTCACCTTTATGGGATGAAAACACTGCATGCCTCATAATTCCCGCCTGTGACCTGAACCCCTTATTATAACCTTGACATGGACAATAACACTGAGGTATCACAGTGAATCGAGCCTGGCGGGCATTGACTTAGTGTCCTCGCTGCCATCCCCGAGTCTGCGTCCTGGTCCACTGGATGGGCAGAGACGGTGCCATAATGTTCATCCAGCCGATGCAAATGATACCAGCCTTTATCAGATGGCGCTCACGCTTTCCCTTTTTAACCAATCACGCGTGGAGACGGCTCATAAAGATGAGCTCGGATACCTGAGAATAACCTCCGAGACTAGTCCAACAGGGCAGAATACTCTTGCACGTGTGCAGCCGTAAGACTTTGCAGACACTAATATTCGAAGGAAAAGCATGCAGACGTTCAGCCTGATTCATTACTGACTCCACATTCGGTGTCTCATAAAATTGCTACACAACTTCAGAATGCACACGGTCAACAAAAGGTTTCCAACAGACGAATTAAAACGCACAAACCAGATTCATCTGTACCCTGCAAACCACCCAGAGATCCACTACCCAAACCAGGCGAGGGCAACCACGGTCCAAACTAATTAATTCCTTTCGTTTTAATTAACCTGCACATTAGCTCTACAGTTACCTATTCCTATTCTAACTCAGGTGAGCCCCTAAAATTCATACAGAAAAAAACAAGTGCTGTTGCCGTGACATAACATGGCAACAGTAACCATGACCTGGATGACTGGGAACCTTCAAATCTGAAAATTTCCGCCAAGCTGCCTCCTGCCCCGATCACGCCGTGACCATTCTAGACAACCCACCTCTTGAGTAGTAGAGGTTGTAAACTGCCACAGCAGGTAAAGCTGAGGTCCCGGTAAACTGATAAGCCACGGCAACAAATCTTAAAACACATCGGTGCATTGAAACAGGTCAACCTGTACGAGTGTTAATTGTAAGGTAGTTGTAACATCCGCCGCTGTCTACTCGCTGCTGCAATACTAACGACTCTCCGTTTTAGCCAGACTGACCTGAATGAAGTAAAAGAACATGTTTCAAAGGTCTATGTCCACTTTAAGTTTTTAAGTACAGAGCCCTCATTTTAAAAAATAAAACGGTGGAGTGACCTGTTTTGCATCGATTCAACCCCATCATAAGTAGTGATACAACGTTTATAAAAAGATTTTCTGGAAAGCAGTGTTTGTTTGCAAGCTGTGGAAAAATGATTTATAATGTATAAAGAATGACTAAGAGGTGAGGTTTGTTTCCAAAAAGTGCAGTTTTGCAGTTGTTTACATCCATTTTGTTCAGACGTTTTGACTCTGTGACATTTATTTAAGTGAAAATGTATTAATTCACCCCAAAAAGCACATGAAATAATTTAAAAGCACTGCAGAATTGCCACAAGACGATGTTGAAAGGGCCAAGGGACGACTGGTTCTGTTTCATTAAGCTGTCTTTTGCCACTAGTAAAATCCCAATCCGGCAGAGGAGCAGCTGCATATTTTAAATAGCAGACGATGGCAAAGAGGACTGATCTAAACCCACATACAATAAATTACATTTATCAAGCGGAGGGGGATTCACTTTCTTGACAAAATAAATTTAGTATGGAGTGGAAGGTCTGAGACAAGCATCGAGGCCATCCGATAGCTTGGACGTAATAAATTATGATTTCTGTGTCACTTTCCCTGGGATTAAGTAAGAAAGGCTACCACCATTGAAATTCCAAAAAAGCAATGTTGTTTTACTAAAAGACAAACTCCAAAGGCAGCATACACAATAAAAAGAGGATGAGGATTCTCGCAGGGCCGCATAGAGGAATGAAGCTGCAGTTTGAGCACAGCCATATCCGTCCAGTATGACTGGAACCACCTGAGAGCAGTACCTTGGCCATGACAGCTACATTCCATTTAGTGCTACCGGGTCCACATCTGTTCCATCATTGTTGTAGTTATCTGCTGTAACAAACCCAGATGTCCCATACTGTGTAATGTGCTACTTTACTGCAGTTGATTTATATGACAGAAACTAACGACAAGTATATAGACGTGTTAGTAGTAAAGCTAAAAACAACATACTTATTTCTTGTTTTAATATGCATGTTGTAGGAATATCCCTGCTATTGAAATTTTCAGTTGTTCCCAATGCAATGCCAGCCAGTACTCTTCATATTACCTTTTTTTTGCAGCAACCTGTTGCTTCGGTGCTGCATTGCATTGTTGGTAAACCTTATCTACCAATAGCACAATCTGGAGTTTATTTTCCACACTGGTTGATTTAAGTAAGGATGAACTACGTCACAGGTGGTTGAAAAGACGTGGAACAAAGTGTATAGTTAACACATTAAAAATCATGCTTGGTATCAACTTTTTAATTGTATTTTCAATCTTGATGACAATTGATCAAACATTCTGGCCATGAATCTCATGGATTTACTTCAACTGTTGAAGATCATTGTTTTTTTGGACCAGTTAAAGATCAGCATTTCATCTGAGGCCTGGGTATGATCAATCAGCAGAAATTCAGTCTCCTTTTTTCAGTTAAAACTAAACTTTTTAGTAATCACGGCCATCTGCTTTTTTCAAGGCTTGCAGGAGAAATATGGATATGTACATCCTTCCATACTAAAAGGCTAGATGCTGGTGCAGTGGATGTTACCGGTTGATAGTTGGTCACATTGACTGAGTCATATTGATTATAGATTTAGGGAGAAATGTCAGAGGGAGGACAGAGCTTGTGTCTGTTGACTTGCTTTTCACTCTTTTCATCATCATCTTCACCTGATGAGGAGGAGGATGAATAGCTTGAGCTCAGAGATGATTCCTCATCACTTCCAGAGTTGTCGTCCTCATCATCCTCGTCGTTACTCTGCTCCATCTCTTGCTCTATTTCAAAAGGGAGTGACAGGGGGGTGTCAGTGAACCTACAGCCGATGTCCGGACATGCTTTTTATGGGAAAGATATGCACCTTCCTGCAGTTTCCTCTGGATGAGAGGAAGGAACTCGGAGGCCTCGGGATTCTCTGGTTCATATATGAGAACTGGGAGGAGGAGGGAAGAAGAAAATTGTCAGCAGCGATGACTGATTTCTGATATAGTATATCAGGCAACAACGAGACAGCCAAGAGAGGTAGGATACAGACTCATCTGACAGAGCTTTCTGGCCAGCTGGAAGTCCCTGTCCGTCACAGCTCTGAGGAACTGAAAGCAGAAAGTCATTCTTTCTCAAAATGAATCCCCCCCTCCCATTTATATATATATAATTATCAAGATGGGCAGAGCCTTCATGGCTGCTCTCACTGGGCTCAGGAGAGCACAAGGAGGTATAATCCATGAAGATCAATCACTTTACCTCAATTATTAGTTCCACTGGAGCCCTAAGATCTTCATCCACATCCTCCTCTTCCGCCACCGATGAAGGAGAAAATGTTACCTCACCTGGAAAAAAGCTATTGTCATTATATTTGTTGCCAATTGTAACTAATCCCATCATGTTCTCACATGTCTTTGTATTTGTAATAAAGATAAGAAATTTGTCATTTAATACATAGAAATATGTACAAGCAAATCGTTTCCTTGACACTGTAAAAAAAAGTCAACTCAGGGATATTGCGTCGACAAACATTTGAACATCACATTTAACCGCCCCCTCTTCAAAAAAAGATGTTTGTTGATCAGCTGAAAACTAGCTGAAAATGATCAAATAGTACATCAAGGTAAAAAAAAATCCTGAAAAACAAAAAAAAACCTTGCATTCCAACCTTATATATCTAGGGATCAGCAACAAACTACCAGCCAATCCTTTCGAATAGAATTCCACGAAAAAAAATCACACAAAATTAAATCAATTCAAATGAAAACAAAATGCATATTTAAAATGTTGTCGCGTTGGAGATGAGCACACCAAGTAAATCCCGGCCTGTGAAGAAAAAGTATTTCAAATGGACGTGTACCTGCTGCTGAGACATGCGAGTTTTCTCTCTTCAAGTCCTTTACAGTCAGCTCTTCTTGTGTCACTGCAGATGCCTGCGCTTGTTCCTCAACCCTGAGAGAGCAAAATCAGGACATTAAACTGGCTGATGGGGAAAGTTTCTCTTTCTTTTCACACTGAGCAAAGCACACACACCTGCATCATAGAGTGTGAACATTTCCAATGTTTTGTGGGGATTATTGGAAAAAGAAAAGAAATTATAATGTGAGTCAGATGAAAATGTGTGTGTAACTGTAACCAATACGGTTTTATGTAAGAATGATAACAGTCCTGAATTGAACCACAAAACAAACATGAAACAACATCAACGTAGAGAGATAATGGCAAGGTGTTATTGGAAAGTTCTCTTTTATTAAATGTCACCCATTCAGAGTCGTAGATACCAGAGATGGATAGAATAATATGAACAAGCTTATCAGTAATAGAATGGGCTAAAATCTTTTACAATGAGTCAATCAATTCATGTCAGTTGGCACGCAAAAAAACATGTGGACTAGCATAGCTGACGTCGTAATCGTATGCAGCCAGTATGATAGTTTTGCGAATGTTGGCAAACATTATAGTATTCGTTGATCGTTTGTTCAAAATGTTTCGTCAGCTGACGTTAACAAACTCTACCTACCGGTTACTGGAGGGAGATAAAGCGAACGCCATTGTTTAAAAACCTACACACGTAAATTGCCCCCCAAAAAACCCTTGTGCGTATCCTACGTCAAAGTTAGCTTAACTAACCGCCGCCTTTGGAACGGACGAGGGTTGCTACGCAGCGCGGAGGTAAATAATCGTCACCATGACAACGGAGTTTCGCTTCGAATGAGAGTTATTCTCAAGTTTCTGGAATCAATGGATAGAATGAAGGGTCAACAATAAGACAAAGATGATTTTTAGTTATTTGTAATCGCATTGCGATTTGTTATAAACACGGTACAAAGGGGCAGAGTTCGAGGTTTAAAGATATACCTCCTTTCAACTCTGGCCCTTCCCATCTTCAACATGCTTCCCACTTTATGACACCATCACAGATTTGGTCCAGACAGGTATCGTATGATAATAGATTTGAAGAGAAAGGGAAACCAGCCCCAAATGATGAAACCTCATATCTACACAACCATGGGACTATGAGGTTACTTTACAAGTCTCAGTCTCCTTTATCATATGTCTCTCCATCCTCCCTGTCAGCCATATTTCATGTAATAAGTAGCTGTAACTGCTACATTAGCTGTGCATACATTCAGAGGGTGTGCGGTTAATAGATCCAAGCACAGATCAAGAATATAAGTGGCCCCTGGGTAAACGTACCCCACCCGAATGAAGCAGCCTCCCATTTTATTCCCAAGAGGCATGTTACAACAGCGCTCATCAAATACACATTTCCACAGGTTGATTTTGAAATTTGTGCTTTGGCAAGATGTCTGGCAAATATGTCAATGTTGTAATCTTCAAGTACTACCCTCTACATATGCTTGTGAGGCAATACCAAAAATAATCACAAAATAAAATTGAAAAATGTTTTCTTACTATCTGGATAAATACCAGAAAAACAGAATATTTTAATCAGTAAAACTGAATATATTCGAAATAGCATTTCTTGTGGTAAAATATTCAACACAGCATAGCCTTCAGGTAAGTTTGGAGAAATGTGAAAACAGAGCTACTCTCCAGTTTGCTGGAGACTCACTCGGGTGAAACTAAAATGGACAGAATGAGGCTGCAGTTGGGTGAGTGTCAGAGACCCAAGGAGGTCGGAGGCTGCCGGGCATCTGAGCCGTTGGCGACGTAGTTTATCCTTACATTGTGCCACGCTCACTCAAAACCTCGAGGAGAAATTAACTGTCAGATTGGCAGGCCGGAGCCTCAAAACTTGTCATGGACTAAATTAATCTTTGTTTGACAGGCGTGCACAACAGGCAGTTTGAGGCACAGCTCCGAAGAAGGAAGGGTGAGTTTGGACCGTTACATATGGATGCCTTATACTCTCCTGCTTATCAGTCCTTTTCCGCAGCTCTCTTAACTACACACTCACAGAAACACATCAATTAGGCAGTGCACTGAACTTGCTCGGACTGAGTGTTCCCCTGAGATCCCTCGCTGACACGCCGCTGAACCGTGTGCATGTGGGTTTATTTATTTATTTTAAGTAAGTTGTATGATTGTGTGTATTCTGGCTGTTATTGTCAGGGGAGCTATGGGTAGACTATAACGAAAACGAAAACAAAACGAAATGACAGAAAACAGTGAAAAGGAATGACCAAAAAAGACTGTACGTGTTAAGACATGATAATGGAAGAAAAAAGATCATGTCTATGATATGTCAAACTGAAGTATCTGTCAAATTTAAACTGAAGACAAAAAAAAACAACATGCAAAATGCATTTTTGCTTGAAAACATTGAAGCAATTACCATTTCCTTTAATGGTTTCATGCAATATTTTTACCAAGGTAGTATTTTTACATTCAATGGATTTCTATTATTAGGACTACATTCATTTTTTTTCTCTTTATCATGGTGCTCTTATTGTAGTCATTGTGTTTTACCTTGTTTTTATAAGTCTCTGTGCAGCACTTTGTTGAGATCGAGCTGTATTTTAAATGTGATGCAGAAATAAACCTTCTTTCCTTGGTTTCTAAGGCCATTGTCAGCAGCCCTGCAGTAACAGGGTTGACATCAACAGACATGGAGAAAGTTGAGACCGCAGCAAAACTTGAAAAAAAGGTTCATTTCCTTCCACCATATAAGTGTAAATACATCTGGGAGTCACAGAAGTGTGTTCATGATCTGCATTCAGCGCCACTTGTAAAGTGAATAAACCTCATAACAATATAGAACACATCATGATTATGCCATGTAATAAAAATAATTTCAGTATCAGAAAGTGGCACTAGGATAAATAATTTAGACATAAAGGCTTATTTTAGGTGCAGCGGTAACAGTATTTACTCGTTAATATCCTGCAGATATGAAAGCCCTTAAAATACCTAGAAAATAATATATTTATAAATGACCAGATATCTGATTTCATGCCTTTATCCACCCCCTTAATTAATTAAAGCATATTTTACTGCGACTTTGCAAATGAGTCAAATGCCAAACATCAAGATGGGATGTGAACAGAAAGCTGCACTGACTCTGTCACCTTGTTTTAATGGAGTTCCCCTTCCCTCGTGCCAAACAACAGATGGACACAGACGCACACACACACACACACACACACACAAGCACGCGCGTCCATCACGCACACACAAGCCCACCTGCCATTGAAGTTTGATGGGAAAATATATTCACACAGATGACATGGTAACAGAATCATTTCACACTTCAGTGGTCCTCTGCACCCTTTATGTGCATGAATGTGTAACTGTATGAGCTTGTGCTTGTGCGCATGTGTGTGTGTGTGTGTGTGTGAGTGTCTGTGTGTGTGTCTATTAGTGTGCCGGCAGGTTGAGACTCTGCTTCTCACATATTTCCCGATGATGAGCCCTGAGGCCATCTCGACAGTGAAACAGAGGCGGGAAAGACATGCAAACATGCAGATACATCCAAGTCCTTCAGGACATCGCAACGTTTAATGTGAAGCGTGTATTGCTGTGATGCAACGCCGCTGAACATATTGTTCCCGATGCGGGATCATGAATATGGATCAGCATTAACAAAACACAGTGACATCATCTGTCACGGGGTTGAATATACATACTTGAGCGCCTTCATTCCATACACGTTCGTATGTGTTAGTGGCTAGCCGGCGCCCGCGCCGCCATGTCCAAGAGCACACGTGTTTATGAAGCATCTGTGCCGGCCTATCGGTGTGATGTGGTGTATGACGGTCCATCCTCAAGGCTCACAGCCCCTCGCAGGCTGAAGGCTAATAATAAATGCAAATTACAATCAGAGGAGCAGATCGGCTCTGGAGAGGATAATTGCTCCATTATGGTTGTGTGTGTGTGTGTGTGTGTGTGTGTGTGTGTGTGTGTGTGTGTGTGTGTGTGTGTGTGTGTGTGTGTGCATGTTGGACAGATGAAAACCGTGGACCTTGTAAAACAGAGAAAGACAGAGAGGGAGGTAGAGGAGGGTTATCGAAATGTCAGGTGCTTACATCACAAACAGGCCACAAAACAGGACGAGCGAGGTGTTAAAAAGTATCGACGTGCTTGCTGGACACAACTTCAGTTTTCCATGGTGAGGGCCAAGTGCAGCTAATTAATTAATGCGTGTGATGTAACCGCCGGTCCCGAATCAAAATACATAGTAATCTAGATCACACGAGCGGGTCCTGAGAGCAACTGAGGGACATATGAAACCGTGGAAAATGAGAAGCTCTGTAAGGAAATAAACAATGGCTTTCCTCTATCAAGGTTGAATACAACCATAAATAATTGTGTTATTTACCCATGTATTTCATATTAAGACTACCAGCGATGAAGTTAGAAAAACATCGGTGCACAAGTACAAATAAGGCGACGCTTGATTCAGCAGTGAGCGGCATCTCGTTGCTCCATTTCGCTCCTGTGAATCACTCACAGGTTTTTGGCAACATCCCAGAAGATGAGCGTGCCGTGACGTCAACTTTGCATTGTCACACGTCTGTAAATGTGCTGCGAACTACAAGAAGACTCATTTGTTCATTCATCATCTATAACTTTTATCCCGAACTCAGAGTTTCAGGGTTGCAGGAGCGTATCTCAAGCAGTCATCATCCACAACAAAAGAAGATGTGTCTTTGTGCAGTAACTGGTCACCTGGAAACAGTAGGAAAATTCATAACCTACTCATTCTGGCTTTTCACCTGCATGCAAGGATTCATCTAACAAACTGAACTTAGTTTGTTTTGTTTAAAAAAAAAAAAGACTTGTTGATTTTGACACCTGGAGGTGCCGATTGCAAATCATCAGCTATTTTGGCCTTCTGGTCCAGAATAATTTTCAAAATAAAACACCATCATTTAATATGACACTAGCAGGAGCCGAACAGTTTTCGCAGCTTTTTTTTTTTTTAGTTACACGTGCTCTGTTCTAATGTGAAATCTATGACTCCAGCTGCCGGCCTATAGCTATCATGAGTCTTTCACAGTGTCATCATCACCATCATCACCATCATCATCATCATCATCATCATCATCATCATCATCATCATCATCATCATCATCATAATCATCGTCGTCTTTGCCTCTGAGAGCACAATTTTACTCACTCCCTCCATTTCTCAGCCACAAGAGTCACAGATAGAGCTTGCCCATCTGTCTCTCTCTCCCTCCGCCCATTCATCATTTCCCCACTCATCAGCCCTGTATTTCTTCATTTTCCTTTCCCCGCTCCGTCTCTGTCTTCCCCTCGCTCATCGTCCCTTTCAGGAGCTTCAATTTTTTTTTCCCCTTTCTTCCGTCCGTCCATCCGTCTGTCTCCCGCTTTTTCCCAGCCAGCTTCATTTTCTGCTCCCTCGTGAGTAAGATATTTGCAGCGATGAGTCGATCAATGTGGGAAATCATCGAGCCAATAAGACGGAGCCTTTCTGGTAAAGCCTGAAGGTATAAGGAGTGTAGAGAATTTTTTCGTAAGCGGCTGAAAGTGTCTGAAGCTTGAGGAGACACGTTTTTATGGTTGTTCAATGTTTTAGAAACGTCACCTCGCAAAATGGCGGCTGCCATTTCTCTTTTGACCCGTCACACCATCGGGGTAGTCATGACAAACCCGGTTGGATTTCAATGCCGGGAAAACATTTTTTTGCCGGTTTCTGAAATTGGGATTTCGGTACTTTCAAAACCCAGTCACAATGTCGATCAGCAACACACAGAAAATACAAATTGAATGATATTAAAACTGTGCGATATAACAAATAATCCACCATAGAAAAACGTTATGTGTTTAGATTCACCTCAAACAACCAGTCAAATGTTGATGAAGGAGGAGGCTCCGAACAATCCCTCGCTCTTCCCTCTCCTTCTCCTCTTCCTCTTCCTGTACGCTGAGGTCATCCGAGCGACGGTCCTTCAAGAGTCCGCTGCGAGCCCCTCGGCGCTGCTCGGAGGCTGAGACAGCGCATCGTTTGGCGGCGGCGGCGGCGGGGGGGTGGGATGATAAAGATTTATTCCTGGGGTCCTCCAGCCGTGCTGGCATGATTATGATACCATAACACAAGGTGCCATAAAGAAAATGCTGTCAGCCTAAATGAAGAACAGAGTGGCGAAATGTGCCGGCCGTTATGTGATCAATCACACCTGTCAGGCACGTAGCCTTCCATCAAGAGAGCTGTCATTGTCAGCTCCTGCCAGCTCCTCTGCTTTGCTGGCACATTTTCATTTCGCTTTTTGCACGTTGGCACGGCACGTCCGGCCGGTTTCGCCTCCTTTCCCGGGCGGCCGCGAGTCTCACCCCGTGCAAAATCTCATGTGAGCCGGCGATAACGGCTGACGAATCACCAGACACGTTGGTCACATAGCGTCTGAGATCACACGCACAAGACCCCCTTTAATATTTCACCGGGCAGAAGAAAGGGAAGCATGCATCATTCTGACAGAGCCAGAATGGAGAGAGACATCCCTCTGTTATCTCCATACACACATGCACTGTCAGAGATTTATGGTACAAGGCTTTAATGGCGCCCTCACACACCCCTCTCTCTCTCTCTGAATACCTCAGTCGCACGTACCGCACACAAACACAAACACACACATCTATCCGTCATTCACCTCCCCTCCTCTTCTCCTTGCGCCCTCCCTCCCTGAGACGGCTCTCATTTGTTTCTTCCCACACCCGCTTAATTGAAAGTACAGTTAAAATAAAGATGTCACGACGCGGTTCGGTTCAAAAAGCAAGGGGGGGAATGGGTTTTCTAATGCATCACCTGGAGGAGGCGGAGGAGTCTGGATGCTGTCAAATGAAGAGGAGGGAGTGCAATCATATTAGAATAGCAACAGTTTTTTTTTTTAATTTCTTATTTTGTGTTTTTAAATAGCGTAACGCTGCCAATAAACAACGAGCTGACAACCGCACACGACTCTCTAATGGGGAGCGGTTAAACCTTAAACACAGACCATTTAACCCGTGGGATTTATAGCGGCTGCCCTGCGGGGCTGAAGTCCACTTCACGCCTTGTAAAAAGTGCCGGGTGGATCCGTGTGATCATCGCAACCTTCTCGGTCAAGTCCAAATCCAGCGGTTGGATCCGCTGTTGTAGACAGTGTACGAAGAACAGCAGACGGTGGAGATCCTTTAAGCGTGAACTCCATTAATTATACAGTTTATAGAGGTGAACTCTATAAGCTGCAGCCATGCGGAGATCCACTGTGGGGTTTCAACACCATCGCTGGGGTTTTCAAGCAACCCTCCCTTTTTACTGCGTGCATGACAAACAAAAACAATCGGCGGCAGAAGGCAAAGAAGTTGCCGCATCGATAAGAGGCATGCGTGGCTTCGACCCGGACGGATCAATGGAAGGACCGATCGAGGATGAACAACGGGGTCGGGTCTTCTCAGTGAAGGTCTTTGGCTTTTGCAAAGAGCGAAAGGAGGGTGAGCATTGGAGCGAAGAACATCTATTTGCTTTAGGATGCGGCTAAATTGTCAAACTGACCATTCGTCACCAAGGAGACCTAATGTCGCCGACGTCATACCTCCACAGGATCGCGAACCATTCAGGGACGTCTAGTCGGTGCAGCTCGATGTTTCTTTCAATGCTACGTTCAGGCTAAAATTCTAAAATAAATCCAGCGCTAAACAGAAATAAACTGTGATAAATACATTCCATCAAACTCTTCTTAAAAGCATCACCGAAGACACAGTGCTCACATGGAGCGTGTGTGTGTATGGTGTGGGGGATGAAGCCGGGTGTGTTGTGATTTTGTAAGTCCTTTATTTGGTGCTGTATGCTGCAAGCACAAGTGGAAGGGAACAGTTGTTGACCTTATTTTTTTTAATTTATTGTCTTTTTTGGAAGAGAGAGAGAGAGTCATTGGGTAGGTCGGCGTGTGGTTTATTTTTCCTGGGACCTCCATGTTTGAAAATGTATCTCCGCTTACTGATTTAACCTAGATTTATTTAGCGTTCTGTTCGGAGCGCGACTGAGTGTTTGATCGGATTTGGGAACGAGTATTTGTGCGTGTGTGCGTCTGAGAGAGAGAGAGAAGGGGGGGGGATTGAGAGAAAGAGAGAGAGTGAGTTGTCTGATATTGATTAGATGAAAGAAATAATAACTGATCATCTTTCTGCCTTTCTATTTCACCTGAAGATTCACTTTTGTATGCAGGAGACGTTCACACTCTCCTACAATCTGTCTCTCACACGCGGACACATGAACACACACACACACACACACACACACACACACACACACACACACACACACACATGCGCGGACGGGCACGTGCACGTTTACCCACTCTCGCCCCTTCAATACAGCCCTATAATTTGCCAGATGCGGTGAATCGGTGGTTACTATGGCAACTACAGCAGGGAGAGTTTTTTCGTTTTTCTCAGTTTTGGCAACAGGGCTGCACACTTACGCACGACAGGGTGCACGTGTGCGTGCACACACACACACAAACTCAGGCAAAAACACACATACACATACATACGCACATGCGCGCACAAGTCCTCGCAGTCATCGTGAGTTGAGTGGAAAGTGAATAATCTACAGCCATTGGACGGTGACTGGGTGACAGCATTGGGGAGTGTTCATATAAAATCCAATAACCAAGCGTTGATTTTCATGCGCAGATGCTTTTTTTTTGCAGATTTTGAATGAACACACACACACAAGTACACACGCTCACAGCAGAGGGAATCAGAAATATGGATTCGACAAAGCAGGTTCTTTGGAGGACAAAGAATGAGATGAACTGACACAAACAGGTGACACTCTCTGTGTATCACAGTATGCCCAACACACACACACACACACACACACACACACACACACACACACACACACACACACACACACACAGATGCAATCTTGTGCTAATTCAAGCGGAATTATTTTTTTTCGAAAAGTCACGTGCAGATGTTTCACCTTGTAATTACTGCTGTGCCATTTCAAAGGCACAACCTTTTAAATTGCTCAGTGATTCTTCGTCTCCCGAAAATAGACCCAAAGTCTTGAGCTTCAGTAGAACCGTGCTCGCACTGAGCCAATGAAAGAAAGGCAAGGGGATTATCCTCTCTCTCACACACACACACACACACACACACACACACACACACACACACACACACACACACGCGCGCACACTGCTGCATCTGGTTGGGGACGATAAGAGAAATTCTCCTCCCCTCAGGGGAAAGGGCGTAAGAAAATGGGTAGTAATGGCATGTGGGGGAGACGGGAGGCCGATCAGGAAGGCGGCGGTGAAAGCCTTGTGTCAGCAGCTCGTCATCACCGACACTGGGTCAGACACCGTTTACAGCGCAAAGAAAAAAAAAGAATTACACCCAACTTGAATTTAGGTAGAAAAGTTTGGAAAGCCAAATCTTAATGGCTCCCAAGAAACAAACTATTTAGGATTCCCTTTTTTTGGTATTGGTCTGCATACGTATTATATCATCTGCTTGCTTAACATTATATTGTGTAATGTGACGTGCCATATTAATGTGGTTGCACAGTGGTTAGCGCCTCCACCTCACAGCTATAAGGACCCGGGTTCGACTCTGATAGGGGGCCTTTCTGTGCAGACTCTTCATGTTCTGCCCTGTTGTCTGCGTGTCTGTGTCTCCCTGGTTCTCTGGTTTCCTCACACAGTCCCCCCCTAAAAAATTCATTGCAGACCCTAAATTGCCCAGATGTCTGAATGAGAGTGGATGGATGGATGTTTCTTTATGACCTGTAATGAAAGGGTGAATAGTTCTCTCTCTGATGCTTAAATAAGAGGATGAATGGTTGCATGGTCGCTATATGAAATGTGAAAGAGAAAGAGAATGGTTGTGTTTGTCCCTGTGATTGACTGGCGGCCGGTCCAGGCTGAACAGTACGTCCCGTCTAATGACAGCTGGATAGTCACCAGCCCCCCCCCACACACACACACACAGACACACACAGACACACACAACTGTGACTGCACTGATAACGAATCAATTAATGTTAAAATTTGCGCCATCATCTCTCTATTGATACAAGCCCAAGTAAACATTATGTCGTGCAGGGAGATACGGGAAATACAGGGAGAGGCGTCAAAAAGAGAACAATTTGGAAGTTTGAAGGGTGTAAATCAATATAGGAATGATCTGAAAATATCCTCGCTTGTCGCCACAAATAAACACATTTGTCCTTGAATTTGCCCTTCAGAAGCTGGAGGGCTGGAGCGGCTCACTCACGTTCCCGCTCTGAGAGTGCGTGGGCGTCTTACGTATGTCTGACAGCCGTCGACCCGATGACGTCAGCTGACTGCTAGCCCCTCCTCTCTGCCAGCCCATGCGCTTCCTGCCAAGCTCTGCAATTTTTTCATCTAAGCCTCCAATATGAGGGACGTAAAGCTCCGTCCAACCCACCCTCCTCGGCCCCCTTTCAAAAAAAAAAAAACCCTGATGCAGGAATTTACATAAATCTGCATGGCTAATGTTGTGTGCAAATTGAAGTGACACGGTGACTTCACCTTTTCCCCGGCGATAATATAATACAACAACTAACCTTAAACTAAAAATGTAATGGCCTGATAAATCCCTTCGTTTCCATCCAGTTGGACTGGGTGGAAAATAAACTGCATTTGTTTGTGTAATTGCCCATGAGCGGGAGAGATGGAAGGAGAAGGAGATAGAACATGCGGGCGTATGTGTGTGTGTGTGTGTGTGTATGTGTGTGTGTGCGTGTGTGTGTGTGTGTGTATGTATATATATATATATATATATATATATACCATTAAGCCATAAAATAAATTATAGGTATTATTTGGGCACATCCAGATGTCCTCAGCCAAGGAGGTGT
>CAAKHD010022467.1:128365-139895 GCA_901007705.1 Fistularia tabacaria
ACACACACACACACACACACACACACACACACACACACACACACACACACACACACACACACACACACACACACACACATGGACCTGGATTTTTTGTTTTCATGTTGTGTCTTTTTGATTTATATGAAATCAATTGCACATTTTAAGTAACTTTTATGAGATTTTTAGGGAAATTTAAACTGATTTTAGTTTTTTTAATTTCCCAATTATTTATTTATCTACATTACTTTTGTGTTGATTGCCATTTCATGATCATTCTGAAATGGGTGAATACGCTGGTAAAAATAGTGACAGCCATATCGCTCAAAACTGAAAATTAATATTTTCAAATAATCTTTTTTTTTCCTTTTGTAACGATCAAGCTGTCAAACGTGACATTCAGAATCCTCTGATCACAAATGAATTTTTTTGTTGTCAGGTCCTTCTAATCCCAAAGCACTTAGATACAAAACACAACAAATTCTGAACTGTCAGGAGAGCCAATCAGACTCTTATCAAAAATGTCTCCATAATCATGTTGACGCGTCTGTGCTGCAGCCATTGCATCCGGCCCCTCCTCCGAAACCCCTCCTGAGGTCTTTTACAGAAAACAGATAAAAATGAGCTGGACTTGACAGTGGTAAGCATAGCTTCTCATGGAAACACAGGATATAGCCTCCTATTCACCAAAAGCAGGGGTTTAAAAAGATAATTCAAGACGGATTCATTAATGAAAATAAACTGTGTGTGTGTGTGATGGGTGTCGGGGTGTGTCACAGTTCTAAAAGATTATGTAACTGCACACCCACCCTGATTGAGTCCAGCGACATCCGGGGTCGTGTATTGGACTGCCTCGTCTGGTGATCATCGGTCACTTTAGTTTACTGTTGCGTCCATGAACACAAACACACACACACACACACAAACACACAAACACACACACACACACACACACACACACACACACACACACATTCACACACACAGGAGGTTTTCTGCACAGATTTACAGTTGAAAAACAGTCAAGAAATGCTCAGTGACATTAGTACAATGTTCCCCCCATCATTCACGGCGAGCGCGGATCAAATGAAGCGAAGCCTTTCCATCGGAGGCGGCAGCATCGCAGTTGTCTTTGGACAGGAGGAGCAAATGTGCAGAGCGGCACATCAAAATGCGTGGGTTAATTTTACAAAACAAAAAGTCAACAAATGCTAATTTTTCAAAAGAGAACTTCCTTGTCTTGCATGATTTCAGTTTGTCTAACTTTGTTTTTCCAAAAGGTTAAAACCGCAAACCAAGAATTTGGGCCTCTGTTCAATCTAATGAGTAATACAACTGTATTGTTGCCTTTTTATTGTGAGCCAAACACAGATATAAACCCTTCTCTTATATCTGAGCTCTGCTCTCAGGCTCTGTTTGATAAATCACTACATTAACGCCGGGTAGTTTTAGGGGTTCACACTTCCCCTGCTTATTGGTTTCAGATAAAACCTGCAATATTTCCATTTATCTATTTCCGTTCCTCAATGCAAAATGCAGCGTTCGTGCCTGCACAGCGTACACACGCACACACACACACACAGACATACACACACACACACACACAAGCACACATGCACACACGCACACACATGCACATGGGGACATGTGCAGTGACACACACACCTTGTGTTTCTCCTTGGTCGTTAATAATGTACTGATGGCAATACTGGGGTTACTGACCCGTAACCAACCCATTCATCAAACAATACAACTAGCATATGATCATAATAAATATGCTCCAGATGAATGTCTGGAGTCAGGATGGAGTCACTGAGTCCAGGAGATGAAGCAAGGAGGACAAATGTGATGGAGAAGAGATAAGATGGAAGTCGAGTCATGTGATTCTCCGTGTGGGAATCGGTTTTGACAAGCTCTTAAACACCAATGGATGTTTCATCCATTCAACATTCTCTGATGGTCTTTTAAATGTTATCGCTCAGATTCATTTCATATGCCTTTTTTTTTTAGCCATAACACAATTCCTGAATAGTTCTCAACTGTCATATGAAAACTCTATGGGCACAGAAGCAATCATCCTTTTGCAGAACCTGCATGACATTAACTGAAAGTCACTGTTAAATTTCCACAAAAAATTGCAAAAAATGAGAGAAAGCTCAATGAAAATCCATTTGAAAATTCACTAAAAATAACCTAAAAAAAACCAAAAACAAACTATTGTTAAAGTTCAAACCGCATTTAATGAAATGAAAAATTAATGTGAAAATATTAAATGAGAATAGAAAAGATCACAGTATTCATTTCACCTCTATATCACCCATTCCTGCTATTGATAAGGCATATCGACATATAGACTTCCTAACTATTCCAATAGACAACCGTCCCCTCAGGACGATGTCTCCTGGTGGTTTAATTCTTTTTCTGTTTAGTATATTAGTGTCTCCATGGAGCCGCGGTCATCGAATCAGACTGAATCGACAGTCGGAGGTCGATAAACTGCTCAACAGGCCGTGAAGGGGTGGGGTTGTTATAACTAGGTTGCACTGACCCTTAGTGGCAGGAAGATAGAATGACACCCAGATGTGATTTCACGACTTCTTGGCAAACAAGTCAAACCCCCACCCTCCCTTCTCTTCTATAATTTCTGTTTCACGTTTAAAACCAGACCTACCTGCTTCAGAAGTTTTTTTCTTTATTTTACTTCATCAAAAAAGATACATTTTCTTCAACTGTTCGTGACGTAATGAGTATATTTTGAGATACTTGTATTCTACTACACTATCATTTGACACCACCTTACATTTCGAGCCCGGAAGTTTCAGAGAGAAATACCTTTTTTGCTGTTCAAATCAATAATTTATTTCTTTCAAATACGAAAAATTACAATAAGGGTTATTGTTGTTTTGTTCAAAGTTACGTATCCTCACAGTAAAAGGCCGTGAATTTGAAAAATTCATACAATAATACAGATTTTAGTATTTGTTCTTCTTCAGAATTTGATCATCTGGTCTGTCCTTCCTAATTTATATTATTTTCTGGTATACATTTAAATTTTCACATTATTTCTGTTTTGCAGTTGTCGGTTTTGGGCAAAATGTAAGAGTGACAAAAATATTTGCATACAACCCAGAAACAATCCAGACATTTTTTTATTTCTCTGATATTTATTTTTAATGTATATGCATATTAGTAAATTCGATATTTTTGTAGAAGGCAGTCTGTAGAAGTCGGTAGATGGGTGGTGACGTTGGACCTGCCACAGGTCCAACCTCAGCATGCTAGTGAAACATGGCTGATTTTTGTCTTTCTTTTATCTTCCTTATTTTAAGTATTTTTCAACGGGAACCCACAAACTTGTAAATCCAGCCTTGGTGCACAGCAGTGCTTAGAAAAGTAACCTAGTTTCTACATGGTGACACATTATGAGCCCCGGCCGATGCTGGCGACGTGCTAACCCAACACGCAAACACTCTGCTTCACCGACACCCGGCAGCAGCCGCAGTAGAGGGAGTTAACATGAAACTGTGGCCACAAACAACAGCAGAGTTTAATGTGCACACACATATCCGTATGCCTTGGTGGTGAATTATAGCTTGCTGGACACGTGCACATCAGGCAGCAGCGTTAAGATGCGCTGACCTGCTTCTGAATAGCAGTGTTGAACATTTACAGCCCTGAACATTGTGATGACTGGACATGAACCAGCAAGATGGCTATGCTACGGCTATAATGCCAACACATAATACACTTACTGATGGGATAACAAAATCACCGTGATTATTTCTGTGTTCTAAACACAAGCAGGACAAAAAAAAGTAAATTTCCCGAATTTGATTGAGATCTATTCAAATTTACCATTAATTGCCTGATCTAACCTGTTTATTTTTTATCATTATTAAGGTTTTGGCACCTGTCAAGGAGCAGCTAACAGCTAGGTAACTACAATGATAATGCAGTTTCCATGTCTGAGACTATGAGTATTTTCCTGACTTGTGCACACCAGAGTCAAGAAAAAAATGGAGTTCTCCCACAGTATGGCTATTATATGACCTGTCAGGGTTGTCAAAAGGTCAGAGGTTCAACTGTACATACAGTAAGTAAATGGTGTAGCTGTCACAGAGTGTTTGTAAACCTGCCCCTCCAGTTATTTCTATGCCGGAGAGAAACTGCAGACGAAGCATAACAAAGACACAACACGGCTCTGTTTAAGGTGTAAAGACAACGTGTGATCTGACTCGGCATGGGTTCTCCATATATGGCTTTGACTGAGGGCCCTGGGGGCACCAGCCAATAGGGGTCTCCAGTAAGCAAATGAATTTTCTGAAAGATATTTTCTGGAGGAGATGAGTGTAAAATTGACATTTCAGAAAGAGTAAACTGAAATGTCATTTTTTTCAGTGTGCTTGATGGCCTAATAATTCAAGCTGTACAGTGATACAGTGTGATAAAATCGGCAAGGAATTACCTGAAAATATGTGAGAAAACCTTAAACCTTAAAAGAAACTATCTTAAATTTGGAATTGATTAAATGAAATAAACAGCAGTAGTGACTGAATAAGCGATAGCAGTTAGCAGTTAATCCAAAGAAAAAAAAATCAAATAGGAACAAAAGGTCTCTCCAGATGTTGGCAATAAAATAAAATAAAATAAAAATAAATAAAATAAATTGAACAGCAATAGTGACCAAATCAGCAGATTAGCAGGATATCGATAGAAAAAAATCAAATAAAAACAAAATAGGGTCCCTCCAGATATAAGCACTAAAACAAAATCTTTCAGCTTTTCCTTTCAGGGGTCGCCACAGCAGATCAACCTTCTCCATCTAACCCTATTCTCTGTATCCTCCTCTCTCACACCAACTAACTTCATATCCTCTCTCACTTCGTCCATAAATCTTCTCTTTGGTCTTCCTCTAGACCTCCCGCCTGGCATCTCAAATTCCAGTATACGTCGACCATAATATATTCACTATCCCTCCTCTGTACATGACCCAACCATCTCAGTCTGGCTTCTCTGACCTTCTCTCCAAAACATCTAACATGGGTTGTCCCTCTGATGGACTCATTCCTGATGCTATCTTTCCTGGTCACTCCCAAAGAGAACCTCAACATCTTCATCTCTGCCACCTCCAGCTCTGCCTCCTGTCTTTTCTTCAATGCCATTGTTTCCAAACCATACAGCATCGCTGGTCTCACCACTGTCTTGTACACCTTTCTATTCATTTCTGGCTGATATTCTTCTATTACATAGAACCCCTGACACTTTTCTCCACACTTTCCAACCTGCATGAACCCGTTTCCTCACCGCTTTTTAAAAGCACTAAAATAAAATAAAATAACATAAAATAAAATGAAATAAAATAAAACAAAAGGCCGAGATGTGCAAGAACATATAGAAACCGCTCTGTCAAGCAGAGAATTGAGGAGTCCAGGAACATAAGAAACCAGTCGCCCATTTTAAGATTTTTTTTTTTTTTCTGTAGCCGAGGCACGGTTGCCAGGCAACACCAGGCGAGTGGGCGGGGACAGAGCGGGCGGCGCGCCGGAGGCGGAGGGGGCGGGGCTTCTTCGGCAGGAAGAAGGGACTCAAGCCGCTTCCCTCTTTTTTTTTTTTCAACTCCTTTACCGCGGCCGTCGCGTTTCCTCCCCGTCACCGCCGCGGCCCCACCGGGAGCTACATTCACCTCCCCAAGACGGCGTGAGGGAAACCCCCACCCCCACCCACCCACCCGGCCAACATGTCCACCGTCAACTGGAAGCCCTTTGTGTACGGAGGACTCGCCTCGGTGACGGCGGAATGCGGTGAGCGATGCGGGAGGCCGACGGTTGTGGATTACGGCGGCGGCGGCGGCGGCGGCGGGGGTGGGATTCGAGCTTCTGACGGTTTAACCTTATTTCCTTGTGTGTGTGTTTTCAGGGACGTTCCCGATCGATTTAGCCAAGACGCGTCTGCAGGTTCAAGGCCAAGTAGGCGACAGTAAATACCGGGAGATCCGGTACCGGGGCATGCTCCATGCCATAGCGAGGATCGGGCGTGAGGAGGGGCTCCGGGCGCTGTACTCGGGGTGAGTGCTGGCTTTTAGGGTTTTAACTGCTGCTTGTCGTGCGTTTGGATTTTATTCCTCGTATTTACACGTGTTTACCGTTGCAGGAAACACAATTTATTTCCTCCTTTCTTCACTTCCTCTTCATCTGCCACAGTCACTGTCCTCCAGAGACTCGCCCCTCCCCTTCTTTTTTCTTGTGGAGCCTTAAAAAACATAAACAAAGCTTACCACGACTTTTTTTTTTAAATAAATATCATAACAAAAACATCTAACGGTGAGTGAAAACAAGCCGAAAATTACTTGAATATTATAATTATACGTACACATTTTCCAAGACACCTTTCTTATCATCATTTACTCTTTATATTTCTACAACCAAGGCATCTCTTTTATTTATTTTTGTATTTTGCATTCTTTTATTTATTGTAAATAGTCTTTGTTTATCTTTTTTTATCTATATCCTTTATTTGCACTTTGATTCCATCACTACTGTCAGCACACTTTTCTACCCTGCAGTGATGCTGTGACAGTTGAATTTCCCCATCAGGGGATCAATAAAGTCCATCTTATCTTACGACATGTAAGAATAATTTTGTAATAACTGGGAAAGAGAAAGGTCTTAAAAAAGTGGGAGATGTGTTTACAAAATAATTTAAAAAAATTAACATAAGTTAAAAAAATGATGTGCTTGAATTTGAATGACCTGTGAAAGAGCAAGATAATAACCTGATAATTTGTTAAAAAATACATATGACCGTATATACAGTTTTTATTTTGCAACTCTTCAGTTGCACAGCAGACCGGTGCCAAACTTGAGCATCGTCCTATCTGTATCATTTACATTTCTGCCTGGTTTATATTAGTACTCTTTCATATGTGGTTTGTACTTTATATTATTATGCATCTATTTTATATTTAGATTATACTGTTTGGGATTCACTCCAGACACCAAATATTGTTGTGCAGGGAAACCCGTTGCATAATTCTGAATATTACAATGAATACTCTCGATCTGACTTTTGCAGAATAGCTCCTGCCATGCTGCGCCAGGCATCCTACGGGACCATAAAAATTGGCACATATCAGAGCTTGAAGCGGCTGCTGGTTGACAGACCAGAGGGTGAGTCCCAGTTTGTGAATGACTCACGCACACACACGCACACACACACGCACACGCACACGCACACACACACACACACACACACACACACTCACACTTCAGTTTGCAACATGTACATTCCTTTTGAAGGTCACAGGGGAGGCACAGACGCTCATGTGACCTATTTAAATTTACCTTTTCCTTTTTTTCCCCCCCCTCCTTTACCGGCGTGATGTAACTGTGTGTTCCTGTCATTCAGATGAGACCTTGCTGACGAATGTTGTGTGTGGCATCTTCTCCGGAGTCATCTCCTCCTCCATTGCCAATCCCACCGATGTGCTTAAGGTAGCAAGCACCTCATGCGTTCAATGCATTGCAGCTAGCGTCGTTGAGGAATGAGGAAATGTCAGTTACATGCAGGGGCATGGCAGGAGCTCAACAAAGCTCAGTGACTATTTTCAACAGTTGTCTTCATCTCCCGGTTTGGTTTAGTGCCCTCGAGCAAACACAGAGGAGGATTCGGGCCACTTGTTGAAACCGTCTGCTCCTTTTACCCTTTCTTCCGGATATATATTTTCCCAAAGTGGCCCCAATCCTCCTCGGATCGCTCAATTTAAAACTCAGAATTCTCACTGATTCTTACTTGTTCTGGGAACTCGATCCTCTGAAAAAGTCTTTTCGGGACATATTTTGTTGTTTGTTCCATCCGTGTGTTTAAAAAGGTCATAATTCTCAAGCCCCCCCCCCGCTTTCTTTGGGATTCATTTTTGGCATTCTTTTTAAAATAAACATTTTGCACGGTCAGCAGCTCTGGCCCAAACCAAATCACGACAATGTTATTTTGGATTAAACTATGGATTCCCAGGCCTCCTCCAGTTCACTGTCTTAAAGCTACAGGCTGGAGGTGTGAAGGACAGCGTGTGCAGACAAAACTGCACTTGTGGCTTATTTATAGACCAAAGCCCCCAAGGTTTAACATAGTGTTCTGAAAATGATATGGGTTCATGATTACGATGGCGTGTGAGTGTGTGCGTGCATGTGTGTATGAGTGCGTGTACATGTGCATGGACACACACTCATCTGCACTCATTATGTTTTGCCCGGCCTCCAGTCTGTCATGCCCTATTAAACATAATGACCTCCTGTCCACCGCATGTGTTCGTTAAGGGCGCACAGACGCATGGCGCGGTGCAGCAGGTGTGTGTTTTGGTCTGTGTGTGTTCTTGCTGGCTCCGCAAGTCATCATGAATCCAGACAGCGGCCTAATATCTAAACAGCAGTTATGATAAGTGAAAGCAAGTCAGCCTTGGGGGCGCGCCAGAAGAAGACAATGTCCGTGCCAAAACAAAGCAGCGCTTCCACTCTTGACTCTCAATACGCCATTGGCTCCGCCAAACACTCGGCATTCCAAGCCCGCGCCGTCTTACTTTTTAGTCGCTTTCTGTGCGATGTTTGTGAGCAACTGTCCCCTTTCAGATCCGCATGCAGGCCCAGGGGCGTGTGATCCAGGGCAGCATGATGGGCAACTTCATCAACATCTACCAGGAGGAGGGAACGAGGGGGCTGTGGAAGGTACGGGCGGCCTGAAGACGGGGGCGCGTGTCTATCGGCGGGCCTCGGCGTGAGCGGGGTCACTGGTGTCTCGCGCACCGCAGCCGTGGGTGTCCTCTGGATCAGAACAGGCTTTTTTTTTGGAAGGTTTGCTGCAGATAAACTCAGAACAGTGTTGCGCAAACCTGAAGTGGGAGTTCCAAACAGTCCCGAATATTAAAAATACTTTCTCCAGTTGCGACTTCAGTGCTTGGTATTTAAATTAGCTTTTTCTAAATTGGCAAGGCAGACACACCCTAAGCAATAGAACGCTTAATGCGACTTTGAGGACGTGTGTTTGAGTTCACACCCATAAAAGTGTCCCACTGCTCATCATAAAAAAATTGACTTAAAAACAACCTGATGAAGAACCCGGACGGTTTTGTTTCACACCTCCATGTTTCCTGTTTCTCTCCGCCAGGGCGTCTCGCTAACGGCCCAGCGGGCCGCCATCGTGGTCGGAGTCGAGCTGCCGGTCTACGATATCACCAAGAAGCACCTGATCCTGTCGGGCCACATGGGGGACACGGTGTACACGCACTTCCTGTAAGTCAGGGGGGGTGAATATACGAGCGTCCAGCTGCCTGCGTGTGATGTGATCAACGACGGGGAACTGCTTATCAGCACAAAACATACTGAACTACTTTTAAACCTGTTCTCACTGGGCAGATATGTAGCTGCGTGACTTTCGCTCTAAAGTTTATTTTCACATCTCTAGTAGCTGAATGACAAGTGCACCCCAGTCCAGTTCACATCGCGTTCCACTTCTTAAATATGACAATTCTGAGTCTACCTCCACTTTAGTGCGATTAACGTAACCGGTTCTTAAACTGGGCTGGAATTACCAGGTTTCTGAGCAGTCGTGCCGCCGAGTATTTACAGCAGACAAAAGCTCACTTCACTGTATTTTTAGTAATAATGACCGCATGGAATTTTCATCCATTCCTTTCAAACGTAACAAACGCGCCACACGGCCTTGGCCGTGCTGAAAACTCACCGCCGCCTGTTCTTCCTCGTCCAGGTCCAGCTTTGTGTGTGGACTGGCGGGGGCGCTGGCCTCCAACCCGGTGGACGTAGTGAGGACGCGGATGATGAACCAGAGGGGCGGGGCTTTGTACCAGGGAACGCTGGACTGTCTGCTGCAGGTCAGTCAACGGAGCCAGATACAATAATGCCTTGACTTGTTCCGCGACGAAAATTCCGCGTCAAACCGGGAACGCCGACACCGGCCAAAGCGGCTTTTAATAAAAGATCAGCAGTTCTGAGTCCCACGGCGTGGAAACGAAATGCATTGGCCGACGATTCCACCCTGACAGCAGTGTTTCTCACAAGATGCAAAATTATTTTTAAATTGGCATTCATGAAGAGAATACTTTCCTCCTCACTCATTTTTTTTTTCCCCGGCAGGGAGGGGCTCGTGCTTGTTGGCTTCTGCTCCGTGTTCCTCATTACTCTTCAAGCTTTCTTCAAAAGCCGAGCGCCGAATCGCGTTCGAGTTTTGCTTCCCGCACGGATAAAAGCTTAATAAAGCGCCGCGGTACAAAATGCCCTAGCTCAAACCCCGATGACACTGATTTCCTAGTTTAAAGAAGAAAAAAAAAAACACCCAGAGAGAACTTTGGGATGATTATGAGAAAATGGGTCATTAATCGCGTTTGTTTTTCCTTTCAGACGTGGCGCTCCGAGGGCTTCATGGCGCTCTACAAGGGTTTCTTTCCCAACTGGCTCCGCCTGGGACCGTGGAACATCATTGTATCCTTTCGCCGGCTCATTAGAGCTGTTTACTTCTACCATCACTGATGCAATACCTTTTCAAGCTGGAGAAGTCAGCGGCGGGAAAAAAGTTGTAAATTCTTTTATGTATTCAGTGACGTAAGCGGCGGCGGAGCCCCGCTCCAGTGCGAGACAGTTTAAGGTAATACGAGTTAAGTCTCTTACGTAACTCCGGTAAACTACTGCCTTAGTAGCCCAGTGCCCCTGGATAAAGGAAGGGACCCTCCAAGGGGCTGAGAGCTCAGCAGGATTCCTGTGGAAGGGAGAGGAGGGGGAGGGGGGATCAAGAGTAAAGATCGAACGTAGTTCTGCAAAAAGGCCTGAAAATATAATGAGATTATTCATTCGATGAGGTAACTCGGAAAAACGGCCGAAAGGGAGGCTTTGAGCTCAGAAACAAGAAGAGCCAAAATTCCTGTCTTGCATTCTCCAGTTTGGAGGCGGGTGGGGAGGGGCAAAAAAAAAAAAACAAAACAAAAACAAAATCAGCCAACTGGTGTTCCTTTACTCCCGTCCCAGTTCTTCCTCACGTACGAACAGCTGAAGAAGATCGACGTGTGAATGTCAGAGCGACGCGGGGACGAAGAGCCGGTTTACGTGCAGAGGTTCGGTGACGAGCGCAGAGGACCGACATCGGGGAGCGCTGGCTTAGGAGGGATCCTTGACGGAACCGCCGGAGGGTGAAACAGGGTGGAGCGAGAACCCCTTTTCCCGTGCAGCTTCGCGACTCCATGGGGGTCGGGGGTTCTCGTAGGGGCCGCACCGCCACGTGCGCGCTGCTAACGGCTGCGGAAGTGACCCAGACCGTCACGCTCACATCCAATGTTATGGCTCATCCAAATGCAACGTTCAAGCTTAACCTCTCCTTTGTTTTTTTTCGCTCCACGGATGCATGTCACCTCGTGTTAACTTATTTCCTGTGAAGAAGGGGAGGATTTTTCTTTGTTTTTCAGATGCAAGACCGCCTTTTTTTTTTTTTTTTTTTTTTTTTTTTTCTTTTTTTTTTTTTTTTTTTTTTTTTTTTTGGGGTTTTTATGTTAAGG